>CM055406.1:34357330-34389825 GCA_029228625.1 Pseudolycoriella hygida | reverse complement strand
TTTTTTGTTGTTTTTGCGAAATATTTGAACCAAACACATCACAAGTTAGACAAATAAGTTCAAAAAAAGGTTTGCACAAATTATAAAGCATTTTGAGCATCTTGAGATTAAATTTTATATTTTTTTGGAATAAATGGAATAAATTTATTTATTCCATTTATTCCATTTTTCAACAAAAATTCTTTTAAGTTTTCAAAATTGGGTTTTTTCACTTTTTGACACATTAGTATTGTTTGTTGTGTGCGTTGCCATCAAAATCAAGTCTATTTGAGGTTTTGACGAATTTGAAAAAATTATCATTTATTCCAATATTTACTCCATTTATTCCATAAATCGTAGAAGTGCGTCACCCCTCGCCATTCGCTTTATTATTATTTATTATCATTATATCTGTTTTCATGTTGACAACTGGTTGTAACTGGTCTTTTTTTGGACCTATTTAAGGCTTTTGATACGGTCAATCACAAGCTTTTGTTAGAAAAAATCTCAGTTGCTGGTATTAGGGGTCAATCATTGGAACTTATGGAGAGTTATTTGGAAAACAGATTCCAGCGTGTAGTGGCGAATGGACATGGGCATCTGTGTCTATGGGAGTCTCTCAAGGTAGCGTTCTGGGACCGCTACTGTTCCTGATTTTTGTTAATGACCTGCACCTCTTGCCGTTGATAAATCCTTGAAAATTGAAGCTAATGGTGTTGAGATTGAATCTGTTGACTCAATAAAATACTTCGGTGTTATTCTCGATAGAAACATGAGTTGGAATTTCCATATCACTCAACTTTGCTTTCGGGTCAGATTGGTATCCTGCGAAGGTTACGTCATGTTCTGCCTGTAAAAATCTTGCAGTCCTTGTATTTTTCAATGATACATTCTCGATTGTCTTACTGCGTTGGTGTGTGGGGTTGAGCAAGCAGAAGATTAATTGAGAATGTCGAAAGGAAGCAGAGGATTGCCTTGAGAGTGGCTCATAGGTTGTCCTACAGGTATCCTGCTGAACTGCTTTTTTCGTATCATTATCCAAACTTATTGACTGTCAGTAGAATGTATAGTTACGCGGTTTGTAAGTTTGTGTTTGCTTCAATGAGAGGCCTGTGTCATCATACTTTGCGTTTCAGTAGACCGGCACATGACTACCCTACTAGGAGCTCGAGGTGCCTGTTTGTCCCTTTTTCAAGGACCTGTGTTGGGGAGCGTAGAGTCAGTGTCGCTGGAGCCAAAAATTTTAACTCGTTGCCTTTAAATATACGGACATCACATACACAAACTCGATTTTGTCACTTATTGAAGCTATATTTGCTGGAAATATAACGCTTTGGAATGCATTTGCTTCCTTTTTCATGAATGAGAATGGTCGATCCTAGTGAATTGAACACTCCTACACTCCTAACTGTGTGTGAGAACATGATTTTTGGGTACTTCAGCCTGCAATTTGCGATCTCATAAGTATCAAGTTACTGTTACATATTTTTGCCCATTGATCGATTGTTTTGTTTTCTTTTTGCCTTGTTTTTTTTCTCTTTTTTTATGAAACTGCTCTAGTTCCGAATTTGAATTTTGATTTTGATGTTTTTTTATGATTTACTATGATATACCCATTGATTTTGCCAATTTGATATATTATTTATTTTTCAGATATTGTTAACATAATGGGATATAGATGATGTTTCAACTGATTTTTTGTATACGAATGAATGAATAAATAAATGAAAAATATGAATGAATAAATAAATGAAATTATAAACTAGAACTGGATAATGTTGGAGGGCAAATAAATTCAAGAAATGTAAATTCTCAATTTTTTGTTCGTATGTGGACCTGCGTCACGAGCGCGTTGCCACCACGCGCCTATGATTTTCACCGTTCAGCTTTGCGTTCCGACTATCGCTCATCTCTTGAATTTATGAACTTAGCTCATGCGCTTGATGATTCGTTTTCTGGCTTTCTTTTCACTACTGAAGTTGGAAACACCGGTGACTAGCTTTTTATTACATATGTTAAAGAGGATTCTGATCCATCGCTGCCTATCCCTTGCCATGTTTTGTCAATTCCTTACTCTGGGCGTCCGAAGGTCTTGATCGGCACCATCAATCCATCTAATTATTGAGCGACCAACTCCGTTCGCCGTTCTGGATCGTTACAGAATAATTTTGTGGAGCTCTGTTTTCATCCAAGCGTGCCGCCACCGCCACTATATCCAGCTCACAATTTTCTTCTTCTTCTTCTGCATATTGTCATATCACTTACAAACATGTATTTTACCTGTTGACTGCATTGAAGCGTGGGCAACAATAGCTTTTGTCTCATTTCATTATGATTGTTGTGTATGAGCGAAAAAGATGTAAGATCGAAAAGGTAGCGTTGGCAACAATGGTTCAAGACATATATGAATCCTTAATGTCCATACAATTTTTTTGCATACGGGAATGCACGATTCATGTATGAATCGTACATGAGAACTTTGTATATTCAATTTCTCAGTCATGAGCTCTACAACTTCGAAAGAGCGTCAAAATATGAACCAACTTCAATATACATTTAAATTGCCATGATTATTAACAAAATGCACTCCACTGGGTTGCATACGGCTACAGATATTATAATTCAAGGTAAAAATGGATTTATTCTGCATGCGCAATAGATAAACAAGGATAGAAGATGTGTGGTAAAGCATTAAGTTTAATGTTTATACTAAAAAAGTATAGATTACTATTGTCGTGTAGTTACACACAGCAAAGTGAAAAGAAATGACAATCTGCATAATGTTAAATTCAATACTTCGAAACGTATCGAAAGTGGGGAACGTTGAAAAATACATTGACGACATTAAAATTTTATTTGGGCAAGAAGTGAGTTCGTGCGGCTGTATATTTAATATTGGCAAAATATTAAATAATTATCTGGAATCAGATATAGGTGCTATGTAAAAACCATCAGCAGCGACTAAATGTTTGCTTTTCAATCAATAATTAACTTTTGAATTTTGTGCAGAAGTATATACTATGCAAATCGAAATATTTTTCTGGCAACCATATTTGGAACTCTGCTTTCTGTTGTAACAAAATCAATTTTGGAAACAAGCAGAAATGACAACGGAATAAAAGTGGCAAAACTTTAGTTTCACTTGCTAATATCATAAATCAACACAAGAAAGAGGCGTCCACATGAGATGAGATGAGTGAGAAGAAAGCTAAGAGCAATACTGTCGTGTAAATCTGAAAAATAAAGTTTCCCTTTTTAATCAATTCTCACAAAGTTTCGAAGTACAAAAATTTTCTAGACATCCGTCGAAGCTAAAATAAATTGTTCCGCCGATCACCGCCGCTAGTGGTCATTTTTAGAGAAAAATGTCAAAAGTCACTCCGAAGATACGAAAAATACTCTGACTTCGGCCACCGGCAGACTTTTCTCAGTCGACTTACAACGTGGTCGATTTTTAAATTGAGTCTGTCCTGCACGTCGCCGGTTGTGACCGACATGACATGCTTTTTCGATGCAACAGCACCAAAAAACATTTTTTTTTGAGGTTTCCTCCTTGCACCTGTTGTAGCTCTGCAAAATTATTTGTTTCAAATTATCTTTTTGGCGACCCTTTGATTGAGGTGAATTTTCTTTTTTTTTGTTTCCCTACGTTAACTACGAAAATGACAATGACATGCTCGTAATTTTGTATGGATCGGATCCGGGCTCCCATGTGGAAATAAAGCCTAAAATGTGCACCAATCTTTAGCACAAATTCGATACTAGTTTGACCTTCACGATTAGAAAGCAGAAACTCAAGGCTCAAATGCAAGATAGGGATACCACATCAAATAGCGGGGGAAATGTGATACGTTTCTTGCTTGTTAGACAATTAGGGAACGCATGTTCCTGCAGCAAGAAAATTATGCAGCCACTTAGTGCCCTTGTCTTTTTATTGTTTTTGTTTTCATCATTTTTCCATTGTCTTTTCACAATTTTTATCTTATTTTCACATACAACATTTATTTAGTGTAATAATTTTTGCAAAAAAACCTCGATAAATACAGCGAAAAGAAGAAAAATGGATTTTTATTCAAAATTTACGTTTTAAGATACAATTTTCTAATCACAAGTGTAACCATCGTGACTAGACATCAGTAGATTTCAATACACAATAATTTTGTGTATCGATCAAATCCATCCAAATCTCCAATTTATCTTTGTTTAAATTCGTAGTGATAAGCTCTATAATTTCTTATCATGGTTTTGTGCAATTTTAATATTAAAAATTACTCATTGTGAGATGAAACGTGACATTTTAACTCAAATGATTTTAATTTTAGATTTATTATACAGCCCAGTTTTATGGCTGTTCGGTTTCAAAAGTTATTTGTTGTTACGTAAAAATTCTGTACTTTTCCATTCAGTTTTCTGAATTACAATAGCTTCATTAAAATTGACATTTTCAGCGAAGTCTCTTCACCTTTCCACTTTCCTGATGACACATTTCTCATCGCCTAACTGTGCTAAGCCATCAAATGATTTTTCCCCTTTTTTTCTTTGTCTACCTATTTGTTTTCATTCGCTTCTAAGTTCAGCTGGGAAGAAGCTGTCCCTAAATTACGTAACGCACGACTGGGACGGGGGGGGTGGTCAGGGAAATTGTTATGGTTTGTTACACGGGGAGAGGGTATTTATGACGGGGAGAGGGTATTTATGGCAATGTTTACGAAAATTTATATTTTTCCTATAATACGAAGAAATTCATCTTAGTCCAAATTCTTCAAAAGCTATAGAAATTGAATTCGGTTGCTCTACAAATCGTTTTGTGAGAACGTTTTCTAGTTTATGTTCTTTAATCTGAGTGACGTTTTTGACATCATGAATGTACTTGAAAGTATTTTTTAAAAATATTTTTAATTTTGTTACGTAACATAGGGGGGGGGGGGAGGTTAAGAGATTGTTACGCGATGTGACACCGAGGGGGGAGGGAGTCTAAGCCTGAAAATCGTGTTACGTAATTTAGGGAGAGCCCCTAAAGTTTCGAATTGATGATCGTCCTTCATTATATAGTTCAAAATTCAGTTGACATGTTTCAGTAAAGTTTGAAGATTTCGGAACAAAATTAACCTTCTTGAATGATCTTAGGAAAAGGAGTTTAAAGGGATGGTAATTTTTCTATACTTTTGGCGTATTTGTAAAGCGGAATGAGAGAAATTACATTGACCGCAATTAAAATAAAAACTTTCTTCTTCTGCGCAAGCGTTCGCGATGTTCCCAACCTACGCAGAAGAACAAAGTTCTTATTTATATTTCGGTAAATCGCAAAGAAAAATTAGTGGCACGAGTGGGACCCGAACTCAGAATCTTCATCTTACTGGGATGCTGCTCACTTCAGTCACTGTGGCCACTGTTAACTGAAAAAAAACGTGACAGTCTTTTGTTTTGATATTTGCAAGTAATACTCGACGTGAAGTTAGCTGCAGTTGCGACCGAAGCTAGTTTCATTGCAAAAAATCAGCTGACTTCATTCATAAATTTACCAAACTCAGCTGACTGCAACTGCAGCTAACTTCACGTTGAGTATTACTTGTTCAGATCAAAAGAAAAAACTGTCACATCCCGAGTGGATAGAAAAGTAAAATAAAATGCTTGAGGAGGTGAGAAGGTGCACAGAAGGGGTGGGTATTTTAAGGAAATGAAAAACACCCCATAGCTTGCAGTATCTTATAATGGCCCTTATAGTTACATTAATTCTTAAGTCATTCATATAAATATGTGAAATACGTGAATAAACGGGGTTCTTCATATAAAAGTGGCTACGTTCATCCTTTTGTCTCTTTCTCTAAACCATACAACGGTAATTTCGTAAAAATAACAAAAACACTTGTTTCCAAGACATTGTTTCGATACGGTCTATCCCGCCATTTAGAGGATATTTTGGCAGGATAGAGCATGTCAGAGTAGCTGAAACAGTTATTTCAGTTGTAAAGTTGTATGTGTACCTGTTTTGGACGATTGTTTTTAGGCACTTTCGCTTGTAGACCTCACTTCGTTCGGTCTACAACTCGCGAAATTGCCTAAAATCTTGGACAATGGACAGATACACAAAGTATCTTTGTAAGTGAGTTTTGCGAAATTATCGGTGAAGGGTTTAGCGTTAGTACTTCATGTACTGAACATTTTTACTTCTGAGTAAACGAACGAAGACTCGCAATGGAAATTAATTATTAACAGAAAAATTTCATCTTTGCCGCCTTATAAATAAAATGTAAAATAAACCCAAAAATATAAGTTTTCCTTCTCGAGTTAATAATTCAACATTATATGAAAAGAAATATTAACCGGCCATAATAAATTTGATATTAGGTAGCGTTAATGATTCAGCGATGATTACCTAAATTAATAAATTATTGTTTTAAACAAAATTTGAAATGTCGAAGTCACATTTTGAAGTTTCCATGGTAAAGAATAGTCATCAGTTTAATTGAACATTGAATTGAACATAATTTTGTTACAATTTTGGTCACGAGTTAGTAGCACCAGGAAAATAAATATAAACTGAAAGTTATGTGAGTAAAAGTTTACTTTTACATAAGGACATTCTACACCTCTTTTACTGATTAGTTTGAAACTTCTAGGAATGTAATTTCCGTTTATATATTCGAAAATTAAATCACTTAATCACTTGAAACTATGGACTCAATTAAAAAAAGAGAATGTGGTATTACGTATTATTAACGTGAAAAACACACACATTCCCAAACACAAGCTGAACTTGTGATTAGAGATTGGACTGCAGTGGACAGCTGCTGCATCCACCTTTAATCTAATTGTTTCAACCAGCTAATTTTCCTTTATATACGTTGGAGTTTTCACTCCCTTTCTCAAAACACTATCTTAACGTACACGTCACGTCTTGCATCATTCAAAACCTAGATATAATTCCTCTGCATAAAACGCATGAATCATGAGCTACAAATTTCACAATTGGAGCAAAAGTGGACATTTTTCGACTGATAATCGATTGGTGTCATGAGAGTCGAAGGATAAGAAGATATTGATGACATTAATCACTTTTCGATTTTGATGGTGAGTCAAATAAATTCAATATGAACAGAACATTTGGAGAAACGATAAAAAAATAAATATACTACGCCCAACAAACGGTTGAAATATTAATTAGAATTCATTTTTACAATAGCAGCATCGCGAAAGCCATGAACTAACGTTCTCGCTTTCAACCCTTCCCAGACACGAAATAAGAAATTATAGACCTTGCATCTCTCTAATATCTAAGTTACATTTGTTGTCAAAATTCAGACGTGCTTATTTAACACGTGAGAAGAAAGGTTTAATCAAACAGACATAGCAAGTCGCATCTTCCCTCTTACGAATTCAAATGGGTGCGTCTTAATACTGACAGCTAATGTAACTTAGATATTTGTTGCAATTTTAGTGAAACGTGCCAACGTGCCAATAATACTGACATTATTTTACTGCAGTCAGGGGTGGATTAACACTCTGGGATGCTACGCTCGAATGTAGGACATAAATATTGTCCCATTGCGGCTTGTACAAAAATCTTAAAGTGTTTTAGAAATTTAGAAATTTGCTGTAGCACTTTTTAACTTCCATCAGGTTTTTTGATATTTTTCGGTTATTCTCGACATGAGTGAGGTCGTCCAATGAGGCTGCCTACGTTATAAGAATTTTTGTGGATTTTCTATATCACTTTTCAACTTCCATCATTATTGTGGATTTATTATCAGAACAAAGACCCTGTGAAATGTTACGCAAGAACTATTTTCCTTCCAAAACTCTTAAAATGTAAATCCTTCCAAAACTACTGATATCACTATGAAGAACCTTTTTAAAAGGGAAACGTGACGCAATTCCTTGCTTCTTCTTCCAAAACAACTCATATTAACTTGGGTGACGCTTAAAGCTTCAGAACGCAAAAAAAAAAAAAAAATCTTTCTACGCTCATTAACACATAAAATTACATACTTTCTTTTACTTACTTGACCATTGTTGCAATCTTTCATCAATTAATTTACATTGTGACATAGCGACAGATCCTGGACCCAAGCTTCATTGCCCCTGGCAATGGCCGGTCTAGGCATCAGGAAGGTGGTTGATCTAGCACACCCAGCGTACTTTTCTTCTGTTTTCCAATCACAAGACTTGTCGAACCGGATTCTTGCTAAACTCAACTTGTGTGTGCTGAATGACCAAATTACAGCATCCATTGAAATGTATCCACCATAATGGATTCCAGTGGAACATGAACTTAAAATGTGTCAATCAGCATGGGATTTATTGCGAGTGAATCATATTCACAACGAGTTATTGTCATCCAGCTGTCCAGGTGATAGAGCCAGACTTCTTGCGTCATCTACAAAAACATCCACAAAGTGGCTGCAAGCGGTACCGTCTCATCAGTTATGTCTTTTGCTCGATAATGACTCTGCGAGAATCTCCGTTGCGTTGAGATTGGGCAACAAAGCCTGCGAGGCTCACATATGTGTTTGTGGTGAAAGGGTTGAGCCCAATGGTCTACACGCTCTATCGTGCAATTTATCGAAGGCAAAATACTCCAGACATCTGGAAAGCCGACGATAATTGTGATTTTTACTTTAAATTTTAACTTTTTGTCTCGTGATATTGTTTGTAAGTTAGATGTAAGTTGTTTGTGATATTTTCGAAATAAAAAAGTTAATTACTCTTTCAAAAAAAAAAATTGTATTGTAAGTTGTTGTATTCATTGGGTAGGGATTGGGTAGGTAGATAGGGTAGCATTTGATTGTATATGGACCGAATAGGATTGGGACTCTTCGAAAAATATCGATAATGATTGTCAAAATAAATATATCGATATTTGATAATCAAAGTCATTATCGATATTTCAGCAAATATCGATATTTATCAAATATCGATAATTATCAAAATAACAAAATATCGAAAAATTAAAAAAAGTGGAAAAATATACTGTTTTAATGTCAGACTGAAGTTTTTTAGTTTTATTTTTGCCTGGCGGCTCACATTTCTTAGCGAATTTCGTCTGGCAATGGTTTTCTGAATCCCTTGGGTATGTGGCCGTCGAATGATAGCAGTCACAGATCGTGGCGTCATCGCGACAAAGAATGATCATGTTGAACTTTTCAATTTTTCTGGCGCCACTCAGCTCCCAACATTTTTCTCTGTAAGTCATTTTTCTCGTTCGTTCGGGATTTTGTCACGAGTTTGAAGCTGTGGCGTCATCACGGCAAGAAATTGTCGTTTTTGAGTTTTATTTTTGTCTGGCGGCTCACATTTCCTAACGAATTCCGTCTGGCGATGGTTTTCCGAGTCACTTGGGAATGTGACCATCGAATGATAGCAGCCGTACGTCATGGCGTCATCACGCCAAGAAAGTGCCAATTTTCTTTTTGTCTGGCTCCACAACCATGGCCAAACATTAGCATCAGAAAAATCCGTGGCGCGATGAGGGACCGAAAAGCACGCGAGCTCGGAAAATTAAAAAAAGTGGAAAAATGCGCTGTTTTAATGTCTGAGTGAAGTTTTCCAACCGTTAGACCTAAATCTTTTGCGGAAAATCTGTTGGTTATAAAAAATTAACAATTTTCAGCATTTGATGTGTCGATAATTTTCAATATTTTGATATTTAACGATATTTGATATTTTAATAATTATCGATATTTCGATATATCGTTCTCAAAAAGAAATATCGATAATCGATACTCGATATTTATCGATATTTGATAATCAAAGTAAATACCAGCCGTGCCTAGGACCGAATGTGTGGGAGCTCGGCGCCATATACCAGATGTGTAACTGTCTACCTATCAAGTGCTCTTTTTACGTCCAAGTCGTAGTCCCCGGGACCTCATCTCTCTTCGGAGTTTTGTGCTAAACTTAAGAATGCTATCTGACCACTTGCCTACGGGTTGTTGGGGAAACAGACCAGTAGGTTGAGCGAAGTGTTAACGCACTCTACAACAAGAGCCTCGGATAAACGGACAGATTCAGCGACGACGACCACGGTGGACGTTGGGCAGTGGACAAATCGCTACAGATCGCTCCAGATGGAGAAACCTTGTAGAGTCAGCCAAAACCCGCTTGGCTTAGTAAGGCTGATAAGTAAGTAAGTGAGTATATATCACCTGCTTTGGTGTGGCATTTGGAAGGAGCGGATGTTAAGGATTTCGTATCGTCCACACACAACTTCTTTCATGTTTTTCACCCGAACCCAAAAGTAAAAAAGTTCAGTCATTAAAAGTCAAGAAACAAAAATTCAAACGGTCCTTTTCAACTTTTCATCTCTAGTTGTAAAGCTTCCCTTGACAAACAAAAAAAAAGTTTATTTATGACCATTAACATGCGTAACATTACAATACCACAAGGCATGCATTTCATGTTATATGACCTATTCTGGATTGTCTTATAAATGAATGACCTTGCTAACAATTGAAATCGTTCATCTTTGCCACGCATTCACAAATGATGGTTAAATATGGCATACCGATTCAACCATAATCTTACCTAATGACAAATTTATAGTTAATAATTTTGTAGAAATTGCAGGTATTGTGCTGGCTAAACAATATTTATGAAAAAGTTTTTGCCTCTTCACACTGACCGGTATGAATTGCTGTCGTGTAACTGCACTGTATGACATTTTAATTCCAATTCGAATTTCAAATAATGATGAATGTGTAAACTAATTCCATTTCAATTTGCTAGGTGCGATACAATAATGAGTATTTGGCCAGGTAACAATAGATGTTTTGCAAATCGGAAAAAAAATTTTTTTCTCGAACTCGTAAATGACTAAATATACAAAGTTTCGGTCCTTAGATTCTTCAAAAATTCCGAAATACTTATGTCGCATGCATTTTATGGGTGCAATAGTAAAAAGAGCAGATTTTTCTCACATTAAAATTTATGGTCAGTAGATAGACCTTTCCACGGACCACATCGTTCTCACGCATGAAATTCTTAGTAGTTACAAAATAATAGTCATAGGAAAGTAACTAACCTCAAATTAAAGGATCAATCTTTATGATACATGCGTTGATATGAATATTATTTTGTAACAACTGAGCATTTCGAGCGTGGGAACGGAGTTTTCGTGGAATGGTCCACGTTTCGCAACGTTGTTGTAAATCTAAATGAATTCATGGCTCTCGTTTCCGACCCTAATGAAAAAACATATAAAAGGACCCGTACGTATCAGAATAGACGTGACAAACAGAGTTGATGTTACGAAAAAACTCGAACGTATTCAACTAAATATTGTCTTATCTCTTAAGTGTATGAAATTACGTCCATATTAAATTGTATTGGAAATTGCCGAGAGAACAATATTGAAAAATCCGTCCGAAGAAACGATGTAAAAAAAAGCCACCGAAAGTACAAAATTGACCCCAAATAGACAAAAATGTTCATCTCAATTTTTTCTACAACATAGGAAAAAACCATTTTTTTGTCTAGGGCAGACCTTAGGACCGACCTAGGGATATAATGTTTCCCTCAATTTGGCTAGGGCCAACCTTAAAACAGACTTGAGGCCCACTTCAGCCCTAAGCACAGGCACCGGCCTCAAATTTGTTTTTGAATATAATTCGGTACTCGATTACCTCTCAAATAGAAAAAGAATCAACAAAATCAGTTAGGATTTATCCAATTTATGTAAGCAAACACGTTGGGCCCTAGTATTTGAATTTGAATTTATTTAATAATACATCTTGAAATACAATATTATAATTTGGTACTCCACTGTACTTTCAGTACTTTTAAGGAGTCAATCCATTTAATTTAATTTATTTAATTTACTTTAACTTATTTTAATTTAATTTAACTTATTTATTTATTTATTTAATCTATTGCCTCACGGCTTATATATAAAAAAGAGAAAAAATGTTTTTCCTTTTTTACTTTGTCTAAATGAAATTCAATTTTTCAAAATTTATAAAATGAAATTATTATGCGATTTATGCAAAAAGAATAAGATTTTTTTTAATAATTCTGAAATTAAGCACAGTGTTTAATTCATCATTTTCAAAGTAGTTGTAGTAGAGAGATGGGAAAGATTATAGTGACTTTAATATGCGAGAGAGAGAACAAAAAGAAAATTGTAAATGGGGATTAAAGGAGTACTTTGCAGTAAAGGTAAAGGAAAGGGTAAGAGACATGATAAGGTAGCAGAAGTAGTGAGTCATACATTGTGCCCAATTACGTCCATAAAATTAATCAGTAGTTCTTAATGTATATAAAAATAATGTATGCATACCCAAATGTTACTGTTGACACCTTCTATAAACACATAAACTTATGTGAAGTAAATGAAAAAGGAGCTAATAAAAAATAGTTGAGACGTTCATGCGAAATTCACTTAGGGGTATTGCTTCTCTAGTAACCATTTCTTTAAATCCGACTTAAACCTCGATCTAGGGGCTGTCCGAATATCATTAGGTAGTGAATTAAATAATCTGGCGCCATGAGCTGAGATAGCTCTCGTGCCCAACTCTGTTCTGACAAATGTCGGTCTTATTGCAAGTTTATTGCGAATCCCATAGATCCCATACCTGTGTACTGGCCTTTTGAATATGATGTTACTATGTGTTGATCCATTTAGTGTGTCATACACAAATTTACACATTTCAAATTTTACTAGGTTCTCAACATTAAGCACTGTTAGAAACTCAGTTTTAGGGTCCTGACTGAGTCCAAGGGTTTCTAATCAAAAAATTTTCTGTCATAAAATAGGAGACAGTCCCAGACCTTTCGATCAAACAAAATTCGAAAATCGGAAGAGATTTACTCGAGTTAAGTACAAAAAACATGTAGAGCGCTAGCAGAGACTCGTTTTTAGTGCCCTAGTATAGCTAGGGCCCAATCTCTAAAAAGTTTCTTTTACAAATAGTAGGGCTTTCATAAACCTGTCGATTAAAGAAACAATTATAAAAATCGGAAAAGAATTACTCGAGTTATGTACAGAAAACACATAGAGCCCTAGCAGACTCTTGTTTTTAGTACCCTAGCTAAGTCCAAGGAGTCAAATTTAAAAAAATTTCCTTCATAAATTGTCGGCCATGCCCAGATCTTTCAAATAAACAAAAATTATAAAAATCGGGAAAGAGTTACTCGAGTTATCTGCAAAAAACCAAAAACCACTTAAACGGCCCTAGCTCAATGGCCCTTGGACCGAAATTACCCAGATGCAATACCATGAAAGCTTTTTCAGTTACGTTTCAGGGAAAAAAGTTTTGCAAATCGGTTGAGTTTTACTCAAGTTATCGTGGTGACGGACGGACAACGTTTTTATTGTTGATTCGTTATCTAAGCATCAGGATCGATGCTCCCCACTTACTCCCAGGTCGAAATTGAGGTGCTTACAAACATCGTGTTAAACGCATAAGACCCCTTCGTTCTTCGTACGGGTCTAAAAATTGTACCTAATTGTTAGCCTGTCGAAACCAATATATTTAACGTAAGTACTGGCATACAAAAACCTCTTTTAAGGTAAAGTGTGACACAGTCCGTAAGTCCGTTTCCAAAATTAATGATAGGATCCCAAAAAAACTCTTCTTACAACTTTCCCGAAGAAACTAACTGTCTAATTCATAAGGTAGAAATTGCGTTATACCAAACAAATCGAAGATGGCAGCCATTTTCTTAGGATCCAAAAAAATTTTTCTGACCAAACTCTTTAACTTTCCCGAAGAAACCAGCTCTCTAGATATTGTCGTTCTGAAGCTAAAATTCGAAAAACAGAAAAAGCGTTATTTATTGCTTAGGAAAATTCAAGATGGCGCCGCTTTGACACCTCACATACATTTTCTATAACCTTCTAGAAGAAACAAGTTCTCTAGGTATTCATTCCGGAGCCAAAATTCGAAAACATACAAAACCCAAAAAATTGGCCACTTTTCCAGAAGTCACAACTTTTTCAGAATTTTTCCGAACATTTTTCATTTGGGGCCGAGACTGCGTGCTTTTTGCCACCTACAGATCAGAAAAAAAGTTTTCGTAATAATGAGAACAATAGAAAAATTAAAACTACATAGAAAAATGCCATCTTCGAACCTCGACATCTCAGCCAATTTCCAACCGATTTTGATGAGTCTGGGCTCGCTTAGGGCAATAAATTTAGGTAATCTGCTTAGCAGAATTATCCGCATTATAAAATAACCAAAACAAATTATCAATTCTTTCACATCCGTTTTGTTAACCGGTGATATATAACAAGGTGAACTTGTCATAGTTGGAATCATTCTATAAATAGTTGGGTTGATATACACATGGTCTTAAGAAAAGGTGTACTAATGAGTCGTAAACGACGAAATCAGCAACATTTTTGTCCTTCAGATTTTTGAAAAATTTGGAAGTATTTATGAAAAATTATGAAAAGTTTTTGACCAAGAATTTGTTCATGTTTAAGGTTCGTTCAACAAACAAATGCAATGCAAAGTTACTTGGAAAGAGAAACTAAATTTCCAATGTGACTTTTTATACAATGCCGGTGTCACAGAAGGACAATCTTAAAAATAATTTGATGTCAAAAAGGTCTAGATCGTTACATTAACTAGTTTCATTGCTTTAAAGTTCTTCTTTGTGAGATCCTTTCGCTACCGAGCAAGTGGTGAGCTGTGCGACAAACTTAGTGCTACTACTAGGAGCGAAACTTGCAGAAGTCGAGTACCGGTTCTCAGAGGTCTGCATGGTTAACTGTTTCACTATTTTTTTCAAAACAGAAAATGGTCTAAAATAAAACTATAAATATTTTTGGTTTTAATTTTAACCATAAAATATTTGGTTATATTGAATACTAGAAATTTTATGGTAATATTTTTAACTAGAAATGGTATAAAATTAAACCATAAAATTTTTAGTTGTATTTAAAACTAGCGCGAATCTTCATGATTTGATGAGAAACGTCTAAATTTACAATTTTCTTGAAAACTCACTAGAAAAAAAATGGTACTAATTTTCACCATTTTATTTTTTAGTATTATGTAATACTAAATTTTTGTTAGTTAAAAATATGACCAGAAAATTAATGGTATTATTTTTAACCATTTTTATTTGGTTTATATTAATACCATTATTTTTTGGTACTCTGTAAAACCAGAAATAAAATAGTGAAACAGTTAACCATGCAGACCTCTGCCGGTTCTCCCAACAATGATTTTACCTTCAAACCGTTAGGTTGGGCCATATGCTTGACGTGGATCCTGATCCACGCCTGCAATCCAGCTATTTATAGGATTTCATCTGGTGTGGATGCTAACCTAGTATGTTACGACCGATATGAGACATACTGATAGAAAACGTAGAGATATAAAATATGCTGAATTATGAATTGCGTAAGAAATAAGAAACAATAATAATAAATAATAAATATATAACAAATAATAATAAATAAATAGTAAATAATAATAAATAATACCTCCATAAGGTGTTAATGTATCGACTGATTAAAGAAATGTGTACCATGCCAAAAAATTTGCACTTATCGAGCTTATGCATACGGTACAACGCCTACACGTGACACGCATTCCGCTCAAATGTTACAAAGTTTCAAGTTTCCCGATTTCATGCAGTATTTATTACTTTTTCAAAATATAAACAAGGAGGAAGCAAAAAAAATGGCTAGGACATGTATTGTCGATGCACTCTAAAATACCGCGGTTAGAACTACGACAATAATCACAACAAATTGCGCTGTGGCTAATTTGTCATTATTTCTTATTGAACCGGGTACCAAAACATTCATTGTTTAATTACCTATATTTTGATGTATAACTGTTTGAAATACGACAAGAATTACGGATGTGGAGCTCTTTTTCGCGCTTATTTCGCAGTCGAATTTTAGAGTGTATCGACAATACGTGTGCCGCCCTTTTCTCGGCAACTTCTACTACTTCCATTCGTATGGTTAATTATTAGCAATGAATTTATTGTGATGTTTGTACAATAAAAATTTAATAAAAGATAATTTTGCGACGATATCAGCGATTTTTTTTATTTAAAACAAACGTTCCTATTAATAACACGAGCTGGATTGCATAAATGAAGCAACAATGTTCAATTCATATTCACTTTTATTTTTTGAACTTCGTTGAACTCGGAGACTATGTAAATACAATTTGAGCACAAAATGTCCACACTATAATGAGCAAGTCTACACTTAATAACTTAGAATTGTATTGCTAAGAAAGCGTCCGCAATAAATGAATTAAGAATGACTTTACCGAATAAAAATAAATCATTCGAATGTCGAATAATTATTTATTCGAGATATTATTGTCCTTTCTTCTAATTTAAGAGTATCAAGAATATCAAAAGTTATTTAAAAACACCAAAATTTAAAAAATCCTTTCACGCAATTTTTTGGAGTCGTTTACCCCTCAGGGTCAATATTACAAAGTGTTTCATGTTTCAATCACCTACAGATTTAGAGATCATGCCCGGAGCGGTAGCGGAGGGCGTGACGCAGTCCCCACACCCCAAAAAAACGTTCACAAACCCAAAAAACTCCATACAAAAACCTTTGGGACAAGGAGCCATATATAGGCGAACTTTTGAGTTTTTTCCCCTCGCCCCTCCTCCTCCAAATTATTTAAAAGGCTACTACATCGCAGCAGCTTTCAAACGAGCCCTTACTCATCAAAATCGGTTGAAAATTGACTGAGATATCGAGGTTTGAAAATGACATTTCTGTAATTCAATGCCGAAATACGACAGTTTTCAATATTGCTTTGAGTGCGGAAAAGGTCAACTTTTCCGCACTCAAATTTGATTGAGTATGGAAAAGTTTTTCAGCACTCAAATTTGAGTGCGGAAAAGTTTTTCAGCACTCAATTTTAATTGACATTAAAAATGCAATGAAAAGGAAATTGTGATCGAAATAGAAATTTTATTGCTTGGTTTAGTCTATTTCGGCATTGAATTGCAGAAAACGTTGTTCCTACCTCGTTTTGTAACTAGATTTTTTCAGCATTAGTACTAAATAGTGTTCGCACGAGCCAGAGTTACAAAACTAGGTAGGAAAATTACTATTTTGTATGCAATTGGATTCTTCTATTATTTTCATCATTATGAAAACTTTTTTTCTGATCTGTCGGTTTCTATATCTATCTATCTGTTAATAATTTTCGATCTCAAGAACTAGACTATCTTCCTGAAATTTTCAGGGAACGTCAGTCTCGGCCCCAAATGAAAAATTACTTATGCCGCTTTTCCGGGAAAATTCTGGAAAAGCCGTGGCATGTGGAAAAGTAGTCAATTTCGAGGGTTTTTTAGGAATGCTCGGAGTTTTCGAATTTTAGCTCCGGAGTCACAATAGCTAGAGAGTTGGTTTCTTCGGGAAATTTATAGAGTTTGGTCAGGAGGAGTGGGATCTTAAGAAAATGGCTGCCAGCAGTCAAACCGGCGCCATCTTGAATTTTTCAAGGCAATAAATTAGGTTTTTTTTTGGTTTTCGAATTTTAGCTCCGGAATGATAACACTTAGAAAGATGGTTTCTTCTAGAAAGTTATAGAGTTTAATCAGGAGAATTTTTTGGGTGCATAAGAAAATTGCTGCCTACTGTCAAAGTGACGCCATCTTGGATTTTTTGCTAAATTCTGTATAAGAATACCTAGACAGTTGATTTCTTCAGGAAAGTTATATGAATCAGTTGGAAGAATTCGTGACACGAAGTGTTCCGAAGGTAGCCGAATGTGACATGAAGTGTTCCGAAGGTAGTCGAAGGTGACACGAAGTGTTCCGAAGGTAGCCGAAGGTGACACGAAGTGTTCCGAAGAAAGGCGAAGGTGACACAAAGAATTCCGAAGTAGCCGAAGGTGATACGAAGTGTTCCGATGGTAGCCGAAGGTGTTGGAGAACAATTTTTTTCGGAGAAAAATTTTTTTTATAGAAAATTTTTTTTAGGGAAAAATTTTTTTGGAGAAAAATTTTTTCGGAGAAATGGAAAATTTTTCAACAAGTGAAAACTTCCAAAACGACTGATATTCCAACAAAAATGTCTTCAAAGGTAGAGTGTGACGCAGTCCGTAAGTCTACTTCCAAAATTAATGATATCGCTTGAGGTGACGCTATCGCCGATAATACGCAGAAGTTTGTTTGAATGGAACCTTGTGTTCGACGTTTTATTTTCCTGAAAAAATTACAGCGTTTTTTTAAAAACAAAATTACGTTGTGTTAGAAAAATTGCGGCACAAATATCGGACCCAACGACGCAATAATTTTTCTGTACTTTCAGTTTTTGCGCTGCAATAATTTGACTTTTGGTTGTTATTGCGTAGATTGTTAGTTAAATTCTCCAACTTCTAAATCTAATTTAATTGAGTCTATATACCTTTTCCTTGGCCTACTACTAGGTCGCACACCCGGGACCTGAGCATTTAATATCCTCTTTAGCAGCCTGTTACTACCCATACCCATCCTCTAAACGTGTCCGCACCATCGCAGACGACTTACCCTTGCCGTCTCTTTCACTGACGTAACCCCTAAAATTTCCCTGATGTCTTCGTTCCTGATATGATTGTCCCACTGTTCTCTCGCAGTCCACCCAACTTTCACTACCATATAAAATCGTTAATCTGAAGATTGAGCTGTAAATAGCAAACTTTGCGCCGCTACTTAATTCCAGTCAAGTGGGTAGACAGTTACAACAATTGTCGTCATGAAATCCGGTATAAATGTAGGAAATAGAACAGAGTACATATCAAGGTATACTGAGCTGTATCAAAGTGCACCAAGGTATAAAGAGGTGCAGCAAGGGGTACTGAGGCACAACTAAAGTGTAGCAAGATACAACAACTCGATCAGTATGCACCAAATTATACCAATGCGTACCAAGATGAACCAAAATGTACCAAGGAGCACTAAGGTGTAACTTAAGAATGTTCTTGTACGAGATTTCTCGACATATCTTTTCTATTCTTCATGCTCAGGGCATTCAACATTTTACCCTTTCTATCTATCTTATATCTATTTGGTGATAAGAAACATCTATGTTCTATTTAGATAACATAAGACAGCCGACTAACTGGGTAGGTAGAAATATATTTTGATTTGATCAATGCAATGGACTGTAGCTCTGACAACATTAACATGACGAAGGAAAGACTAAACAATGAACTCTAACTGAAAAACGACAAAGTGAAACTATTATACCTTTCGACACCATTCACTTCATGCGCATCATCAGCGCATTATATGCATACATAGTTTTGTGACGAACACTTAATTATGTTTTTTTCTTTTCCAAGCAACCAACGAATTGATATTCATTTAAAAGCCAAACACGATTTTAAATGTATAAAATATTTGAGAATATATCATATCCGGTAAAATTTTGATGGGTAAAGATGATGTTTTATTCTTAATTCTTCTTTCAATCTTTTTATTATTTTTATATTTTTATATCTCATTGTGATATGAAAATGCTCATCATGATGCCAGCCGCGGACTGGTGATGATGTTAATGTTATCTCAGGCGTGACCAAAACCAAGAACGACATTGAATATAATTAGATGGAGTTTTTTTACCCTAAAAACGGCTTTTATACACCTCATACTTTATATTAAATTCCATTTTAATTTGGATTTCTTTTTCGGAATAGTTTTGTCTTCCTACTATTACACGTAGTACGATAAACAAAAAAAGAATACATTTAACTTGAAGACGGACGATATTTGAGACAGCTTCCTCGAATTTAATACACTTTCGCAAATAGACTTCTTTTGCGAAAGAAAAAAACGAACAGAACAGAAATCAGACTTTATTTTGTGTATACAAAGTGGTACTCGTTCTCAGGTTTTGAATAAATTTGCATTATTTTATAAAGAAAAATAAATATGCAGACGATGCACAGGATGCACCATTTCATGTTATGCGCGCAATTCTCATCGAGTACGGATTATTTTCCATGTAATTTTATTAGACAAAAACTTGTGTAAATCTTCATAGAAGAACGTTGACAGATTCAAATTAAATAAATATTTATAGAACTTAAGGCTATTGCACTAATCGTCCGCATAGGGGGAGAGGGGAGGGGGGGAAGTTTTTTTGCAAATTACACACATATGAGGTAGATGGAAGGCTGTAACAAAATTTCGAACTAAAAATTTCTCAGATAAAGTGACATCCGAGGAAAATGTTTCCCTTAACCAATTCCATATTAATTTTGTAAATATTCCCATTCTGAGCGCTCGTTACAGGTACAGATTATGACAAAAATGAGATGCGGTCCACATGATATGGGTAGATAGAAAATAGCAATATCCGGCAAAAAATGTAGGGACGTCCATATTGCACGAGCCCGTAGGGAGCTTTTAGTGTGAGAAGGGAGGAAACAATGATTACCCTGGCGATTACGGCATAAAAACCCCTTACCGAAAGATGTGTCTCATAGTTTGATGATGGCAACGGCGCGGCGATTACTTAATGATTTGAGGTAAAGTATACTGACGAAAACCATACGGTTGGTCGGTAGTTAAATGTTGTTGAAATTCAAATTTCATCGATTGTCTGCATCTAAAAATCGATTACAAAATAAAAAAGAATATGTTTACCTTTAATATATTAGAAAAAAAAGAGTATCACATGCAATAGATATTTGTGTTATGTGTCATGTGTAATACATATACATACATTGTGAACAAAATCAAAAGGGGAATAATTTTTACCGGAAGTTGTTGTAGACAGGTGTATGTAAGCAATTTAAGAGATATACAGAATTGCGTATCACCCACATTTTCTGTTCAAAATCAAGTAAATACACATAACGAGTTATACCCCTAAAAACAACACACGTAGTGGATTTTACTCTGTGGTCGGTGCTATCTACTATGCATTATATTCAGGCCTGGAAAGCTGTATTCTAATGAATTTAATAGCTTTATATATACGTTATATGTTTTTCTGTTTCGTTATTGGAAATGGACTTGGTCGAGTAATTTATTTTTGTGTAATTTGGGAGAAACCGATATAAATCATGTGTGTTGTAGCACTGTAGCCGTTTCTCCACCATATAAAATGATTATCTAGACGCGCACTAATAGTGCCTGTGTGGCGCAAGTCCGACTCTATACAAATTAAAAATTTATAGACTTCAATTTTGGAAAATACAGATTCGAGAAGCGAAAAATAGGCCGGTTTTCGATAACCTGCTGATTCTTGTTCAAATTTGGATAGGTAGCTAGACTTTCTGGAAGGTGCGACACTGAAGTTCCATGAATAGCATTGGTTTGTTGTGTATGATTTGCTAAGGTAACAATTTTCTTATTTTCAAGTCGATAAAACCAAGGCAATGGTCAAGAGAATGACATGATCACATCAGATCATAAGACTAAATTGACATTCGATATCATTCATCGTTGTTCGATTCCATGAATGATTCTATCCCAAAACGAACTGTTAGAAATAGTTATCTGAAGTTACCTGCATCAGTATTGTCTACAATCAGCGATATAGGCGAAATGCACTCAAAACGCTGTCAAATCGGTTCTGCAATTGCCTTTCTTAGGAAGGATAAATTTAATGGTGCAATTTCTGTTCTGGGCTATGTCTAGTTCTGGAAATTCATTCTTTCTTTATTCGCTCTCTTTTTCTCAACATCTTTTTGATGAACTTATTACTTCGAGGAAAGGCCTCAAAGTTTAGATGAATTTGGATGAAGAAATTACGAAAAATCGTTGTTAAGAATGAGTGCTTTCCTATCGAACTAATATTAATTTGTTTTGTTGGAAAAATGGAATTGCGTCACTTTTACCATTTGATGAAATTTTTGACCGATTCGTTGAATTGTAGAAACTGAATACTATTTTAGGGACCATTGATCGGTGAATTGGTAAAGTAACTTGTTATTTTTATTTATTTCAGATGCATTTCGTTTGTAGATTTACATAATACACACATACACACCACTCATACGCAAAATTATAATTCCTCATTTGTATCAAATTTTTTTATTACGAAACCACATGATAAAACAAGCAGGTGGAGGAACTCCATTGTAGACGCATTGAACCCTCAAAAGCATTTACAAGCAGTATGATGCTGTTTCCAATGCAAACGTTGTTACTATTTGTTATGACGTCTGTTATGTCAATAAATATGCTCCATTCTGAACATTCCAAGTAAAAGTTTAGCATAACACGTAATTATTTTAGTGAAATTGGTTTGTAATGACGCAGAAATTAAGTCTTCGGGCATACAGGCATGACAAAATAGAATTTAATTCCTTAAATTTCCAGCAACATTATACAAAATCTAACCATTTGTTTTATGAAATATAGGAAGAATAGAAACTTCAAAACGCCCCAGGGGGCGAATAGTCTTTTTTCACTAATTGCCCTGGGGGCGAATAGCCTTTTTTTCACTATTTGCCCCGGGGCGATAGTATTCTTTCGGCTATTCGCACCTCCAAAGTACTTTACATATGTAAACGTCTCGATTCACCTTTAAGAATGAAGAAAACAAAATTAATGAAGGAAATAAATGTAGTAGTTATTAATGACTAAAAACAATAAAAGTTCATTCAATTTTTCCCACGAAAAACTATAAAATAATAAAAATAAGGAACTTTTCCTAACTAGGTGTCTAGCTAGGCGGCTAACAAAACTAGGGAGGCACAATATCTGAACGGTTTCATAAGAAACAAGTCGCACAAATAAAACAAGAGAATTCTTTTGTTTTATTTGTAGGACTTGTTTCTTATGAAAATTACGGCAGAACTGAGATAAAATTTCACTTTCCGTGCAGCATAAATAGTTTTACATGTTTCTGCTCGGTAAATGCGTCATTACCTCGTCGCAAGCGACTCGGAAAACGCATTTACCGAGCATCAACATGTAAAATATCATACGTAAGTGCTTCCAAATAGCTGTTTTGACTCGTAGGATTACACTTCCTACGAGTCAAAACAACTAATTTGGGAGCACATACGTAATGTACTATTATGTATTGAGCGGCTGAAAGTTCGTTTGCTCTACTGTAAAATGAACTTTACAGTGGAGTGATTCATAAAAGTTGCCTTTCTCATACGATTTGAGGAAAAATAATCAAATAGTGAGAAAAAGACTATTCGCCACCCGGGGCAAATAGTGAAAAAAGACTATTTTCCCCTCGGGGCAAATAGTAAAAAAATGACTATTTGCCCCCCGGAGCAAATAGCACCTATCAAAATTTTGAAGGATTATAAAACAATTTAAATGAGAACATAATTAAAGACCTGTACGTATTATAGTAGATGTGGCAAACCAAACAGATTTAGGTGCGAACGTATCAGAATTTCAAATTGTTGCAAAGTTTTTGAAAGTATCAGAATTCCAACGACCTGCAGAAATTACCCAAGGTAATGTCGAAAGCCCTCTCGAAGTACGGCAATTGTAGAAGTGGATATATTTCGGGATGGGGTCATTTTTCCTTAAACCCTGAGAAAATTTAATTCTCCTAAACTTTTCTTTTAAAAGCAGCTTTCTAACTGCCATAGGTCTACTGATATGAGTTATCCATCTTGATTCAGGAAGTGAACAAATCGCAACTATTCGGACCTTTTTCGGGAAAACCCGTGTTCTCTAAAACTTTATTCTCTAAAACTTTACCTTTGGAAGCAACTTACTAACTTTCATAGTTCTATCTAGTGTGTTATCCCGCCCAATTCTAGATATGGTCATATTCCGGAACCACATGACCGATTTTGCTCATCTTTGAAATCGAATCATGGGACATATGTACCTTTTAGGGAAAAATAGTTGATTCCTCAAAATTGGTTGATAGTATTTCAAAAAACAAAACTTATTCAGAAAGTCTCGGAATATTCTTGAGGAAGTGATCCACAGGTATACATTGAATCAAACTTAAATAAAAATCTGGTTATCTGAACAGTTTCTTTTGTCATAATGGTAGTATGTAGTACGAAATACGATCATATGCGTTTACCACTACGTTTGTAACCCGTCGATTTGAGGGGGGGGACACCGATCATGGACCCCAGATGTCGAATCTGCAAAAAAAAATATATTCGTCCGTCCGTCTGTAAACACTATAACTCGAGTAAATGTCAAACGATTTTCAATTTTTTTTACCCTGAAAGACAGTACCAAAATCGGCTTTATGATAAGCATTTTTAGACGAAGGACAACTGAGGTAGGGCCGCCTAAGTAGTTTTGGGTCTTTCGTACATGACTCGAGTAAATCTCTTCCGATTCTTGAAAATATTTTTTGTTTGGAAGAAAATTATTTGATTTTTCGCCTTTGGACTCAGTCAGGGCCCTAAATCTGACCTAGCAGAGGATCCAACGTGTTTTTTCTACATAAATCTGGTACGTCTTATCCGATTTTCAAAAATTTTTTTCCTGAATGCGTACGATGCGTACGGGTTCCTCGCATATGTTGTTCTGTACAATGGGCCGGTGAAACTTTTCCTCATAAATCTCTGCAATTAGGGCTCCGAAATTAATCTTAAAGGTTCTAATTCAAAGATATGAATTTCAAAAAATTTAGTGCCGGAGACTGGTTAGGGCTTTAGGGTTCTTAGAGTAGGCCCAACTCATCTACGCGCACGCGTATTAACGCACACCATTCCTTTTTGCGAGGAAATGTGGAATTTATAAAACAGAAAATTACAACCTAGCTGCAAATCTCTTCTTATCTTAAAACCGAGTTTCCGTGTTGGCTACTTTCGCCATCCCTAGTGCGTGAAAAATATCATCTCCGAAAAATAAAATCGTGTTACAAAATGAGAATGAAATAAAATTTATGGAGAGCACATTACGCAATGTTATTTTATTTAAAATAATTAAAAAAGTTAC
Organism: Pseudolycoriella hygida; assembly: GCA_029228625.1. Classification (NCBI taxonomy): domain Eukaryota; kingdom Metazoa; phylum Arthropoda; class Insecta; order Diptera; family Sciaridae; genus Pseudolycoriella; species Pseudolycoriella hygida. The sequence continues at coordinate 34,365,036 of CM055406.1, read as the reverse complement.
ATTGCTCTCGTTCACAATTTCCAAACTCGCACAAAATGATTCATGATGAGTCGATGTCCTTGTGCGTGCATGACAAATGAAAACGCAAGCCTATAATCAAATTATACAAGCGGGTTTTCGTTTGAACAACAATATGCGAACAAAACCATCTACCGATTTTACCAGTTTCGATGATAATAATTATTATTATTTAAAGGTAAAAAATTGTAGATGTTTAAGTTTTAATTTCTAATTAAATTATCTACTCCACATGCAAACAAGCGAATTAAGTTCCACCTTTTTTCGTAAAAGATTGTAGAGCAAGAACACAGAACTTAAATTTTCCCACAAACTAAATACATAAATTAATGTAACTCGTCGCTGTGTTATCACTCTTTTTTGATGTATGTTCCATATGTGCTGTTCTTATATATTTTTATCAGTCATTTCTAACCATAAGTTCAGAATAATTGTTTGCATTATCTAAATTAGTTAATTGTTTACTTATAATGTAAAGTGAATGTAGAATTCGAGCGATTGTAAATTGGCGTTAACAGAAACCAGCGACATTTTTTTTGATTAATTAAAACCAACAATCCATTACAATAGTTAGATTAGTTCAGAATATCTTTTAAGGTTAGAGTATAGCCAGAGCCGAAACTTCGCACTATATTTAGGGGCGTAGAGCTGTCCACTGTAGAATTACGTTTTTATTTCCTTGCAACACGAACTCAAAAAAAAAAAAAAAAAATAAATGTAAAAAAGTTGACAAATCTATACTGTTTTCAAAATTGTATCTGAGCCAAAGGTCAAAATACCAGTAGCAAAAATACCAAATGCGAGTGATAAATTATACAAATTCGCTAGCCGAAGGTCGTAAATCTTCAAATTGTTCTACCTGAGACACATGAAGCTTAACAAACATTTTTACTTCGTTGTATCTAAAGGAAGAAAAAGCAGAAGCAATTAGTTTATGGCTCTACTATATTCTTTCATTGCACCCTTTATGCACTAACCATTTTTTACCATCGTTCCTTAATGATAAAAGGTTATTGCTGCATAAGGGCACCGAATTTTGACAGGAGTAGAGTAAAGGTGAAATATAAAATACTATGAACCATCCCAGATAACAATTGACCCCACGAAATGTACATAAAGTGCCATCGGAAAATGTGCTGATCCCATTTAATGTGCTCCAGTTCCAGGACATTTAATATATATTAAAAAGCGCCCTTACCGTTACATCTTTTCTTTGGAACGTGAAGTGCATTTAATGTACATTAAATGGGAATTACATGTTCACCCAATGTACACTTAAAACACAACCTTTAATGTACTTTTTAATGTGAATTACTAACACATTGCATGTACATATAATGTTATGTAAGAAAAGAAAGGAAAATTTAATTTAGTTTTACGACTTTTCTATTTCGGTTTTTCTTATTCTGATGATCGCTACGTCCTCCATCTACATTTTTTTTATGCCAAGCTCTCATTTTTTTTATTAGAAAAATTTCTGCTATTTGCGGGGCTTGAATCCAAGACGCTCGGGATTATGAGTCGACTGCTTGTGTCACCGGATACTTATGTGTTGGTGTTAAATTTGTATAAAGTGTTAAATTATAGTACATGAAATGTACTTTTTTTGAGAAAAAGTTTTGGAAGATATGCTAGTAAATGAAAATTAAACAAATTCCACAGAGTGTTATTTAATTATTGTATCATTTTCATTGTTTAATTGTTATTTGAAATTGAGTTTATGCGAAACAATAAAAAATCTATTCCCCGTTAGCTTTTTTCTCATTTTTTGAACACATTTTTCTTTTTTTCTTTTAAAATTCGATACTTTTTTTTTTTAATGTTACCCAACCAAAAGCAGCCGTGATATTCATACACGGACTAAAAATATACATTTTTGAAAAAATAAGATGAGCATTTTTCGAAGCACATAATCTATAAATGTACTTGTAATCTAGTGCAGTAATTTCGAGCTTTAATGGCACAAAAAATGTGCCTTTTATTTACATCGAAAATGTACTACATCACAAGCACATTTTTGATACTTTAAATGTGATAGGAATAGTGTACACTTTATCACGCACATAAAATGTGCGAAAAATGTAACTTTGATCTAGTGCAATAATTTCGAGTTTTAATATGACAAAAAATGTGCCTTTTATTTACATCGAAAAATATACTACATCACAAGCACATTTTTGGTACATTAAATGTGATAGAAATAGTGTACACCTTATCACACACATAAAATGTGCGAAAAATGTACTTGTGATCTAGTGCAATAATTTCTAGTTTTAATAGCATAAAAAATGTGTTTTTCATGTACATCAAAATATGTACCACTTTACAGGGACATTTTTTGTACATTTTATGTACATATACTCAACCACGTTGAATTTTTCTTTCAAAAGAAATTGGCAATCGAGTATTGTCGCATGTCGAGTTACGAGCATGTCTTCTTCCAAAATAAAAAAATAAAAATAATTTTTTCTTTCGATGGGAACGAACAAAGGTGGGTGTTCCACATTAGAAACACAGAGAAAATTTGCTTGTCTCGTCTATCACCTCCATCTTTTGCAATTTTAAAACAAAGTAACAAGGCGCTCTTTTACTAAAATGTCTAAGAGGCTGTCCATAAATGACGTTCAGACGATTTACTCGCTTCCCCCCGAAGCGTCCAGTATTTTCCATACAAGTACCATGATTTTCGATCCCCCCTCTTTCCTATTTTGTTACCCTTTCCCGATTCTATTCAAATTTTTCTAATTAGACATCTACGATCAAAAATTCATGGGATTTGGTGGTGTTCCACATTGGTAGTGTTACACATTGGTAGTGTTCCACATTGGTAGTGTTCCACATTGGTAGTTTTCCACATTGGTAGTGTTCCACATTGGTGGTGTTCCACATTAGGAACCCTTACTCTAAGTAGAAATTCATGGAAATGACATACAACGACTGAGATTATAAGAAATTTATATTTCTGCGTAGTTCCTATTTGAATCTCGGTCATTTTAATTTGCTTGCAAAGACATGATCATAATCTGTTTCGGTGGCGTTTTTTACAAGAAAAATGAGAAAAATTCCTCAAAACACTCAAATAGACTTGATAGCATGGCACACCACGAGCCATACTTTGTCAAAAATTGCAAAAAGCCTAATTTGAACTTTTGGTGAATAAAAAAGTCAAAATAAACTTCAAAAGGATTTAAAAGCAATACAATTTCTGCGAATATTCTTTTGGACTAAGTCCAATTTTGGATTTGTATGGCTGGGAAATTTCGCTAAAACAAAAAATTGTTTTTATGCAACTGAGTGTCATAAAGCATAAAACGTTTGCAACTCGGTGCAAAGTACTTTATTAGTCACACAATGTATATTATGGCACTCAGCCTGCGGTCTCGAGTCATACACACCTAGTGCCTAATAAGGTACTTTGTACTTTGGAATTAATTGAATGAGTGGAATAAATAAAGTCGGTGACCCTTCGGTTTTTGCTGTGAAATCATTTCAAAATTATGATCACTATGCTACAGTAAGGGAGCTGTTTTATGCGAAAGTTTCAGTGACATTTTACGAGCCAATTTATTTGAAAGGAAACAACAAAAACGTAGAAATGGTACTATCCCAAGGGCGGCGAAAACCTAGCTGCGGTGCTGCATATAGTCGCAGTGTATTACTCATCAGAAATCAGAAGAAACAAGAGCAATTGGAAAACCTATTTGCAAAAACAATCACTTTATAGATAACATCGTCAGATAATTTAGACGACAATTAAACCCTTCTCATTGAAATTTTCATTTTCATATAAAGTTTCCCTAAACATGTCGTTCGATTTCACGGAATCAAAATGTAGCAGTTACATATGTATACAATGACAATTGCAATGGCATTCATGCATGATTCCATCAATGCGAATTTCAATTGCTGACCTGTCAATCTATCAATCGATTTTTTTTCAGCCTCAAATGATAATAGTTGTAACTTTGAAACAAAGAACGATTCAGTATCCTCCTTCTAGTTTTATGCTTAATATAAAAATAAACATTTTATCTACACGAAAAAGTCATACAACATTCACATCACGTAAGTACATTACCATAGTTCACTTACCGCCCCTATATTTTTTTTAAAAAAACATTCAATTGTATTTATATAGTACAAGGTAGAAATATGTACAATTTTCTGTTATGTGTTACAATCACAAAAACAAAATCCTAAAAAAAATATTCAGCGACGTCACTTCGTCTATATGATCAGAAGCCTGCAACCAGAAAATATATGAAAAAACATCCAAACGGAAAAATCAATAATCCGGTCGGACAGACAGGTAAAACATAGAACTTTGTACGGTTTCGTTTTTTTACAATATATTGGAAATATCACGAAACTACGTACCATATGCACGTTTGGAAGATGACTGATGAGTCAGAAATCTAGAGAAAATAATGAATATTTCGTTATCGATTTTTTTATCTTTTTTTTGTTTAGTGTTTAGTTAAGGTTAGTTTGCTTTCCAATTTTTTTTTCTCGTTAGAGGAAATGAGTCTATGCAATTATCGATAATCGTACACAGCGTCAGCAACTATATCTTCTTCCGTTGTTGAAATTGAACGCATGCCCACTATGAATTCTCTGCTTGGCGTGTATCAATCCTCATATTTTTTGATGACTGGGTATTATTGATGCTATATCCAGTTATAAAGTATTTAGGATAGATATTCTTATTTAGAATTTATGTTTATGATGAAATAATGAATCGTGATTCAAATGAAAATGTCGACCACATGCGCAATCTCTTTTATTTACGAGAACATCTGGAATACATCATAAAGCACAAATGCAAAGAAATGACATGGATGAAACACCTCCCTCCACACTCCAAAAAACGTCGCAAAAACTTATTAAAAATATATGATATTCTATGTCACAGTTAAGAATCATCCAAAATATTTGGGAGTCACACTGGATAGGTCATTAACGTACAATATGAACAGTCAACGAATTGTAGCCAAGATTGAGCCTAGAATTAGTCTCCTACGTAAGTTAGCAGGGACGACGCACAGTGGATTTTTTGTAAGGGTTTGCAGCTTGGGCTTAAACTCGTACAGATTTCAAAATTTTGATGATATTCTATTTTATTTGAGTCAAGAAATGTAATTCCTTTCGATCAATAAATTTTACAGGACTCCCACGTCCAGAGACGAAAACGTTTATATGGTCAAAAAGCAATTTTTTTTTGAGAGTATTGCCACTTTGGCTATATATTTTTTTTTAGACCAAGGAAAACGTTCCTCTTCTGACCATTTATAGTAAGGCAGCCTGGTGCCAAAATTCTGTTTACGCCCGCATCTCGGCTTTACCGAGAAATATTGATTACAAAAAGTTTCAACTTGGCACCAGCCTGCTTCCCTGAGTTCTAGAACAAAGAATACCGAATCCGTATGACAGCTATAGGAAGGCAGTCTGGTGCCAAAATTCTTTTTACGCCAGACTCTCGAAACTAACAAGGATATTGTTCCCAAAAAGTTTCAACTTGGCACCAGCCTGCTTCCTTGAGTTCTTGACCAAAGAGTGAAATCTTGAAAATATTTTTGATTTTTTTGAAATTTTGTTTCTAAACACTCAACACGTCTCCAGTCACACTGATATATTGTTTTTAATTTTCAGAAGTTTGGTTCTCCTCAACTCATTTTTTCCCTCGGGAGTCAGAAGATTTTTCGAACCGAAAAGGACAACAGTTTGTCCTTTAACCTTTCCGATTAAAAACGAAAAAAAAAGAAACGTCAAAATATTGAAAATTGTATAAATTCAAGCCCATGCCGCAAACCCTTACAAAAAAACCACTGTGCGACGTGGGGGCTGACGCCATCGTGTTAAGAACAACTACTGCTCTCGCACTTGTTTTTTCAGCCGCTGAGTATGGAGCCCCAGTTTGGATTGCAAGTGCACATACTCATCGCATTGACGTAACATAGAACAAAGCTTGCGAATCATCACCGGTTCGACGGTTGGACGAATTACCAATCCAGAATGACCTGAGAAATGTGCCACGTGGCTGAGACTTTCTTCCCGTGAACTGCCCTGGCTGATTCACGAGCAAATCGACTACCCGTACTGCCCAGCTGATCATTGGAAAGCGATCTGGGAACAGGGTAATGTCCGCTATCACGACCTCGTTAACGACCCCACAACAAGGCAAGCCGGCTTTGAAATCCCGAGAAAAGCTTGGGTTACCTTAAACCGACTACGCACAGGACATGGCAATTGCGCTCACTTCTTGCATCTTTGGGATCTGGTGAACTCGACAACTTGTGACTGTGGTGCGACAGATCAAACAATGCGACATATCACTAACGACTGCCCTAACATGAATTTTTGGGGTGGAATAAATGGACTTAACCTTTTGGACCGATTTGGACCTTTGATTTTGATTTGCTTTCCGACTATGATTTGATACGAGAAATTTAAGTCTTTGTGAATTTTTGTTTACTAGTAGATTGTTAACGCCATACGATAAATAAATCATGCCCGCAGCGGTAGCGGAGGGCGTGACGCAGTCCCCACACCCCAAAAAAAACGTCCACAAACCTAAAAAACTCCATACAAAAACCTTTGGGACAAGGAGCCATATATAGGCGAACTTTTGAGTTTTTTCCCCTCGCCCCCTCCCCCTCCAAATTATTTAAAAAAACTATGTCGCAGCAGCTTTCAAACAAGCCCTCACTCATCAAAATCGGTTGAAAATTGGCTGAGATATTGCCAATCAAAGATGACCAATTCCTATGGAAAAATGGTCAAATCTGCTTTGCAAGTAATAACAATTTTATTCCTGTGTGGTGTGTCAACGATGTATCTATCTACTTTTTTTTCTCGAGAACCGCTCGAGCGATTTTTTTAAAATTTTCAGGGAACGTCAGTCTCGGCCCCAAATGAAAAATTTCATATGCTGCTTTTCCGGAAAAATTCTGGAAAAGCCGTGGCATGTGGAAAAGTGGTCAATTTAGGTAATGCTCGGAGTTTTCGAATTTTAGCTTCGGAGTGACAATAACTAGAGAAATGGTTTCTTCGGTAAAGTTATAGAGTTTGGTCAGGAGAATTTTTTGGGATCTAAAGAAATTGGCTGCCATCGGTCAAACTGGCGCCATCTTGAATTTTCCCAAGCAATAAATGAGGTTTTTTTGATTTTCGAATTTTAGCTTCGGAATGACAATACTTAGAGAGTTGATTTCTTCGGGAAAGTTATAGAGTTTGATCAGGAGAATTTTTTGGAATTTTCAGAAATCTGCCAAAGTGACGCCATCGTGGATTTTTGTAAGGTATAAATTATGCTTCTTTGGGTTTTCGATTTTTAGCTCCGGAATGATAACACTTAGGGAGTTGGTTTCTTCTAGAAAGTTATAGGGTTTCATCAGGAGAATTTTTTGGTATCATTAGAAAATGGCTGCCAGCTGTCATAGCGGCGCCATCTTGGATTTTCGTTTATGCTTCTACGGTTTTCGAATTTTAGCTCCGGAAGGATGCTACTTAGAGAGACGCTTTCTCCTAGAAAGTTATAGAGTTTCATCACGAGAATTTTTTGGGACTATAAGAAAATGGCTGCCATCTGTTATAGCGGCGCCATCTTGGATTTTCGTTTATGCTTTTTCGGTTTTCGAATTTTAGCTCCGGAATGACGCTACTTAACTGAAAACTGAAAGTACAGAAAA
>CM055406.1:34334144-34347809 GCA_029228625.1 Pseudolycoriella hygida | reverse complement strand
ATATCCAAGGATTGGGCCATTTTCCCCTAAAACCCTGAAACACGTGTTCTCTAAAATTTTGTTCTATACAACTTTGCCTTTGGAAGCAACCCTCTACCTCTTACAGTTCTAGAGATATGGGTTATCCCTTCCAATTCTAGAAGTGGTCATATTCCAGGATTGAGGCATTTTTACCCAAAACCCCAAAACAGACACGTGTTCTCTAAAATTTTATTCTCTACAACTTTGCCTTTGGAAACAACTTTCTACCTCTTATAGTTCTAGAGATATGGATCATCCCTCCCAATTCTTAAAGTGATCATATCCCAGGATCGGGACATTTTTACCCAAAATCCTGAGACACGTGTTCGCTAAAATGTTATGCTCTGCAGCTTTTCCTTTGGAAGCAATTTTGTACCTCTTATAGTTCTAGAGATATGGACCATCCCTCCCAATTCTAGAAGTGGTCATATCCCAAGATTGAGGCATTTTTACTCAAGACCCTGAGACACGTGTTCTCTAAAATTTTATTCTCTACAACTTTGTCTTTGGAAGCAACTTTCTACCTCTTATGGTTCTAGAGATATGGATCACCCCTACCAATTCTAGAAGTAGTCATATCCCAGGATTGAGGCATTTTTACCCAAAACCCTGAAACACGTGTTCTCTAAAATTTTATTCTCTACAACTTTGCCTTTGGAAACAACTTTCTACCTCTTATAGTTCTAGAGATATAGATCATCCCTCCCAATTCTGGAAGTGGTCATATCCCAGGATTGGGGCATTTTTACCCAAAAACCTGAGACACGCGTTCGCTAAAATTTTATTCTCTACAACTTTGCTTTTGGAAGCAACCTTCTACCTCTTATAGTTCTAGAGATATGGAGCATCCCTCCCAATTCTAGAAGTGGTTATATCCCAGGATTGTGGCATCTTTACCCAAAACCCTGAAACACGTGTACCCTAAAATTTCATTCTCTTCAACTTTAACTTTGACAGAGAATCTCCATATTGCATAGTTAAGGAAATAAACACGAAAAACTGTTTTCGTATATGGCCAAGAAACTCAATTTCATCGATTTTATTGGTCCCGGTGCCCTGATTCCCACAAATTCCCACAATTTTTTCCCAATTTTCTAACATCAAATCCTTTCATTTGACACCAACATGAGCAATTTCCGTGCTATACTTGCTGAAATATTTGCGAAAGAGCTTCACACTTCCTCGACCATATCTCCGGAACCAATTGATCGATTTTGCTCATCTTCGAACAGGAGTCATGAGAGGCATGTATCTTTCAGGAAAAAAAGTTTAAGGTGATCGGTTGAGCCGTTTGGAAAAAAAGTGGAGACGGACGGACTTTTTTTTATTGTTGATTCGTCATATTTAGACGGTAATAAATGCATCCCCCAACTGCCACCTCGATCTACCCCATGTTACATTAAAATTGTTTGTAGTGAACGAATAGGACCTTCGTACTTCGTACGGGTCCAAAAAACATTCAGAAGAGGAGTTTGTAAGAAAAGGTTGACTAAAATGCCGATGTTTTTTCGTTATCTTGTATTTGCGAACTTACATTGTAGTGCTATACCAGTTGCTAGTGTAACTTAAAGACCAGAATTACTTAACGTCAGGAAAAAAATTTTATGGACTTTTCTTTCATTCTTTATGTTTAGTGCCGCAGGCGACATTTTTGACCACATTTTCATGTTCTTTATCCTTTATTCTTGGAATATATGTTTATAGTATTCGCCTAGACTCTCAAGTTTACAGAACGTGGTGTTTACTTGCGCTTCTCACAGTAGTGAGTGGCAGTGACGCAAGTCTCACACTCAATAAATTCGCAAGAAATTTTTTCGTAGACTTAGGAACGTATACACAGGAACTTTTTAACTTCCTCCTTGCGACGTACTCCCCGGAAAATATTTTTCCCGGATTCTTCAGAAAATTTTTGGCCGAAGTGTTTTTTTATTCATTAAAACCGGTTCAGTCGCTCCGAAGATACGAATTTTTGAAACTATAACTATAAGAGTTAGAAGGTTGCTTGAAAAGGCAAAGTTGTAGAAAATTAAATTTTAGCGAACACGTGTCTCAGGGTTTTGGGGAAATATGGCCACTTCTAGAATCGGGAGTGGTCACCCATAGATCTAGAACTATGAGAGTTAGAAAGTTGGTTCCAATGGCAAAGGGTTTTTTTGGAAAAATGACCGAATGCCAGAATGCAGTCACTTCTAGAATTGGGAGGGTTTCCATAGCACTCTTCAACTGGTATCAGATTTTTTGATGTTTTTCAACTTGCAACTTCAAAATTTTCCAACTTGCATCAGATTTTTTGATGTTTTTCAACTTGCAACTTCAAAATTTTTTTTTTAGATTTTGTATATTTGTAGAGAGATAAACTTACACAAGTACTGATATCCGCACAAAACAACCAACTTCTTACAGAGGAGATGTGACGCAATTCTTTATGTCTGCTTACAAAAGCTCTGAAATCAGAAATGTGTGACGCATTGGTGAAGGATACAGGAAAAAATTAAACCGAAGTTGCGTTGTGTTTTTAAAAAATTTAGTCACAAATGCCAGACCCTACAACGAAATAATTTTTCTATGCTTTTACACTGGGGGGTCTGGCATTTGTGAGACAATTTTTTAAAAACACGACGTAACTTCGGTTGCGTATCCCTCACGCATTTCTGATTTCAGAACTTTTGTAAGCAGACATAAGGACTTGCGTCACATCTTCTCCTAGAGGTTTTTTTGTGCGGCTAAAATCAGGCAACACAGCCAGCTATATCATGCACCATATGCTCATGTCCACGTACTTAGAATTCAAAAGAAATCTTCGACAAAAGATGCGAATTGCATCAAATAAAACTAGTAGAAAAATAAAATGACCAGAACTGTTGTGCATATGATCGATTTCTTCTTCGTCTTGACCGTTTCTAGAAACGTTCTAAAATAGTTCGGTAAACATTTCGATTTGATGCATAATGTAGGACATTCTGCTAAATACATTTCACTTGCAAATTGTATGACAAAAATATGAATAATCCAAACGTCGCGTTGTCGGTTCTTCTTCTGTGTAAATTTTTCATGTACAGTTGTATCTTTAATCATTAGATTTTCGTGCTGACGCCCCAGTCACCATAGTTACATGTTTTAGATACAAACAATTTTCCATTTGATGATAGACATTCACTATAATGAAATACACTCCTAACACACGTCTCCTATACGGTCCTCATAATTAAATAGATTGTAGGAATATTGCATATTAATAACGAAAATAAATTATTCTTATAATTGAGTCGGCATGGATTTTTTATGGAAAATTCAATTAGTTGCTTATGGAAAGATACAAATGAGTTTTCGTTTGCTTCCGTTTTTAATTATCGCAGAGCACTCTTGATGATTGTTGGGTTATTCCTTGATATTTGGAAATATGGAATCGAAATACTGTATTTCAACAGCTCCTTGCTACTTGCGATAATCGTATTGAGCCTCGAACCGAGCTTAGTTGTGCAAAATTGTTTGCAATCAATTGCTACCTTGCGCTAAATTGTTCTCTTCAAACAATATGTTATGTGTGAGCACAAAGTTAATTAATAAAATTGTGGAAAATGAAAGTTTCGATGGTAATTTATTACAGTTTATAGAAGACATTGAACGTCATTGAGATTTCTTTCATGAAAAATATTCATCCTGGCAATAGCTTCATTAAATAATAATTCATGTAATGCAAACTTAACACTTGGAAGATTCGAATGCATTTTTGTTGCTGTACTTTATATGCCCCGTAATCATGAAAGCGTACATACGAATCACGATGCTTTAGAGCTTCAACAAGTGTTTCATAGATTTTGTTATGATTTTTAATAAGTTCGAATTAAATCATTGGTTGGTTGCACGTGTTTTGCTACTGTTGTTATAGCATTTTATTTTTTTTATGATTATTGTTATGTAAGCCCTGTACCCGACACACACACGAATATCTCAAGAAAATTATTTTGTTTATTTGCTCGCTCTGGAAATAGAAATTGAAAGTGATGAGTATCGATAGAGCAATGAAACTAAATGTTGCAAAATATTTAATTAGTTGAATACAAGACTTGCGTTTTCTAAATAAACACTCGTATAGCATGAGTACTTTGAGAAATTTCAAAATAAAACAATGAACTTTAATGCACCAGAGTACAGCATTGCGGTATTGCAATATCTTTTTCGGAAAGACGTTCAACAAATAATCGATGGCAGAAATTATTAGGTAATCTGCCACTTTTCATGATCTGTTAAATGAAAATAGTTTCTCTCGGAGAAAGAACAGCTTGCTGAATTTTTTACATCTCTAAAAGGATGTACTTGCACTTTTAATATCTCCGTTTTGAACAATTCTGAATGATCGAACAGTCAAAAGCGGAATTCAAAGGAGACAAAACAAAAGGTAAGCGGTTTGAAATAGTTATTTACTTGTCTGCTTGATCCCTTCGTTCGGGCTACATCATGCAAAAAAGGCTGAAAACCACCCCACCAAACAGACGCATACAACATTTTTCATGTGACGGGTCGAAAATCCGAGAAAAGGTCCAGTTTTCGCCCCGACACATAACAAATGCATGTGTTCAAATGTAGCATAAAGAGTATTTTCTCATCAGAGGGTGAATGCAAGGCTCTAGGACCGATCATCCCCAGTCAAAATATCCCCGTACAAAATGTCTCCAGACAAAATATCCCACAAAAAACCGACAAAATATCCCCAGATGTAATTTGTCTACTCAGAAATGGTGAATGTAGGTACATATTATTGATTATGTATTATTATATTGTGTGTTGGGGGCTCTGCCCCCTCACCCCCGCGTCTGCGGCGGGCTTTTGTAAGCCTTGCAGGCGACCTTACGTAAATGGGGCTCTGCCCCATAGACCCCGCAAGGGAGGATATTCCCCCTTGATCCCCTTTTTTTTAGTGTGAATGGATATTTTGTCTGAGGGGATATTTTGTTCAGGGGTTATTTTGTCCTTTTTTTTAATGGAAACATGGTTATTATGTCTGGGGATATTTTGGTTGGGGATATTTTTTTTGGACATTCGGTCCTCACCCCGAATGCAATCCTCGCCTTCGGCTCGTAAGAAAAGTTTTACCGTCTTAGTAACGCAAAGAAAGAAATAAATCTACTTTGCGGGAAATTAAATTTTCCGAAAATTTCAATTTCCTTTTAAAGAGAACAGTTAATAATTTACCCATAAACTAATACTGCATTAGAATTATAAAAGCCCAAATAATAAATTTCATGTATATTCGATATCTTATCGATATTTCCTCGATGTATTTTTGTTGTATGAATGTTTAAAGGTTATATAAGTGATGTGTTGTTGCGTTGGTGTCGGATACATCTACATCACTTATACAAAACTAATACATCACCAGTACATCACTAGTAACTCAGTCATACATGTTTTAGCGATGTACTGGTGATGTTCTGGTGATGTATTATAGTTGTACAGGTGATGTGTATATGGTTGTAGAATTCTTTAAATCACACATGGAATTCATACATTACGAATACATCAAATATACGACACCAATACAACAACAACACATCACTAATGCAACATTTACAACAATCATACATCAGGAATACGTCGAATATACATCAAATTTACATCACAGTTTTCATTTTAACAATTTGATATATGTTTCATATGTATTTGAAATGTATTCGATGTATTTTTCATGCATGAGTGTTGTAAAGGTTATATTAGTAATGTATTGTTGTTGTTTTGGTGTAGTATACTTGATGTGTTCATGATGTATCAATTGTATTTCTGATGCAAAAAATTCTATCACAAATTCTATACAAATTTTTCATGTGCCGATGTACTGGTGATGTATTAGTGTTGTACAAGTGATGTGTATATGGTTGTAGAATTTTTTGCATCATTCATACAATTCATACACCATGAAAAAATCAAATATACGACACGAAAACAACAACAACACATCACTAATACAACCTTGATGATGATTACAAAATGTTTTCTTCACACAAAAAATGGATGAGAATGACTTTTTTTCTCTCCACGATTTGTCCAATTAAACAAAAAATTATTTCCAAACAATACATTTTGACATTCGGTCCAGAGCATAGTTATCAATGTGGTGCACTTGAGTTCGATTCAATTCGATGAGTGATTTTTTGAACATTTTCTTACTTTAATTGTTTTGTTGCTCTAAAAGCCAATATAGTGCTTGGTTGATGAAAAGTCCATGGGCCCTGTGACTTTTCTCTAACCTCGCACTATATTGTCCATATATGTAGTACGAGTTGCATTAATAACTGTTATAAAAAAAGCTCTACAGACGAACGTTTTTATTTTGTTACACATTCAAGTTGTTCTATTCAAAAAAAAAAAAAAAAAATAAACAAACAAACAAACAAACAATGGCATAAGGCACAAAAAAAATTGTTTCCTACTCTATCTCCTATGACTTTACCGAAGAAGCTAAATTTTCAGTGAACGAATCATAAGACTGTGCAGCTGTGTTGTTGCATTATCACCGCATTCGTCTTACCTATGAGACGAATTCCAAATCATAAGTCGAATTCTTCTTACGATGTATTATGTATTTGACAAACTAATAACAATCTTATGATTCTTTTACTATAGGACATGGGGTGTTCTGTTGTACTTACAGTTTGGAGCTTTGTTATAGTGGAGGATCTTCTGAAGAAGATGCAATATTGCTGCAGGCTGTTGAGATGGTATCTAAATCCATATTTCTATGCCAGAGATGATATTCAATGGTAGCGTAGGGTTCCTAATGTTCGGCCTCGAGGAAGGCTAGTAAGGAGATTTATAGATTCAATTAAATCATATTTAGAAGTCAAGGAACTTTTGTTTGATGATCAAAAAACACACCATTTCCTTTGAAAAACAGTGGAATGGAGTGGAGGAGGCTAGCTCATAGTTCATCATACACGGATTAAGACAAAAAAAAAACCACAATCCTTTCCTCTGTTTGATCTTGTCATGGAACTTTTTTGTTGCGTCATTTGTGAATATTTCATCAATCCATTTTAAATAAATGGAAGTTATATATATGCAAACTTTATCTAACTTTAAATCACGAGTGCAACGATCTCATTCTGATGAGTAACTTTCCCAATATTCAACTTATCTTACACCAATTCCACGAACATTTACTAATTAATTTATGCATAAACATAAAATGAAACACATTATATTCGCGTTATATCAATATTATGCATGCTCTTTAAATTTCATGTTTAAAATGAAAAGGTCACTGTGCGCCATGGACCATAACATAAATAGAAATTTCATCTCTTCTAAATATCAAACATTTACTTTAAGGGTGGGTGTGTGACATTATCACGCAACGTAACAATATTAATACAACAACATATAAATGAAAATGTTGATTGTTACAATATGCCCAAAAGCCAAACCTTTTAAAGTTCTACACTCCACTCAGACTCTTATTTTTTATAATGTGGCATAATATCATAGCAGTTAGAAAAAGGGAGCGTTGTTGATGGGTTGGTTGGCAAACATACAAAAGAAGATAAACGAATTCGTGTATTCATTCATCTCCCCACGGTTACAACACAACTTTTCATATTCCTGGATTTATATTAAGCGTATTTTCTAGAATTATAAAAGGGAGACAACAGAGAAGAGGAAAAACCTTTTGTGAAAAAAAACTAATCCACCACGACAATCATGTAATATCTGGTTGGCAATTTTACGTCGAATTATATTAAAGTTAATTTGTGTTAGATGATTCGTAATTATTGTTAATTTGATAGAACCATTAGATGCTAATTTTGTTGTTCGTGCTTGATGTTATGTAATGACGATATTGCATGGGTGTATTTTTTCGGCTTTTAAAAATGATTAATTCAAGAGTTGAGAGATCATATATGATGTCAGTAGGTTGGTTTAAAGGACATTTGAGTTATTGCCCAGATGGGAATAGATCTAGGCTGGGTTGGGAAAACTGAATTAATTTCTATTTATTTACTCATCGCATGGATTACAAGCAATTAATTATGTAATAAAAACTTGATCTTTCAGACAAACTGTAAATTCATTTGGATTTGCAAGCTAAAAATTATATCTGATTCAAATTACGACACGTAGACGGAATGTAAACATGCAAGTCAAGTCGACTTGAGAATGGATTGATATATGACCAGCGAGTGCTTAGGGAATGCAATCGGAGCAAAAAAAACCTGCTAAAGACGGTAAAACCTATTGCCGATTATTATAATTTCCTTAGTTTTTATACGGAAAAATATTTAAGCTCTTAGTAGCGTTAAATGTCATCTGTCTGTGGATAACATAAATAACTTTCTTAGCAAAATAAACTTTTTGGACCCGTACGAAGGTCCTATACGTTTACTACAGACAATTTTAATATGACGAATCAACAATAAAAATAATGTCCGTCCGTCTCCACTTTTTTTCCAAACGGCTCAACCGATCACCCTTTTTTCCCTGAAAGATACATGCCTCCCATGATTCAAGTTCGAAGTTGAGCAAAATCGATCAAGTGGTTCCGGAAGTGGTCGAGGAAGTGACCAAAAACATGGTTTTTCGATGGTCGGTGAAGCTTTTTCGCAAATATTTCAGCAAGTATAGAACGGAAATTGCTCATGTTGGTGTCAAATGAAAGGATTTGATGTCAGAAAATTAGGAACAAATTTTTGTGGGAATCGAGTTAGGCGTCGGGGCACCGGGACCAATGGAATCGACGAAATTGAGTTTCTTGGCCATATACGAAAACAGTTTTTCGTGTTTATTTCCTTAACTATGCAATATGGAGACTCACTGTCAAAGGCAAAGTTGTAGAGAATGAAATTTTAGGGAATGCTTTAGGGTTCTGGGTAAAAATGCCTCAATAATTTATATCTCTAGAACTATAAGAGTTAGAAAGTTGCTTCCAAAGGCAAAGTTGTAGAAAATAAAATTTTAGAGAACACGTGTCTCAGGGTTTTGGGTAAAAATGCCACAACCCTGGGATATGACCACTTCTATAATTAGGAGGGATGATTCATAGCTCTAGAACTATAAGAGGTAGAAAGTTGCTTCCAAAAGCAAAGTTGTAGAGAATAAAATTTTAGCGAACACATGTCTCAGGGTTTTGGGTAAAAATTCCACAATCCTGGGATATGACCACTTCTAGAATGGGAAGGGATAATCCATATCTCCAGAACTATAAGAGGTAGAAAGCTGCTTCGAAGGGCAAAGTTGTAGAGAATAAAATTTTAGAGAACACCTGTCTCAGGGTTTTGGGTAAAAATGCCACAATCCTGGGATATGACTACTTCTAGAATTGGTAGGGGTGATCCATATCTCTAGAACCATAAGAGGTAGAAAGTTGCTTCCAAAGACAAAGTTGTAGAGAATAAAATTTTAGAGAACATGTGTCTCAGGGTTTTGGGTAAAAATGCCTCAATCTTGGGATATGACCACTTCTAGAACTGGGAGTGATGACCCATATCTCTAGAACTGTAAGAGGTAGAAGGTTGCTTCCAAAGGCAAAGTTGTATAGAACAAAATTTTGGAGAACACATGTTTCAGGGTTTTAGGGGAAAATGGCCCAATCCTTGGATATCCTTGGATGGATTTCTAGATTTGAATGGTCTGAGATGTACTTCGGTAGGGCCTTTGACATTACCTTGGATAATTTCTATGGATCTTTGAAATTCTTATAGTTATAAAAGAACATAGAACGTTGGATTGTTTGCTTATTATTATATTAAGATACGTTCTAGTCTTTTTGCAAGATTTGTTCTATTTTCCACATCTATTCTGTTTGTCACATATATTCTGATACGTACGGGTCTTTGGTTATGTTTCTTAACTAAGTTGAATGCGGAACTGTGCCGGATAAAAACAAAATTGTTTAGTTTCGAAAGATATATTCCCTATCTATCAACAACCAAGAAGATGGTTTGCTTATTTTGTGATAGTTCCTCAGCCTCTAAATCCGATTTAAAGAAATCTATAAAAGTTCTCCTTAGTCTATCTGTCGCCGCATAAAAATGAAAATAATATTGGCTGATTCGCTCTAAAATTGGAGTGCCAAAAATTAGTCGCAATATTCTGCGCACTGAATGAGTTTCTTTTACCTTCAGCAAAACCTCCCTCTTCGTCTTCACTTATGACTGAATTGCACCCTACGAACGATCATATCCTGGTCTCTAATCATTAAAAACAGGTGATGCAATACTCAATGATTCAATGTCATCGAAAACCTGTGTCGAAAACTTGTGTCTCACGAAAAAATGATAATTTTTCGGGATGGAGTGGCATGGATTGGGACATCTCGTATTTGAGATATTCTGTCATCGCTATACCGATTGTGTTATACCATCACGTTACATCACAATGGTTTTTTATTTGTTATCTCTTTGCATGTACTAACCAATGTACTTTCATAATTAACCCGAAATTATCGGAGAAACCGGTATGCAATAAATCTCGAAAATTTTATGCTGTTGAAGGTCTTAGACACAATGATTGGAATGTGATTTGAAACCTTGTATCGTTGCGTCGTGAGTGTTTAGTGTTTACCCACCTCTGGATGCGAGTTATCAGATTTCACTTTTATTCTATACAACCGATAAAACTACAGATAGAACTGCTACTATAGCACCAGATAAGTCAACTAAGATGGAGGTTTAATGTGCTATAGTTTGTCTGAAGCCGATGTCCGACTAAACGCATTGACCGCGGATTGATCAGACAACATAAACATCGTTTCAATTTAAAACGTAAGAGATGAAATGGAAATTTTCATTGCCACATAAATGCAAATCTTAGAACGACATAAATAAATTCTGAAATTTAATTCTTTTCTCTCGACCTACTTAAATGTTTCGCAATGTTAGCAAAACAAACAAAAATGAGATGATAAACGAAACAAGATCTACAACTCTCAGACCAATGTCTTCTTATGAGCCATATACCCTAATGTAGTCGTCTCCGTTCATTACATTTATCTACATTTTCTTTGTTGTGACAAAGATTCTTACCTTAAAATCACAAAAAAATTGTCTTCTCATTTCTGTTTTTTTTGTTTACGTCTTATCAGCTAGAACATTTTACTTGATCAGCAGAAATTGCTATTTGGTGTACTCATTCTGACTTGTTGCATTATTCCATTATTCCGTCATTAACAAAAAAAATATGTTGACTATAAGAATTTCATGTTTCATTAAGAAGAATATGTGAATTCAAAACGAAATACAAAATTCACAGACAATTGCAGATAGACTTAACTTTCAAGTCGTTAAGTTTCAAATGATAGTAGGAGAATTTTCAAATAAATAATGGCAAAGCGGAAAGATTAACCAGGTCATTTGGAAATCTTGCAAGAAAAGATAAAATTCATTCTATTGATGTGTTGGTATTAGTAAAGGGATGTGAATTGCGATTATAACTTTACGACACTTTTTACTATTAAATTCTCCACTAAACCATAAATCATTTCACAGAAAACTCGAAAAAAAATCACCTTCTTAGAACCCTTTCAGATGAAATTTTTTCAATCTATTCAAACACGGCATAATAAAGGTCATAAGAGGTCCATCAGCGCAAAGGATAATGGATGTTGAATTTTACCCTTTATTTAGATGAGAAATTTGTGAGAGGCACAGCATAACACCTTGACCCATGCATAACAAGGTCTGGTATATGAAATATTTATTACGCTTCTTGTTGCTTATACCTCTTTTAAAGTTATTAGAATAATATAAGTAAAATTGTTTTCGTTCATCTGCATTAGTACGTACCTTTTCGCTTGAACATTTATATGGGAAAATATTCGTGCATTTAATGTTTCTAAAAAAATGTTAAGGAATGTTTACGTTTGCATTTACGATTACAATGCAATATGCTGTCGTCGTGGCTGTTGTAGAGAAATATAAATGACTTCAATTTTAAGCATTTCAAATGTACGAAGTTTTCAATTAATTTTCGATTTATTTTGAGAGTTGCATTGTCTGCATGAACAAAAAATTGATGATACTGTAGTTCACGTATAGTCATGATGTGACATAGATTCCTCTATGTGCCGATTTTCCGAAAATGAACTTACAGGATACCTTAATGCAACGATCGTTATATTATTGCGATCAAAATGTGTTAGAATCATTCAAAGTAAATGAGAGAATATAGAAAAATGTAATTTTAATCGAGGAAACGTAGATTCCGAGAAATACGTTTGTCATGAGTCTAAAATTACACCTAAGTGAATTTTAAAACCGTTGCAAATGTACTCAGAATAGAAGTAAATTTGAAAATAGTAGAGAACCATACCTTCTTCGATATCGAGGAGATGCAATTTCTTTGCAGAAATGCAAGCTCATTGTAAAGTTCAAAGTACAGATTTAAGACACAATCACAAAACTGGCACGAAACAAGTTTGTTGAATAAAGCAGCTAGGCACAAGCACTAGTTTTCTTATCATCAATAACAATTACGTAATTAGTATTACAAATTCAATGGACGATATGAGAAGTTGTATGCATGCAAATTTTGCGGGATATGGAGAGCGTTACAACAACATTGAAATCAATTTAACTCGTAATTTAATGAAAGTGGTGACTCTGCACCGCAAGGCAAAGAAGAATTGTATAAGTATTTACCTTATAAGTAAGGTTAAGCCACCACTGGATGTTAAATTAGTTACGCTCTGAGAAATGATTAGCCGTAGGTCATTTTTTGTTTCGGAATAAAGATGGAAGCAGTTTTACTACACACACAAGAAAATGAAATTGGGTACGTATAACTCTGCAGTACTTTTTTACGACCGTTTTACGTGTAAGACGTACTTCATGTACATCTGTAATGTATAATATATACACAACATGTAGAATGTACATTGTACTAACTTGTTTAATGAACGATTCTCTTGTGCAATGTACGTCCAGTAAAACCAATGGTTTAAGCGACAAGTAAGCGAGATGTTCAAGTGGCATGTACGTTATGGAGAAGTGGTACGTACAATGTACAACATAATTTTTTTACAAGTGATACACCCAGAGAAATCTCATGTTTAGCGCAAGTATATCGAAGCCAACCATTTAAAATTTCCTCTTCATGTTGGAGTTACCAGGGCAACCATGGTTGTTGCAAAAACGATATATTTATCCTAACTATGAAGAGGAAATTTTTCATTGTTGGCCCCGATCATGCTTGTCTCAACTACACCTCGTTACTGATGTACTTACGTGATGTACAATGTGCAACAGATTTTTTTTAAAAAAGACACTTACAATGTACAAATCCATCGTATGACGAACAAGTGAGTTTCACATTGTACAAGTGAGCCGTACATCATAATAACAACGTGTCAAAATAATTGCGTCCATCAAACATGTACAGTTAGCTCAGTGGAAAGGTGGGGGACTGGAGACGCAGGTGTCGTGGGTTCGAATCCGGCTTATTCCAAGAAATGGGTGTCAAATGGTGTGTTAAGCGTAATATAGTACTCCTTTATGTACCTTAGCCTCTGTCCACCTACTCCTACATCCTATCCTACCCGTGGTGACACCTATTATAGTGAGCAACCCGCATGAACGATCAGGTAACCAACCCTGGTGTAGTAGTGTGGGTCACTTAGCATAAGGATGAGGGGGGCTGCCTTCGGGTAGTACCTAA
>CM055406.1:34303318-34333644 GCA_029228625.1 Pseudolycoriella hygida | reverse complement strand
CGTACGTAAAGCCTTCACGAGCGAAAAGCCTCGATGTACCAAACTCTTACTATTATCATAAATATAATGCGCATCAGAATGCATAGTCAAGTTCTTTTAGAACTATCAGAATTTAAACGACTCTCAGAAATTACCCAAAGTAATGTCGAAAGCCTTCCCGAAGTACATTTTCTGAACTCTGACACCAATCACGCGTTGTCTAACGTTCTTATCCCTCTGAGTTCTGGAAGTGGATGAATCTCAGGATTGGGACATTTTTCGGGGAAACCCTGAAACACGTGTTCGATAACAACTTTCTATCTGTCATAGTTCTTGATATATGAATCATCCCTACCATATCTAGAAGTGGCTAAATCTCGGGACTTCAACGTTTCTGGGAAAAACCCTGAAACACTTGTTCGCTAAAATTTAATTCTCAACAACTTTGCTATTGGAAGCAACTTTCCATCTGTCATAGTTCTTGAGATATCCCTACCAATTCTAGAAGTGGCTAAATCTCGGGATTGGGACTTTTCTGGGGAAAACCCTGAACACGTGTTCGCTAAAATTTAGTTCTCTACAGCTTTGTCCCAGAAAGTAGCTTTCTAACTGCCTTAATTCTAGAGATATCTGAGAAAAAGTCTTTGTCCAAAGTCCATGTTTTTGGACACCTTTTCGAACATATTTCCGAAACTACCCGATCGAGTTTGCTCATCTTTGAACTTGAACTTGAACTTTCAGCGAAAAAAAATTTCAGGGTCATCGGAGCAGCCGTTTCGAAAAAAAAGTGGAGACGGGCAATTTTTTAAATATTGGATGTGTAGTAAACGTATAGGACCTTCATACTTCGTACAGGTCCAAAAAACGTTTTTGCATTAAAATTTTGTAAAAATTCAAATGTACGTTTTGCGTGTACAATGTACACCTAAAGTGTTCAATAACAGCTTGTACATTGTACAAATGTATAGCACAATGTACAGCTAAAGTGTTGAAGAACAGCTTGTACATCGTACAATTGTATAGTACAATGTACGTCCAGCTAAACCGATGGTACGGAGCAAACGTACAAATCTACAAGTCTCACGTTCATCATTTTTGTGGATGAAGTTTTACTAGTAAAGACATTGAATTCAAATAGTAATAGAGCCGCTATGAACAAAACGCACATAGTGAATTTCCAACTGATGGACAAAATCAGCCGAAGGGAGCCGGATAATTTAAATCAATTTCAATTTCAATTTATTCAAAATCATCATTACAATTTTTTAAATTACAACATTTGCAATCCCACTGTGCCTCGCACCGTAACGGGAATTTGCATTTATTAATGATAAAAATTAACAAAATTAAAACATTCGTTAATCTAGAAATTACAAAGAAATATTTTCATTCAATCAAACTTTATGAAAAAAAAAAATACTAATTAGAAAGCAAGAACTATTTCACTGAGGAATGGACAAATCTTCTTGACTTTCCTTAAACTAAAAAAAACAGGTTTCACACAGGTTTCAGGAAGAAATAACTCAACAATGAAGTCACATACCGAGATTGACACCAGACATAGTCTCTCTCAGGACGCCAGTGTCTTTCAGGCAGAAACCTCGTTACGCTAATTGTAGTCAGAGAAACGCTGCCGATAGGCAACCTCCAAGTTTGTAAGAGAGTAGAAAGACTAAAGGGTTTTCCCACATATTATAACAGCGCGTAGCTCCGTGCAATTTTTGTAATTAATCCTTTCGAAAAACGCCTGTTTGTTGTACTTAGGTGTTTTGAAGAATAAAAGCTCAATTTTTAAATTGCACCGGCTTATTTTCGGGTCACACTTTTTTGAGTAGCTGGTCACCCCAAGGGTTAATAAAAAGACCTAGCAACTGACGGGTGCTCTCTCCTCGGCCGGCGCTAGAGAGTGAGCCAGATCCCAATACCGTAATCGCTTTACGATCTGTCCTAAATCCATAAAAATGAAACAACCACAACATACATGAACACATGTAGTTGAACTCGCTCCTCTCAGGCATTCATGAACACACCTTTTTCCGGAGTGAATCGTTGCTCTCTCCCGTTTCAGGTGTTTTCAGTAATGATTTACACAGTCATTAGACCTAAGAATAATATGAATTTTACTGTCCTAGGTCGCTTCAGAAACATTTACAACAAAAATCTAAGATTAATATCCGAATGATGATACTGTGTGAAAATGATGAAAAGACGACGATTGTTTGCTTATCATATAATTAATACAAAATACCTACCATAAAAGCATAATATCTGTTCCACAATAGTCGTCAAAAATATAAAATAATAACAACAATAACACTGTGTGATTTCATGTGATAACTAAAAAAAATTAAAGTATTTAGTAAGAGATAATTGAAAATTAAATTATGATGAGAGATTGAAATTAAAATATATATTTTTTTTCGAGTGCGTGCCAACAATTAAAATAGTGAAATTAACAATTACGATTAGGCCAGAACAATAGATGAGGTAAATTATTTTCATTTTATGTTTGAATAAGAATCGTCTTGCGCACAAAGTTGTATTCACAAACCGCTCTTGTATGTATCATAAATTTTGCGCACTTCACAATTATGTGTTAGAGGAATTTGTGTTTAACAAAGCAGACGAAACATAACAGCAACCGACATACAAAACACCATTTGGACATAAATACTGAATTAATTATTGAAATATTGAGTTTGAAAATGAAAACTGAAAACACATTTGAATTTTGTTTAATTATCGTGGAAACTATTGAGTAATTTTTGAAAAAAAAACATGAAAATCTATTAGGAAAACAGCAATTTATTGTATGATGCGATTTCATTTTCAATGATTTTTAATTAGCGCAAATTATAATTGATTTTCATAATATTTAATATTTTCATTCAAATTATCTACGATTTATACGTACGATAGTGCCTACAAATTAGATATAATCTCGTTGGATTTGTACAGTTATCGGTTAAGCCTAGGTCAATGCATGCAGGCGTAGGCATTCATTTATAACAATGATTTCCTTTTTTTTACTGATCTGATCACATCACTTAATGAGCATAATCGATGCAAAGTTTCCAACCAATGCACAACAGAGAAAGTACGTTAGCTACCTGAGTTCTAAGTCGCTTAACATAATTATCAGACTTTATGATTGCAGTTTATTTACAGGTACAGTTGTCGGTCATTTCGATAATTGTTATTTTATGTTTGAAGGTACGATACATAATATTCGCAACACTTCGTCTTAGAAAAAATACGAAATGATGAAGTAGTTCGGCGCCAGAGCGCAGCGAGGACCACAATTCGTTTTACTACACATAAAAAATCTCAGAAACAATTTAGTAGAAGTAATTGAAATTCCTCAATAAGTTTAAACTTTGCGACCAGGAAGATGCAGGAAATTGACATTATACAGCGTTTAGCATGGCTACATAAATTGCTGTCGATTTATTTATAAAACATACTATCCGACCAATTACTGATCACCTCCCTTACACAAAACAATGTAACTATTTTGCAAGTGGAGTCCAATTTCGTTAGGCAGATGAGATGTATCGAATTCTTGGAAATCCCAACTTTGGACTAAAAGGATTCGACTCACATTTATTTCAAATTCTTCCTCATCCACAGTAACTGAATTGCTCATTGTTGTTAAGTTGTACGCTCTACATACTTGTAACATCAGAATCAATAACGAACATTTCCTAGTTGTAGCTTTTATTTGGGTGTCAAATGGTGTGGTATGCGTAATATAGTACTCCTTATGTACCTTAGCCTCTATCCACCTACTCCTACATCCTATCCTACCCGTGGTGACACCTGTCATAGTGAGCAACCCACATGAACGATCAGGTAACCAACCCTGGTGTATTAGTGTGGGTCACTTAGCAGAAGGATGAGGGGGGCTGTCTTCGGGTAGTACCTCAACGTCACGTAGAGCGAGGGCCGAAGGCAGTTAGGCGCTATCAAGATGGGATAGTACCTCAGCATGGTGGCGGATGATCTCAACAGCAAGGGACAACGGCAGCATGCAAAGTCCGAGTCAGCAGGACTACCATCACTCACCAACCCGCACCGGCCAGCGTGGTGTTTTAACGGCTAAAACCCCCCCGAAGATGAAGAGCACAACCAGGAAAAATCGGCCCTCAGTTCCCAGCCGCTCGTTGATCCCTGACTCCGACAACGGTCAGACCAGACGACGAGCAGAGGGTGCTAAGAATCCCTGGGTTACAATAGGTTGTCACACCGGACTATACATTGCCACGTATAACACTCGAACGCTATCATCGAACGAAAAACTTCTCGAATTGGAGTCGGCACTGGAAAAGATCAAATGGGACATTGTCGGATTGAGCGAAGTCAGGCGACGTGGTGAAGAATGCTTGAAGTTGAAATCAGGAAGCACTTTGTACTACCGTGGAAGCGATAGCCAAACAGCGATGCATGGTGTAGGACTGCTCATCAGCAAACGCTGGTCGAACCGTATAATCCAAATCAACAGCATCTCCGACAGAGTCATCTATGTGCGGCTGAAGATAAATGCGATGTACAGTTTGAAAGTCATCCAAGCGTACGCACCGACGACGGATCACGACGACGAAGAAATTGAAAGCTTCTATGAAGATGTCTCCAAAGCGATTGAAGAAAACAGAGCTCAATATCAGTTGCTAGTCGGCGATTTCAATGCCAAATTGGGAAAAAGAGAAGACGTTGCAGAAACTTCGATTGGAACGTTTGGTTACGATCAGAGGAACGAACGAGGAGATACTTTGCTGAATTTTCTCCAACAACAAGGAATTTTCGCAATGAACTCATTTTTCTCCGGTAAGGTTCAGAGGAAGTGGACTTGGGCCAGTGCAGACGGCAGAACAAAGAACGAGATCGATTACATCATATCGAACCGCAAATCGATTGTCAAGGATGTTACTGTGCTTAACCGTTTCACAACAGGCAGCGATCATCGAATGGTGCGAGCCAAAGTCGTCTTGAACACACGGACAGAGAGAGAAAAGTTGGTCAAGAAAAAAGTCGTTTTAGACATGGAACGCCTGAAAGAACAAAGCGACGCATTTAAGGAAGCTATGGACAACGAACTGAACGGAACGAATTCACAAACTGCAACGATTGATGAGCTGACAGAAAGAATAGTGACCTCAGTGAGAAGCTTCCTGGAAACCAGATGCCGATCTACATGCACTAAAGAGTCGAAGCTCAGCAAGGAAACGCTAGACCTAATAGCAGAAAGACTGGATTTGGTGAAAGGTGGAAAGCGAGACACTGTTGAATACAGAGACAAAACGAAAGCCATCAACAAGAAAATGAAAACCGATCTGCGACAATACAACGTGAAACTGGCCATGAACGCTATCGAAGCAAATGGGAATATGAAAGTATTACGAGCGAAACGGGCGAACGGGTACAGACAAATTTTTAAATTGCGCGATAAGGCGGGCGTCATACAAACAGATCAGGACAAGGTATTGGACATCGCGCGAGAGTTCTATGAGGACCTTTTTACGTCGGTTCGAGCCAAACTACCGGCAGAAAGAGCAAAAGCGAGACCGGTGATAATGAACGTTGGTTCCGAAGATTTGCCGGACATAACGATTAACGAAGTACAGGCTTCGTTAGACGAAATGAAGAACAGAAAAGCGCCAGGTGACGACGACATTCCGATCGAAGCAATCAAAGAAGGCGGACCCACACTGCTCAAAATGACAACGGATCTGTTCAACAAGTGTCTCGAACAAGAGAAAATACCAGAATCATGGGAAAACGCAGTCATCACTTTGCTGCACAAGAAAGGAGACATCACGAAACTGGAAAACTACAGGCCCATCAGTTTGATCGCGCACCTCTACAAACTGTTTATGAAGGTGATAACGAAACGGATCACAAAGAAGCTAGACTTCTACCAGCCGATCGAACAAGCAGGGTTTCGTTCCGGATTCAGCACAAATGACCACTTGCAAGTGATGAGAAGTCTAATAGAAAAATGCAACGAATACAAAATCATCATCGCGATATGCTTCATAGACTTCGAAAAAGCGGTCGATTCGGTCGAATTATGGTCGATTTTAGACTCCTTGGACGATTGTCGGATTGACTCGAGATATACCCGGATGATAAAACATATCTACGAGCACGCAACGTCGTGCGTCAAACTGCATAAAACCACCGATAAATTTCGAATTGGAAGAGGAGTCCGTCAAGGAGATACCATTTCACCGAAATTGTTCACGTCATCTCTGGAAACGGTTTTTAAAAAGCTTGATTGGAGTGAACTGGGAATCAACATAAATGGGAAGTTTCTGAACAACCTTCGATTCGCCGACGACATTGCCCTGACATCAACGACTCTGGAACAGATTGAAGCGATGCTGTTGCAGCTCAACGAGGAAGCCCAAAAAATCGGTTTGAAGATGAACAGGTCGAAAACGAAAGTGATGACAAACATCGATGGTGCTACACCAATCAAGATCGGAGACGAGGAAATTGAAATCGTGAATTCGTACAAGTATCTCGGCCACGTCATGAAGCTCGGTCTCGACAACCAAACGGCTGAAATAAAGAGAAGGATCGGTCTCGGTTGGGCGGCGTTCGGCAAGTTACGGTACATCTTCAAGAGCAACATGAGCAACAGTCTGAAGAGGAAAGTGTTCGATATGTGTGTGCTGCCGGTCCTGACATACGGAGCCGAGACTCTCACGATCACCAAAGCATCAGCGAACAAATTGAGAGTTGCACAGAGGGCAATGGAAAGGGCAATGCTAGGAATCACACTCAGGGACAAAATGACAAATGAGTGGATCCGGCGACAAACAAGATCATCGATGTCATGACACGAATAGCGTCGCTCAAGTGGAATTGGGCTGGTCATATTGCCAGAATGACCGACGATCGATGGACGAAAACTATAATGCAATGGCGGCCACCAACGAAACGACCGATGGGACGTCCCCCGGAAAGATGGACCAACGATATCAAAAGAACGGCAGGCACGACGTGGCAGCAAGTGGCAATGGACCGGAAAAAGTGGCGATCTATGGGGGAGGCCTACATCCAGCAGTGGATATAAAAGGCTAAGGAAGAAGAAGAAGAAGCTTTTATTTGACACGCTCTAACATCACTAATGAATGATGGTTGACGCTCAATCTGGTCTCAGGATGTCGAAGCAAATTATTTTTGTCGTTCCCACTATCAAAAATAACGTAACAAATAACAATCGTAACATACAACCCAAATTGGAAAAATCACAATGTTATGCAATAAGATAAGATTGCATTGTAACGAAAATGCACCCTGGAATTCTGAAGCTCGAAGACAACCTACGACTTGAGGACTGGTGCACTTTTAAAGAGCTCACAAAAGTGCACCCTGCACCAAAAGAAAAACTACGAGGAAGTCCACTGCACCCTCCGCTGAACCTTGTGATATCACGCTTTTTCGCGTAATATCAAAAGGTTCAGCGGAGGGTGCAGTGGACTTCCTGGGATTTTTTCTTTTGGTGCAGGGTGCACTTTTGTGAGCTCTTTAAAAGTGCACCAGTCTCGAAGTCATAGGTTGTCTTCGAGCTTCAGAATTCCAGGGTGCAGTTTCGTTACAATGTAATATGTAATCTTATTACATTACATTGTGATCTTATTACTTTTTTCGGGAATTGTGTTATGCTTGTTATTAAGGTTATTTTTGATAGTGGAAACTACAAAAATGTTTTTGTTCGACATCCTGAAACCAGATTGAGCCTCAACCGTCATTCATTACTGATGTTTGAGCGCGTCAAATAAAAGTTATAACTAGGAAATGTTCGTTATTGATTCTGACGTTGCAAGTATGTGGATCGTATAATTTGATGTTGTAAGGCGGGTGATCAGTGATTGGTCGGACGGTTGATTGTAAAAAAAAATGGACAGCAATTAGTGTAGCCATGCTAAACGCTATATAATGTCAATTTCCCGCATCTTCCAGAGTAAATGAAACGAGATTAAAGTAAAAACGATTTACTCGGGTTCAAATATTATGTGCGACGGAGAAACACCTCACACGAGTAGTTATTTTTTCTGAAAGAGCCGTAATTTGAATTTTCTGTTTCTTCCTAAGTTATGAATTAATTTCAATGCGGAACTCGATATTTGCTCATAAAAACTCACGTTTTCTCGCAAATTTCGCTTCAAAATCAGCTTTCCATCCCTGTTCCCTTAAACTATGAAAATGCTTGTTTTTCAGGGACAGTATCGATTCATACAATCCTTTATGCAAACGAGTTCAACTATCTCTAGTTCATCATATCTATTAATCAAACATTTGCAAATTGGAAAAGGATGGAGTTTGGATCATATCAGCAGCGAGCGTAAGAAAAGATTAAAGGACAAAATTTCAGTGAATTCTTTTTCCATCGGAGTCTTTACCCTTTACCTTCTTGTTTGTTTGTTTTGTTTTATTTCAGGCTCTAGTTAACAATGTTACATTCATTAAAATTTTAAGGATTTTAGGGATATTTATATCGGCATAACTCCAATTCTAAGGAGCTACTGAGTCCAAACCAGAACACACTTTAACAATATTGGGTTGATTCTTCAATTTCTTTCATCTCTTCTGTTTATCTGTTATCTAATTACTACATAAGATGCAAGAGACAAATTTTGTTCAGTCCGTCCCTTACAACCAGTTTGTAAAACATGAAAACTTCGTAGCTCGTATAGTTTATGAGATACAGTTAGTGTGTTATGTGGGTGATGCTGGAATGGTCCGTAACAAAATATGACTAAATTGTGATGTATTACCGCTTAACTGTTGCATTCTTTCGAGAAACTTCGTTAAGAAGTTCTGCCCCAAGATTCCGTTATCTTTTTTT
This sequence comes from Pseudolycoriella hygida, assembly GCA_029228625.1. Lineage (NCBI taxonomy): Eukaryota > Metazoa > Arthropoda > Insecta > Diptera > Sciaridae > Pseudolycoriella > Pseudolycoriella hygida. Next base: position 34,324,811 of record CM055406.1, on the reverse strand, counting down.
TAAAAAGGCTGTTTAACAACATCATTCGATTAAATACCTCAGTTAAGTGTGTAAGAATTTTTCCAGGTTATTACTAACAATGCAAACACCGAACACCCTGATTTTTTATTGGCGGAAAACTGACTCACATAAACAAATCACAAACCATCCGTCTATTCATTGTTTGTGTGACATACATTGAAGTCGCTTACGAATTCTTGTCTTTATCAGTTTTTAAATATTTTTTTCTATTGCCATACCTTTCGGGTTCTGCTTATGTACATGTAATCCAATTTTTTTATTATATTTGCTCCTTAGTCGACTCGACATCAATGTACAAAAAATGAGTTCAAAAATTCGTTGAAATTGAAATCTGCTATGTACTTTGAATGTCTTAGCAAAGTACATAAGTCTAACGTTCATATCATTATTGCATTGCAAAGACCAGTATTATGCAAATTATTATGATCTACTTATTCTATGTTACATATAAAACTAGACTATCTGGCAGTTTTTTTTCTCTTATATTCTTTTTGGTTCCATTTTAAAACGATGGACATTGGTCAATCTCAAACTCAAACATAATCAAATGTATTTTTCGTAAGAGCGCGGATAAATTCAGGTCAATTTTATTTGAACCACTTTTAATTTATTAAACGACCGTTTTCCTTTAAAACCTTTTTTTTCTATTTAAGAACCGTTACAAGACAATGAATCCCTCTTTAAGGTTTTGTTTGGTTATTTACATAAAAAAATGTTCTAGATTCGGTCTGCCAAAAAGGATAAATTATTTTTATAGAAATTGTTCAATTTTTACACTATCCGAAAGAGAGAGATAGGTTGGATGTGTCCGTTTAGCTTGAATATTTTATCAAAAAACTACCTAACTGTCCCGTCCGTCGTATTACACGCACATATAGCGAAATTTTCCATATGACGAGCTAATTGAACAACGAAAAATTTCGATTCCCACAGATTTGCAGGTAGAACGTTATATTAGAATTTTCCTTATGGTCAGTCTTTAAAACAGCTAATTTGAATAAAAGTTTTTTTTATTCATTGAAATTTGTGTTTGAACGAAATTATATTTTTGGGAACAAAGGATGTGAAAATGGACCTCTTGCGTACATGCGCAATTTCAGCATAGTTTATGGGTTCTTGATTGTAGCATTTTTCTACCTGGCATCCTTTTAAACTCAACAGCAGGGTGCTTTTTCCACATTTCTCATATATTCCAATAATAAATGCGTATCGGAAAAATTATGTTCTTTGATGCAAAATTTGTGATGAGAAAAATTACCCCCAAGTACGGAAGAGTAAAATTTGATAAAACGGATTTTTTTTTACATTTCGTAAGCCGGCCCGATACGGCTTAGACAGTGCTCAAAGCGGAACTGGTTAAAACCGCAAATATTTTACTTTAAGTACTTAGACCTCACAAAAGTACCATAACATTCCGAAAAAGATGTTTTGAGGATTAATATTCCATATTGCAACTACAGCTACTCTTGGCAGTTGTGTGTGTTTCCTCCAACGCTGGTGCTGATCGAAACTTTTTTTGAACACCCCTAAAGTATTATGGGACCGTCCATAAATGACGTCTGCTTTTTTTCGAGCCCCCTCATCTCTTGTCATATTCTATCTTTTTTGTCGAAACCCCTCTCTCCCACCTTCTCGAAAACAGACGCTATATTCTGATTATCAGAAATTATATGTAAAAAAACCATATCATCAAAAACTCAAACATTTCATTTTATGAGGTAGAACAGAAAGTTTGCAGACCCAAGTTTGCGAAAGCATTGAACTGCCGACGTCAATTGAGAAACATTTTTCAGAACGAAGATGATTGCGAGTGTTTGGTATGTAAAGTTACAGGAAGGATTTTATCAATCTAGGGTTGCCGGGCGGCATGAAGACCACACGCCGAAAGGTACACTAATAGTCCATAAATTTTGATGATGATACTGTAATTTTTGGATTTATGACGTTTGTTTCCTAAGACCCTCCTTCCTGCTTGTCATATTTCGTCTGTTTCCCCAGAGCCCCCCTCCCCCCTAAAAGCAGACGTAATCTATGGACGGCCCCTATGCACTTTCAATCCAAAAATTTGTGGGAGGTAATTAAAGAAAAGCCCTTTTTTAGATGATTTGAAAAACCCTGATGTTCAATGTTGTGTCTATTATTCAGTCATTTCCGCTTGTCTTTTAAACAATAACCTTCCAACATAATCGCGACATTCAGAAAAATATGGAAGCATATAATAATTGTCTAAAGGGGATGGGGGGATGTCACAACGTTTTAAACTGATCGCAACAATTTTGTGATGTTTTTACAAGTTTGGTTTTAGCTACCCGCTTCTCCTTCCAATTTTTTTAAAAAACTTACTCCCACTCACTCACTCAGTGGAGCCAAATCTATTAAATTTGAAATCAACGCATTGAAAACGTTCTTCATTTTTTATCGAACCGAGTACACAATTTGATTTTTTTATTGAAAGCATGTGTCAACTACATAAAAATATTATTCTTGTCAATCAACGCATCGTTTTTCGAAAATATTTTTAATCAACAAACACCCTGTTCCATGTGACAATGAAACATTGTTGAATATGACCAGCGAGGATAAGATAAAGGTTTCTTCCACTATGGAACACGGTACATCCAAGAAGCAATGCAACCATCAAAAAACTCATACTAACACAGATCCTACTTTTACCACCCCATTTCTGACAAAAATAAATCCAACCCAGCGGAACACAAAAAAAAAAAACAAAATAGGCAAAATAAACCTTTGACCTTTGGGTATATGTTGAACCTCACCCAGAGGGAAACTTTAATGGAATATAACAATATGCAAATTATTTCGTACCTGTAAAGGGTCAGTGTATAAATTGAATTGAAATTGACCAGAGGTCAACGCTTTCGTCCTTTTTTATTACTTATATGTTTCATATATGCAAGTCTACTTCTTCCTGTCTTGTGCGTAAGAATTTTAGAGTTTTTTTTATGCCTTATACGAAAAGAGGGGAACTTTGATGTTACCCTGAACTCATTTTAACAACTACATAAAGCAGACGTGATTCCAATATCGTTTCTGTTAATAAAGTGAGGCAGTTGTGTATACGCTCTGCTCGAAAGAACATTAATCAAGAGAGGTTAAGCAATGTTCTAAAAAAACGGTTATTTAACACTTTCGCTACATTTTACAAACAGACTAAATTGTGTTAATTATAAAATTGACACAATTAATAGAATAAATGAGTAGAGCAATAAAGAAAAATGTAAACAAACAGAGGACACAGGTCGATAAGAATTCAAGTTTGCATAATTATCTGAAATGAACATAAATAAAGCAAACGGATCTGACGATCGGTAAGCTATTGTTGTATGCAGGCAGCTTTGCTCTGAAGAACCGATCGTCTCGGACCCGAAACAGTGTAAACGATGCTGTTGTTCTACCCACCATATCATCATCTACGTTTTTTAGTATGATTTAAATGAGATCAAGAAAATGAGAATCCTTCCGACACTTGCTAAGTTAGCTTTTAACTGTGATAGGCTTGGCAAACCTTTTAAAAAATATTTTCATTGCTATTTCCCTTTGGTATTTACACCTGCTTGCTGATGGGGATCAAAGTTGAAAGTTAGCCTAGCAGTGACGTTGTGACTTACTCACAATTGGTAAACTCAGTTAGCGCGTTTTTTTTTCGCCAAAGACCTCAGTCTGACAGAAGGAAAATTTTACTTTTTCACGAGGCTGGTGTTTTAAAAAGTTTATATGGACTATTTACTTTTAGGAGCTGTACACAAATTATGTACGGTCTTTGGAGGATGGTGGTTTCAAAATTCGCACAGTATTGGGGTGGGGGTCATTTCAAATTATACGTACGGAAAAAATCAGGTGTAAATCATTGAAATCATTGAAACCTTCCGGTCCTGACCAAGAACCTGTCGAGGACAACAGGTCGTAGGCTGCGACTTCAGAGGGTCGAATCACACAACCACCTTACGTCATGCCCCTTAAAAGGTGGAACTTGTGGCATTCACATATTATGTGGATGCCTGTTTCCTCCTCTTAGCCGCAGCTACATCTTGGATCGTCCTAAATGGTCATTTTGGTTAAGTGCTTGTTCAACCCACATTGACCGTAATAACTCCCACTACTCTCCTGATGTTATTGTGGTCCATTCTGAGAAGTTCCTTGGACCACTTCTCGTCGGGCGCCGCGGGTAAAACGGCTATCTTAGTGTTCATAAATCTAGTACTGCTGAAACAATTTTGACATAAGTTCTACAATTTTGCTGTAATTACTCTATAGTAATGACAGATTACTGGAAAAGTATAAAAAAAATTTGACATTTTGAAAATTCAAGAATCCCACTCCAGTTTTAACGAATTTCTCTATATATTGAAGGTCACACTGTAAATATTCAAAAATGTAAAAAAATCATAACTTCAATTCTTAATAATACCTTTTCTGCTCTTTAGCTCATGAAGATACATCATTACCTACACAATTAAAAAGTGACAACAACGGTAGAAATAGGTAGGAAAGTTGATTTAGTACAATTTTATGGTCATTTTATATATTATTTTTGGCGTCCGGTTCGATAAAACCGGAGTGGGATTCTTGAATTTTTAAAATGTCAAATTTTTTTCAAACTTTTCCAGTAATCTGTCATTACTATAGAGTAATTACAGCAAAATTATAGAACTTATTTCAAAATTGTTTCAGCAGTACTACATTTATGAATACGAAGATAGCCGTTTTCCCCACCGGTAAGAAGAGTTTCGTGTGCTCTCCCCGCCGCGCCGTACGCGCCCCAGTTCTTTGTAGACTCAGCCCGCACACAGTCTTCCATACACTGAAAATTGTTAGATTTTCACGTTAGTTGTATGCTGCATATCTAAAGTGATATGTTGCATATATTAGTTGCAAGTTGTATAATATACCAACATGCAGCATACAACTTCCAACTAATATATACAGCATATCACTATATATATGCAGCCAAGGTTGTGCTCGCTAGTCATTTTTTTTAGCGACGCTAACGCTAGTTTCAAAAAATACTAGCGTCGCTAACTGATTCGCTAGTCTAAAGAAAAACTAGCGCGCTAGTAGCGGCCGCTACTGGCGGTCGCTAATTTTTCGCTAAATTAAATTGTAACTTTAAAGAAAAAAAATATCGATTTTCTTCTCACTAAAAAATGCGAGAGGATTATCCGATCTAAATCTTGATTTATTTTTCTTATAATAAATATAAAATGAATTTATTTTGCTCTCATTTTCGATGAGAATAGATTCGATTTCAAAATGAGTTGAGCCTCAAAGTTTTCGTTGCTAATTTGGCAACAATCAGCTCGCAAAACGTATTTTACTAAGCTAAATAGTCTTTCACACGCGGCACTTCCGTTATTTGTGGTGTTGTACTTTATAAATAAACGTCCGATTTGAGGATAGTCCTTGAAAAAACTCATTTTGGTATTGTCGTCAGACATATAATTATTCAGAAGCACTTCTGCTTTACAAAGCGATGGACTAAATAAACCGACCTGAGAATCCTGCATCTGAGTAGCCGAAAAGTCTTTGAAATGTTGAATATCAGGACGATCCTCTTCTGGTTCTTTCTTCGAGTCGTTGCAGATCGATTTGTCAATTGAATCTTTCCTTAAATTTTGTTTCTATTTTTTCATCAAAAGATTTAGTACCGAAATTCATATTTTAGTCCATAAAACTAGCTAAAGCAGTTTTAGCGAACGCTAGTCGCTACTAGCGAGATGTTTGCAATATTAGCTTCGCTAGTAGCGGCGCTAGTAGCGACGCTAGTGACTAGCGACGCTAACCCAACCTTGTATGCAGCATATAACTAACGTGAAAATCCAAGAAATTTCAGTGTAGCCTTTTCATACATGGAGTGTGAGATCGGGATTTGGGGTTCTGGACATTCGATCTAATGTGTGTCTAATGTGAAAAATCAAAATAAAAGTTCAAATTCACGCACGAACTAATTTACCGTAATCTTTGTATAAGATGTGACTTCTGACAGTGGGGCCCTTGCCACCAAAACTACTTTTTTGCCTGAAGACACGGGGCCATTCTCGGCGCCCCTCGATGTTTCTTATTTTAGTCCCTGGAATAAACGGTAGTACAATCTAAGGAGATTCTCAACGAAATGCGAAAAAATCATACAAATAAAACTAAATATCGATTTATAGTCAAGGGTTCGAAGGATAGTACTTGTAATTTAGATTAGGACATTACAGAAAAAAGTTGATGGTTTGTTAGTAGGAATGACCAGACTCGATAAAGAGAGAGCTCGATCTCTCTGTAAATAAATCGCTTAATCCCGTCCCTTGATTTTGATTGGTCCTTTTATGTACTTAAAAAGTGAGGTAAGCTTAAAGGGCCATCATTTTATTTACAAAATCATGAGTGAATTTCCACTCTAGGTATAATTAGTCTTACCTCGGAACAGTTTAAACTCGAACGAACACCATCCAAATTGTCAGGACTGTATCAAATTTAAGTCAAGGTTACAAAAACTCCTGATATGAACAGATCTCCGAAAATCGTTGAATTTTTGTAAAATCAAGTCATGTAGAATTTGTCATTTCTGTTCGGGCTTCTTCAGGTCAGATCAAAATATCACAAATCAAGTTCAAGTTTCAGGTATGACCCTTTGTATCGTAACTTCTTGTTGTGGCTTCCTCAGCCTCGAACCAAAAAAAATTATCAGGTCAGGCTACGTTTCCGATCTGAACTGACCTGATTCACAAACCTGCATCTGACTTGATCGACCTAATGACCTGAAGCTCACTGTCATTTTATTTAAAATTAAGAAAACTTGATAAGAGATAAAACGGGCAATGTCCGAAAGTGTTTCTGGTAATTCAGATCAGATTGAGGTTGAGCTGACTTGTTTCTGAGACTCGTCAAATGAGTAAAAACAAATCGATTCCTGTAACAAAATTCACATACAAGACTATTCTGAGTGACCGAAAATAAAATCTTTTATCTATTTAGAACCATAATCTCGAACTTATCCCTCTAGGGCAAATTTACTTATCTCGATATATCTGTTCTCGATAGATAAAATAGCATCTCTTAGCAAAATTGTTATTTTTACGTGTGACATAACGACCCGCGCCTTCGGCTAGGGCCACAATGCCCCACACGTCAAAATAACATTTTTGTTTTGGACCTCAAGTAAAATTCAAAGTATGTTTTTTTATGGCCAGTAATAAATAAATAAAAAATAAATTATCAGTTGATTTCGTCTGTAAGTACTTGAATTTCTATCTCAACATCAAAATTTGTTTCGTGGAATATTTTGAAGATGCTAAGCTTCACACAAATTGCACAATATTCCAAGGTCGACTTTTCTTACCTTTTTTCCATTTCTCTTGAAGAAAAAAGGTAATAACTAGATTGTCTAGACCTTTTTTTAGTTACACCCATACAATTCTTCCGTCAATTTAAGGTCTCAAAGCAATTCTTGGTACGTAATGTGTAAAAGTCTCATTTTTGTTTGGGACACTGAAGCAATGATGAGTGCAAACGTGACATGAAAATGAAAATAATAATGAAAACTAAGTAGAATACTTAACAAGAAACAATATTTTTTGTTAGAATTTGCTGACCAATTTTATGCTTCTATTCAACTAAAAGACCCTTTGTAGGTAAAAAAAAACGATTTTACCATGGATCGATAGTTGCATGGTAACCACTGTCTCTTTACTAAACTGATAGCGTACATGATATCAATAAAAAAAAAGTTTATCGAAGATAACATCATTTACGTTACAATATTGAAGAAATCATTTCATTTGAAATTAATCGACATATGATGCCAAATGTATAAAACTTCATAACCATAACAGACATCATTTTTATCTTGTACAAATACATAAAATCCTCAGATAAATTAACTGGAGAAAGAGGATAGCAGGTGGTATTAAAAAATCGAACGCGTGCGCGCGGTTACGAAACTACACATGAAGATTGGATATGGGATAAAACCAACGTCGAGGTATAATAATAACATGTCGTATAGTTATAAAGTTTTTTTTTTATTTTAGAGCAGATAAAATTGAGCACATTTTCATCATCAATATTATTTTTTAGATGAGTTCTTTCGGTTTTTTTTTATTGCCAGATATAAGGTAAAAACATCTACACATTTGTATAATGCGAACACAGTCAGACAGAGAAATCGAAACGCATATCAGAACGACAGATGAGAAAAACAATGCAAACGAAGCTCCGATGTATAATTATGATCAAATTGATACTATTAGAGTCAGCAGACTCACAGTGTCGGTATAATTCATGTGTCAAGGTGTTGGGTATGGGATTACGTTAGCATTGTAATTTCTGCGCATTTATTTAAAAACCGCGAAATGTGTAACTAATAGCGGCAAAGTAAAATGACACGAAAAAAGTTGTTTCTTGCGTGTGTTCTCTTGTAGTATCTAACTTCCTATCAAAAATTAGATATTAACTCCACTAGGGAATGATTTGCTAACGAGTGTAGAGAAACCTCAGAAAATACGTCAGCCCCGTTAGGTTTCATTGTCAGCATCAAATTAGCAATACTCCAAATATAGGCGAAAAATGAAATGAAGATTGAAAATTAGCAATTTTGCCCACCAAAATAGGGGCCAATGATAAAACATATTGCAAAATGGGCAGATTTGAGAGTCACATGCATTGGAAAAATAAGTCCTTGCGCCACATACTTTTTTTGATGAGTTTGTATTGAGATATGAGTAAAGAAAGTTTTATTTTGAAAATCCACAGCCGCGCCACTTAGGCAAAAATGTGGGGATCATAGCACGTGCGTCTTTTACAACATGTCAAAAGTTTTTTTTGAGCCGCCGCCGCGTCATCACAAAGATAGGCTACGGCAGCACCTGCTTCCATGAACATGTCTCCTTTTTGCATTTAAATTTTTTATTATAAAATAATTGGCAATTTTCATCTTTACCTCGTATGACTTACACATTCACGTACGGAACACCACTTTTATACGGGATTTGTATGGGAGTTTGAAAGAGCCCTTATTCTAAAAGAGGACGGTAAGGGTCGTAATTAAGTGGTAAAGCTTCAACGTCGTTTCTCACAACGTTTTTGATACAAATGCTAATGGAAACAACCAACCACAGTTATGCACAGTAAGGGGTCGTTCATAAATTACGTAACGCAAGAGGGGGGTGGGGTGGGGGAGAGGGGTATGAGGCAAGCGTTACGGTTCGAACAAAATTTTGGGTGGGGTTAAGAAAATGCCAAGTTACGTAATTTATGAACAGCCCCTAAGGCTCCTACTTATTTACTTATTTTCTTACTTGTGCAATCCAAATTGGCTCTGTAACGTGTAAAGCGAACACGTTATTATTTTACAATCTATACGTTGGTTGCGTACACAGTGTAACTAGAAACTTCATTTTTTCAAGGGTGAAAGAATATTACAAATAGATTCATTTAAAGACTTAATTACGGTCGCTTACGACACTTTTTTTTTTGATACTCCCTACGAAAAGTATGCATTACATATGGGATCTTCTTGGGATATTTGTTGTGAAGTAAAACTTTTGTCATCACAAGTCGTTGATTTCATGACAAAGTGACGCAACTGCAAAAAAGGGAATATATATTTTGTTGCAGTTGCGTCACTTTGTCATGAGACCGACGAAGTGAAGTAAAAACTTTTGTTTCCCTAGTGATGTAAAACTTTTGTTTTCACTAGTGAAGTAAAATTTTGTAATCCCCAACTTTCATATTTTGTGAAGTAAAACTTTCGTCTTCACCAGTGAAGTAAAACTTTTGGGTCAACTAGTGAGGTAAAACTTTTGTTTTCATTAGTGAATAGGCATTATACATTGGACGCTGCTACACAGTTTTTTTAGAGACTCCACTAACAGCTTTTTACAGCCAATAACAAGTGTTGTCTGGACCACCGGCTTAACGTGACTTCCAAACCTCGTCTCAGAGTAAAGCGAATGTAGCGTCTTCGTTATTATGCAATTACACCAATAATTGTTAGGCGCTTGATTATTATCTCGCTTAAATATTATGGGTTACGTCATACGATTCATTTAGTGTGTACGTCGTTATGGGCACCAAACACACCACAGCTACGCAACCTTTGAAGCTTGAGTGAACTTCAAGACGTTATTAATGCGCTACACTTGCTAGAAAAATTCCATGTAGAATTTTTCCGACACGGGATTTGAACCCGGATCGTTTTGGTGGAAGGCTAGTACGCTAACCACTGTGCCAACCCGTCCCTAACTTCATTAATTCGGACACGGTTTTCAGAACTTGCAAATTCACTCGTGATACTTTGAGCAACACGCTTTGGAAACTGTTATTTTGACTCGTGACAGCGCTTTTAAGCGAGCTCTACACTCTACAAAATACAGAATCGTGTGCTTTTGAATTTACTTGACAAATTACTTGCCAAATTTCAGCTGTTTTGCAGTTTTACCTATATGCATTGAGAAAAAGAAATAATAATGAAAACAGAACAGCTCGTAAATTTAAAAGCAGACGACCGTATCGTTTTCAAAGCTTGTTGCTCAAAAAAACTTTCGGGAGTTTGACTCGCATCAGAAAATTGTGTCCTCATGTAAGAACATTCTTTCGCAGGGTCCAATGTACTATAGATGACTGATGACTAAGATGACTAAATTTAATTTTGGAGAATATAGCGAAACAAGTGACTTAAGAACATCTGAAAAAATTGTAATTGGCTTTACCTCCATCATATAGGGTAAATGCACCAGTTATCGGCCATGTAGTAGTATCCGGCCAGCACCAGTAATCGGCCATATTTCAATACGAAATGTCCCCGCTAACTAGTGAAACTATGGTTTGGCCGGAGACTACTACATGACCGATAACTGGTGCGTTTACCTTATTAACTCTTTCAAAATTTTTAGTTTGCTTTTTAGCTTCTACGTTTCAAACGTCATTTTTACAGTTGAAAAACTGGGCAACAACAACAAAAACAAAACAACATCCATGGCTGTAAAAGTTTGACTCCTTCAATGTAATATTTTAGGGTTGTTACTGTGTATTTCACTTAATCTAAGCAGGATAACACTCAAACTACACAGTGCCATCGTATGGCTTTAAATCGAAGGAAGTAAAAATGTATAAGGACTCGAATAAATTAAAGAAGAAGTGGAAACAAACGGCAAAAGCTATCTTATAAAAGTATATTTACATTTATCGAGTTATTTGTTAACTATATTTATTTTCATCATCTGTTCCATAAAAATTAAGAAACAACGGAAATTAGGGTTCAGTGACACCTTCCTTTCAATATTATACGCGCTACACAACTGCGTTGATGGTAGAAGCTTTGCTTTTCTCATGCGGATATGATCCATACCACTATGTTGCTCCTTATAAGAAACGAAAAAATAATGTGTCTTGTAAAACCGTGTGCGTGACCAAAAAACTTTATCTTTTAATTTTTCTTTCATATTATATTTATACACATATAGATAGATGTGAGTTGAATGCTGATGATTTATGACTAAATGTAGAATATATTGTGATTGCCTGAAATATGTTAAAGAAATAAAAAGTTCATCGACAGTGATTAGCGACAGAATATTACGATTTATCGTAAAGTCACATATCGATGTTTGTTTTACAAGCCATTTGTTTATCGATTTTTTTTTATCATCAACGACCTTAAAACATTGTAAGCATAATCATCCTCTAGGACACTCCCTACGATTGTATCTCTAATTACTGCTAACAAAAAGTGAAAACGACCGTTACAACGTAAAAACCTTAATAATCTTCTTCTTGTGTCAAATATTTCACCCTCACATCGAATAGGATCTCAATGCCATTAAATAAGAGCAAAAGCAAGAAGTCAAGTCACTGAACCAAAGAAATAACAATTATGGTGCCGCATCAACTATATGTTGCTTAGTTCAAACCATTATAAAAAAAAACGAATTTACTTAAAATATATTACCTTTAGCTACAATATTACAGAAAAACTATAAAATTGATATTAAAGAATAAGAGACATGTGGGCACGTGCTCTGCCAAGCACGAAGACTACGTAAGCACCCTTATGTAAAAATATTTTTTGACTCAAAAAGAAGTAAGATTAAAGACCTATTGGTCTGGGCTCGGTGCATATGTCAGTAAAACTGTAAGATGATAGCACCTGTATCAAAAAATCGACCGTTAAAAAATACATATAATTTATACGTTAGGCTGCATGTTCTGTATGGCTGTATATACGCGCTTGAATTTTTCTTTCGAAGAAGAGAAAAAAAACGCAGGAAAAAAACACAAATTTTCGTTTTCTCGCAAGGCGAGAGAACAACAGATGTAAGCTGTGCATTTTCAGATGAAATCGTTATGCTACTGTCGATACATCTGATTTTCGAAGTATTCCGAAGTTATTATAAGTTGAAATGTTGTGACTTGTGCGATTTGGTATCTGTTTGGCCAATCTGAATGGGAAATTTTCCGTCTTCTAACCGGATTTAAAAACCTTGTTTTAAAAATATATGAAATGAAATGAGGTTATGCGGTTTCATCGATAGTTCCAAAGATCGACGACAAAACTAATCCGTTTCATACAAGAAACAACTAAATGCGATTTTGTTTCTCTTTCTTCATTTACAACAACACCGAAACCGACCTAAATGTTCAAAAAACCATTTTATTAGTATGATGCACTTAATTAGGTCACGAAACGTCTGAAAATGATTTTAGCCATCGTTTGCTTCTTTCATCGTTTCATTTATTCATTTCATAAAAGAATTTCTAACAATCATTTTGTACGCCTAATGGATGGAGCTTTTACCGAGCTTCAACGAGCTTAATCAATCTTTTAATAGGCTGCGGTATGCTGATCTACAGGTCATGCAATGCTTCTCCATGCCACACGTAGTTTCCTAAGCTGCTTAAATATCAAGTTTTGCCGCTCTAAGTGCACTTGTGAGTGATCTCAATACTCCTCATCACAACAAAGATATAACATTCAATTTTTCATGTCCGATCCTAGACCCGTGCGCCGGCGCCAGCCGAAGCCGATCGTCGCCGAAAAAGCCATAAAAAATGAACCGCCGTCGATGAAAATAAAAATATCGGCTAGCCGAGTAACTAAAATTGTCCGCCGCCGCGAGTCGCCGGTAATTTCCAGCGGTGCAAAAAATTTTAAATAAATAATAAATTAAAATGCAATCAACCATCTAGGTTGCAAAACAGAACTTTTTATGTTGACCTTAGGATGTCTCATTTTAAGTTCATTAAGCGCATTGTAGCAATTCTGTAAATTTGTAAATGTGGAGTGTGGATTCAATATTACACTGTAAGTTATACAGGATTTTTACATGACTTTCCTTTAAAAATTATTGCGGTTAAGTCCAGAAAACTCCTTATTGAGACACTTTCTAAAGGATTATCGATGTGAAGACAAACATGACACTTAAGACTACAAACTACATATGCTAATATTCAGTCATGAGCAGGGGTTGACAGTCTTTTGTTTTAATATGTACAAGTAACACTCAACGTGAAGTTAGCTGCAGTTGCGACCGAAGCTAACTTCATTGCAAAAAATCAGCTGATAACATTAATAAATTTACCAAAATCAGCTGACTTCATTGAAAATTTCAATAATCAGCTGATTTTGTTTGCAATGAAGTTAGCTTTGGTCGCAACTGCAGCTAACTTCACGTTGAGTGTTACTTGTACATATAAAAACAAAAGACTATCATACCCCTCATGAGACCTAAAACAAACAGCTATGAAGAACAATGGATTACACAGCAACAAAACATTAATACGCGAAAATATACTAGTCCATAGGTCCATATCAAGAACTTTACACAATAATGAGCTTTAAGCTCTATAAAACACAGTGTTGACAAAAAGGTTCGCCGTCTCGATGTATGGAAACAAAAACAAAAGATGCCATACAGGGGTAGGCATCTCAAATTTATCGAAAAAAGTGACAACTCGTCTTGTTATACATACATTAATTTCACCATTGAGCTCTGAACTAAACGAACACCATCTGGATTTGATTTCTCTGAAAAATGCGGTTTCCCTCGCACTGACCTCTGATATTTCCTCATAAATTTTTCTGATTTGATTCGGAAAGTTAGGCATTATCATTCTTTTGATTCTTTGAATTCTACGACGTTTTTTCTTTGATCTTAATTGAACCGCCGCCGATAAAAAATTTGTCGTAAGCCGAAGTGAGCCGCCGATCATCTACACTAGGCAGGTTTCAGCCGCCGCCGACACTTTGAAAATTTCCTCATGCCACCGCCGACAAGTTCTGACCGGCGCACGGGTCTATCCGATGCTGTGTTGTGGAACTCATAAGCGGTATCCATTTTTGCGGCGTTTGATATACCCGATGACTTGTAGGAGAGTAATCAAGTAGCACTCTTAAACTTGGCACAAAACTCCGAAGAGAATTGAGTACCTGGGGACTACGGCGGGCGTGAACGTAAAAAGTAAGACAGACACGCCTGACATATGACCCGGACTACCATACTCCTTTCATAGGCAGTCAAGAGCTGACCTATCTAGCCATTCAATCCCCGAAGAAATTAGACTATTTATCGAAAAATAATACTTTTACGATTTAATCCATCACTGGCAGATTTTCACGTTGTTGTGTTGCTGATCGGGATCTTAAGTTGTTACTAGCCATCGCTATTGCATCAACTAGTTGTTGTGTTGCTCACGTCCACGATCTCAAATTTTTGAAACAACTCTGAGCCCTGCGAACCCATTGGCTGTTTTTGGTAGCTTAACCTCTACCGAATTGGCTATCGGTCCAATTAGAGTTGTCTCCGGTGCTATCGTGCTATTGAGAAATAGGTAGCTCTTTTGTGCATTATTTGGATGGCGGTTCGAGGAGCTTTTAACTTGGTGGACGAGGCTTTCAATTAGATGTTTTGGTGCCCAAGATGTCGTAAATCCTCTTAATGTTTTGATTAGGAAACGATTTGTGGCTGACAATTAGAAAAATAATAAATATCTAGAAATAAAACAAACTTAAATAATAATAATCATCAATTCAGCATTTATCCTGGTAACATTAGGGAAAAATAGAGTAGATAAATTTTCTATACTGTTGAAAAGATCGTTTTTCACTGGCTGCGCCATTGTGAGCAGTCTTTTTGTACGCTTTTGATTAAACAATTGAACGGTGTTCTGCACCATCTTTGTCCTTCTATTGTTACCACAATTAAAACACTCAGTTACTGCAGAACACCGTTCAATTGTACTATTATACCCGATAACACACGACGACCCAGTAAGTACCAAAGCGGCTGTAAAAAAGGTTTTGCACTCAATACAACAATAAAGTGATACAGGTGTTGATTTATTCTTTTACTGTTTTATGACAAAAGAAAATCATACCAGATATCTCTTCGTCTTCTGATTTAACATTCATCTGGCAACGGTATGCTTTGGATATGTACTTTTCGAGGTTCTTTTTTGGCTCTATTGCATATGAAAGCAATTAGCTGGCCCCTATTTTAACAAAAAAAAAATATCTTCACCAAGTTACTTTGAAACATTCCCTTCTTCAATAAATTTTATAGACAATTGGTGTTATTGTCTCCTTGAAAAACTTAGAACGTTTACAGATGGCATGCTACTGATAAAAGTATAAAGAAATTAAAGAATTACAGTTCGCGTAAAATTTGATGACTTGATTCAAATGAACTGTAGCCTTTCATATATTTTACTTGATGAGTTATTTTTCAAATAGACTTGCGTCACTATTGACGAGTTGAATCATTTACGCGCGGGCCGATTTGCATAATCGCTTATCGAAGGAGTCCTAAAAAGAAAATTCAGCGAATTTAACATAATTTCCATTTCTTTTTTTGCTCAATTTTTCGAATTTGAAATTAATTTTACAATGAAACGAAACTTTAACAAAACTAACGATCCAATTCCGTCAATATATACCAAAACGGATGAAGAGAGCATTCAGGACAGATCAATTAGGGATTGATCACGATCCCGAAAACGTTCTTGTAGAAGATTCTTGTGCCTAAAGCGGCCCTGCCAAAAAGAATAAAACATATAGTACTATGTGGAACCATTTCTCTATATAAACGAGGGATCGAATTCGCCAATTGCCGTTACTGTGAAAAGTGGGATTATTGTCTAGTAAGTAGATGCTGAAAAATGAATGTGCTTGTCCATGTCCATGTAGGAAGTATAATATTTCCAAAAAAGGTAATGGAAGTACCAGTAACTTGATTCTGCATCTTAAACATGCTCATCCTGATGTTACCCTCTCAATAATCTCTGAAGAAATTGAAATTTTACATAATCAGTTATGAATAAACAGTATTCAGGAATTTTCACCAGAATTTTTACCGAGAAGCATTATGGATCGTAACATGCAATCAGCCATTCACTAAGGTAGAGCAAGATTCTTCCCTAGAAATGGGCGAAATATTAAATCTTGCTGCCATAAACAGTTCTGGTTCAACTGTGAAGAGAGATATTATGAAAAAATTTGAGGAAAAGGTAAAGAGCATGATTATTCATTATTTGAAAAGGTTCCTGGAAAGATTTCCTTTACCATTGATGCATGGATATCAAAAAATATCCTTTCTTTTATGGTCCTCTACATGTCCTCTACATTGGATAAACTCATATTGGGTTTACGAAACTGTACTGCTCGATTTTGCCCATATCGATGGCTCACATGATGGAAAAAACTTTTCAGCTATTTTTATTAAGTGTTTGGAACGCTTCGAGATACCTTTATCGAAAGTACTTGCAATAACAATGGATAATGCGTCTTGAAATGATACCTTGATGGAGTTTCTACGCAAGCACGAAGTTGGTGTAATTTGTAATTTCTAAAAATTGGTCTGTTATATATTGCTTATATAGTTATATACTTATATAGTTCTCAATTTTTATGTTTCATAATACGAAATGAACAAAATATTGAGTCCAAAAACAAAGCATCAGTAAATTTCCTTGTATTTCATTCCGAACTCGAAGTTGAACATTACCGAACTCGAACGTTTTTTTCTATTTTTAAAAATCCTGATTCCGAACCGTTTTTTGGACGTTGGAAGTTCAGATCCGTAATATGTCTGATGTAGCAAATTTTGAATTGTGTCAAATGAAGTGGAAATTTTTGATCAGAAATGATTTGTAAAATTTTTGAATCTCTTTGTGCAGAGACATAAATACATAACCAGTTTGAAATAAATATATACTCGGAAATAAATGTAACGGATGATACGCGGACCCGAACGAATACCGAAATGGTGTAAACAATATCGGGAAAGTAATGCAAACTTCTATCGCTGAATCAGAGATCCCATCCCCCGTCCGTCACTTTTTCGGTTACCTTTCAAGGATTTTTTAAGTCGGTAACAGATTTCTCTTATTTAGACAGCAAAGCGAAAAACTCAAAATTCTATTGGTTAGTGGTACGGGTCTAAAAATATTAACAGATATAGAAAAAACTGGAAAGTTCACCTATCTTTTCCTTAATGGAAGATCATTTTGAGCGTGAATGGGGATCTCGCAGTTTTAAATTTTACATTTGTGCGAAAAAACGTGACGCCAAATTATGTGGCTTACAACCTCATAACGTTAGTCTGTTCGTTGTCGTTCCAGTTTCATGGACGTGTTTTATGTGTTGATTCAGTTGGACGCTTGCAAAATTTTATGGAAATACATTTGTCTAAGATTCACTGAAAATTTAAATATGCACAGCACATGAATTAAAGGGGTCGTTCATAAAGCATGTATTTGCGTGACAGGGTGTGGAAAGGGGGGGTTGGTGTTATGTTATGTCACAAATAAGAAAAATTAAAAGTCCTACAACTCATTGCCCCTCACTGCATTTCACTGCACCTTGGTACACCTCACTACACCTTACTGCACCTCACTACACCTTACTGCACCTCACTACACCTTACTGTACCTCACTACACCTTACTGTACCTCACTACACCTTACTGTACCTCACTACACCTTACTGTACCTCACTATAACTTACTGCCCCTCACTACACCTTACTGCACCACTGAGAATGAGAGGGGGGGCGGGACCGAATGACTAACTAGTTAATGAAAATTGAAGCAGAAGTACCACAATTGTGTACCAGTGTGTGAGTGGGTACCATGAGTATGAATGTGTAAGTGAAATTTTATGTATACCGTGTTTAATTTGCTTCACTTAATTTTGCCCCCGAACGGTCGGTCTATATTTTGTATTTGTATTTTAGAGACTCCACTAACAGCTTTTTATACTATTGACATTAAGCTGGAAAAACTATATTATGTTTTTGAAGCGTTAATGAATGACTAAAAATAGTTATTGAGTGATGAAGTCGTGCTCTATTGAATAAACATATGGAAATCGGTGGAGATCTCATTTTATTTAGATGATTCTTTAATGATGAAATATTTTTTTAAATATTTCTGGTCGGTAAATGCGACATTACCTCGTCGCAAGTAACTCGGAAAACTCATTTACCGTGTATGAACATGTAAAATCTTGTACATAAGTGTTTCCGTATATGTTTTTTGACTCGCAGGATTATAGCATTCGCCTTCGGCTCATTCAGCAAACTTCCAACGAGTCACAACAGCCAGTTTAGAAGCACATACGTAATGTACTATTCCAGCTCATTGCCACCAGTTTCCTGAATATCAAATCTGCTTATTTCATCAAAAAAATATTAGTAGGTCCATTGCCATTCTCAGGTTTAATAATCATATAATTACTGCAAAATTTGACAAAAGATAATTATCGGATTTATGCGAAGTAATACTCGTACAAGTTTATGCGACTTCATACTTCTATGCAATCGTATAAATCCGTGTGAAGAGCTCTCTATATGTTCTTGTTTGTGTGATCGAGAAAGTTAATTTTATTATTTTTAGATAAGCCAAAGTGCATGCAAGTTGGAATGCAGTTTTTTATTATTAGCTGAAATGAAAAATGTCTTTGAATGATTCATTTTTCAGCTGACCATAATTCACTCCGGTACCTCCGTATCTTCCCTCCACGACTGCGCTTTTATTATAAAGACCTTATCTTCCGAAGATTTAGAAGTAGTCTTCTGAATATCAACTCAAGTAAAAAGAGTTCAAACTGTCATCGCGGACAGTATTTTTTTCTGAAGGTGAAGGTGAAACACAATAAGAAATTGTAAACATCAATCCAGTTAGTGCATTCTTGCACTTCTATTTGAGTCAGCACGAAATTCTAAACCAACTTGACAAGACCGCGTCCAATAAAAACGATGTTTTTCCAGAGTATCTTTTGTTAAAATAGATTGTCAATATTTCAAAAACGTTATCTGCGTCAATTCATTGTTTTTTCATCTAGTAGTTGAGTTACTTTTTTGAGATTACTTAGTTTTTTAACAAACTTTTTGCTAGAAGATAGGTCTGCACTCTCAGCCAGGACACACAGGACTAGGTGCCGAAAACTTGAAAACGCCAAAATAAAACGCAGCTTTTTGCGAAATACTTTTTATTTTTGCTTTAAATTTTATGACCAAGCTCTTTGAGTGCTTTTTATTTACAATTTTAATTTTGACTACATAGTTTTTCTTTCTCTTTGTTATTATTATTGCTTGTTTTGACTTCTTTCTGTTTTGTGATTTTTATTTTTTATTTTGTGATTTTTGTCTGTGATAATGTTATTGTACTTTAAGAGTATTATTTGTAACGTTTTCATGGTTTTTTAACGAGGGTTATGACAATAGTCATAGCCACTCTTTTTCCATGTCAGCTTGAGAAAAGTAGACAATAAAATTAATATTCATAATTTAATATCTGGCTGCGTACTTGAGCCCTGCACCTTTTTTTATGTAAGGGTGAGGAAATCTTCATAGACACCCGGTCCTCCTGGACCAAAGTAGCGTTGGATTCTATTCAATAACCTACCAACTAAAACCTTTTTCCTTACTCTCCATGCTCTCTTCTCCCCAAAACCGCCTCACAGCATTACTTCGGGGAGGGGCTGTGCACCTACTCTCTCAGATCAACTGGCAGTCTTTTTTGATCTTCTCTCCGTGCACTTTGCAACTACATTATCCGCTGATTTCCGCACCTTCCCCTCGTGGCACATCTCTGATATTATGTTTTCGGTATTTACCCCTCCTGCTCTTGCTGCCACTGTGTCAGTGATTCGGCTCTTTATTGTGTACTAACTGTTTTGGTTTCACCCTCTCTTCTCTTCGTTCTAAGACCCTCGCTGTCTTCTGCCAGCGTTATGCATATGGGCATCGTCCCGGCTATGACACAAACCGCTTCTTGAGATATTGTTCGGTATACGCTTGCTACTCTTATACTGGCCAGTCTTTGGGCTCTATTAAGCCTCCTCCGATTCCTCTTCGTATCTAGCACCTGTATTCACGCTGGTTCCCCGTAACGCAATATCGATAGAGTGGCACTCGCTGATGGTCTCCTTCTATACTGCTGCGCGATTCAAAGCCGTTTGGCATCATTCTAGCCAGTGCTACGGTGGCTTTCATTGCCTTTTCGCATGTGTATGACTATTAAAATTTCTGCGTTCGTCCAGCATAACTCCAAGGTACTTTAATTGGCGAGTGGATGTGATTTCTTCCCCGTCAATGGTCATTACAATCCGCTCAGTTTTTTTGCAGTTTCTCACTAACATGATCTCGGTTTTCTGGTGGGCCAGCTTCAGTTTTGCCGTTGTCATCCAGTTTTCGAAAGTTTCTAGCACCATTCAGCTTGCGGTATTAAAGGCATTTCTAACGTCTATCGTCGTTACGGCATAGAAGCTTTTACCCCGTTTTTTTTGCTTCCGCGCCTCGTCGAGCCCTGCACCTGAATAAAGAAGGCAGCCAAAGTGTAGGCGGTAGTTAGATCTATACGTCCGTCACATAAGTTTCAACCCGGAACGTATTTCATACAAGACTTTATGCAACAACTTGTGAAACGTAAACTTTTGAATGAACTTTTTATCACCCAAATCAATAGCGATAAAAAGTAAAACCAGTTATAAAAAGATCTCTCTGACGTCACCGGAACGATGCATGAAAAAGTTCACTTTTCACAACGGCGTTGCGTATTTTTTTTTAAGTGTAGGACGTCATTTTTGCATGGCACCTCTGGTATTTAAACTTACCGACAAAATGTTTGCAAAACGATTCTTTATGGTATCATCGATGTGGGTCGAAGTGACCTCTCTCAGCTATTATAGGACGACATTTATGAATGGCAAACTTTCATAAAAATTTATTTGCGCATCATATGCGCGATGATATCATAGATGTACATAGATTTGTACATCTGTAAAAGGACTGTTGTATGAAAAATGTTTTTGCGGAGAACAGAACAGATGTTGCAAAAAGATTCACAAAGTATCTTAATAGTATATTACAATTGAGGTCATGTAAACAGCCGGTAACATAAGGGCGAAGTTTGCAAAATCGAGCCGAAGGCGAGATTGTGTAATCGTCCTTGTGTTACAGGCTGTTTACATG
>CM055406.1:34270787-34302818 GCA_029228625.1 Pseudolycoriella hygida | reverse complement strand
TCTCCATAATGCAACTGTTCTAGATGTGTTAATGTCTGAGCGTCCTGTCAATGACAAAATGATTCAAATAAGAGCTTACACGTTCATAGTAAAAGTAATACGTAATGAGTTGTATCCTAGTTTCATAGTTGGGTTTACTCAACAACAAATTCTCTGAATTAACAAGTATAAACAAATTTCAAAAAACAACATTTCGGGCTAATCGTCATGTAAGTCATTCAACTTACTATGTTGATGGGCATAAAGAACCAATTGTTGATTTATCTATTTGACTCAGTTATAGATACTTTGGGATTCTATCCAGCCGGTCTAGCAATTTGTAACAATAATGTTAACGGTCGCCATCTCTTAGAGAAGGCCAACTTTGTTTTACGTGATAAGCTCAAGAGTAAACTTTGGAGGCCATACGCCCAGAGTTAGAGTAGAAAATAGTTGGACTTCTCCAACAGATGGCGACTGTCAACATTACTGTTACGATTCGCTAGAAGTATCTGTAACTCAGTCCAATAGATACTACATGGTCCGAATAGTTCTCTATCCAAAAATTCATTTCTACTAATCGGAATCGATGTCTCGATTTCAGCTTCAAATATGAGAAAATCGTTCAAAAATTCAAAAAGTTGTCACACCCTTACGGCTACCACTGGACAATAAATGATTGAAACGTCATGAAACTTGGTATGTCCGCCTAAAAAAGATCAAACTTAAAGGATCGATAATAATTTGGCACAAAATTTTTTTTTTCTGGGCCGATGTATTTACTTTACTGACCATGCAGTACAATAACAATCGGTACTTCATGCCCATCAACATGATGATTAAAGTAGCAGTTATATTAGTGTGCGATGCGAATAAATCGCATAAGCCTTGTTTGAAAGCTCAGCTTAGCAAAATTATTTTTACTTCTGTCAAGTTGAGCATGCAAACAGACCTAACGCGAGATATTCGCATCGCACGCTAATGTAATAGCTACCGAGCTACTCCTTTAGCACGATATGCCGAGGTGTTGATCTCTTCTAATAATCTCCATAACGCAACTGTTCTAGATGTGCTTAATGCGTGAGTGTCATGTCAATGACAAATAATTCAAGAGCTTATTTAACGTTATAATATAAGTTGAAAAAAGAATTGCTTCTATCTACATTTATTTTGAAAGAATGAAATACGAAAAACTTTCTAAAACTCAATGCAACCGATCTTCTTCCTAAGTTAAATTATCATTAAGATCCAAGTAAATACATCGGGCTAAACACACTTTCTTACGGTATATTATTACCAAATAACTGCGAAACATATCTGAAGTTTATTATGTTTTCCGACACAAAATGAACATAAGCAAAAACAAAATTTAATTAAATAAACGACAGGTGTGGTACATCACATACGACTGAGAGTATACTTTATGAAACAATTACTGATCCGACGACATCCTAATGAATGTAAAAAAATGAAATAACAAAAACTGTGCTACAATTCTTTTTTCAAACTTTGATGTTGATATTTTGAATTAATTTTTTGTATTCAGATGTATCACGAGTTGAAATCATTTTGGAATTTTGAGTAATATTCATTGTGATTTCAATATTGAAGGGAATTCACACACCACAACGTGAAGCTCACATTTCAGTTGGTTTAAATATAAAAAATCATTATAAGTCTTGAATTCAATCATTTTTTCTAAAGAAACGGGTTACCTCAGTGGTAACGTACTGGCTTTCCACCAAGAATATCCGGGTTCAATCCTGGTGGGGACAAATTCTGTATAGGATTTTTCTTCAATGTATAGCATGAAAGTAACGTTCCTAGGCACGCCCAGGCCTCACAATATGGGTAGTTGTGGATTTGGTACCGCAACGAATCGTACATAGGAGAATGACAAATGTGATGTCACCCATGTTCGATGGATTCTGTGTACAAATATCTGAGTCTAACTTTTGGCGGTGATATAATTAGCACCAGAAGAAATCCTAACGGAATTCACGTTAAGCATGTAGTCCAACAATGCCTGCCGGTAAAACAAATTGAAGGGGCGAACCGGCCTTCTGAGCTGTACTAGTTTCCGCACCTAGTACATCATAGATGGCACCACTGTTTACCATTGACACAGTAAAAAAAACTTCGGTAACGAAAGGATTTCTTAGAAGAATCCATCTGAGCAAAAAGGTCATAAAACAAATTTCGGGACTATTAAATAAACATAACCAAAGACACGTACGCATCAGAACAGATGTGGCAAACAAATAGATGTTGCAAAAAGGCTCGAACGTACCTAAATCTAGAAATTAGCAAATAACCCAATGTTTTATGTTCTTTTATAACTATAAGAATTCCATAGATCCAAAGAAGTTAATGTCAAAAGCTCTACCGAAGTACGTCTGAGACCATTGGTTTTGATGATCGTAATGTTCTCCCCTGCACCATCATTCATTTATTATCAAATTATGTCAAGGTTACCCTTATACGACGTCGTTGGACATAATCTCGTAAAACAAAACACAGTACAAATCAAACTTACAAACTACTAACTAAACTAAACTAACCAAAAAAAAAATAAAAACTACAAACTACAAATAGACGAAAAAGAAATAAAAAAAGTAATACATCATCTTTTACTCTCACATACAAGACAAAAAGAAAAATAGAACAACAAAAACCTCAATAATGAAGTAAATTACAAACCAAACTCAAATCTCACCCAAAAGGATATCAATTTTTTCCTGAACATGCATTTGTCGCTGAACTTCTCACAGTAGTAGACAATACATTCCAATCAACAATTCCCCGCGCAAGAAGGTATTTATTATTGGAAGCACTAGGGGGAATGAATTGCTTCGTACGCACCGAGTAACCTGCCACCAACTTTTCACGCAAATAGGCAAGAGAACCACTAACAATCAGTTTGTATAAGAAAAACATCGCTCTCAATCTGAAATGATCCTCAAGTTACACCCAAGAAACCTGTCCACAACGTCCGAAATACTATCATATTTCCCTCTACCGTAAACATGCCGAATGACGGAACGGAAAGTTCTATTAAGAAGGTTCGTCGAAGATGCATCCAGGCCATAAGAGAACACCTCAGAACAATAATTAAAATGAGGCATCAGAAGAGCCTTTGCCAACAACATTCGAGTTCTAAAGGGAGTCGAAGATGCTCACGGCCACAGACTTCGAAGACTAGCATGTATCTTACTGTACACATTTTTAGCATGATCTACCCAGTTCATCCGAAAATTCAACATAACCCCCAGATCCTTCTGGCAACTCCACATACGATCCCCCATCCCCCAGAATCTCATACTTATGAGACATCACCCCATCAACCATCATCAAAGGCACTAGCTTGACATTTGAGTTAGATCCGATCACCATCACTTGACATACACCTGACACTCACAGCAATAAAGTCATCCTTTATCCTTTCCATAGAGCCGCGTATGTCAGTGTTGGAAACGGTCTTGTACAACTGAACATCGTCGGTATAGAGGTGCCTGAACATATATTTAACTGAATTAGGAAGGTCATTAATGAAGAGCGAAAAAAGCAGGGGTCCCAGAATGGATCCCTGCGGAACACCTTACTTAACGGAATAAAACCATATCACGTAGTTTCTCCAAGAAATCCTGAAAATATTTTGTCT
Organism: Pseudolycoriella hygida; assembly: GCA_029228625.1. Classification (NCBI taxonomy): domain Eukaryota; kingdom Metazoa; phylum Arthropoda; class Insecta; order Diptera; family Sciaridae; genus Pseudolycoriella; species Pseudolycoriella hygida. The sequence continues at coordinate 34,299,178 of CM055406.1, read as the reverse complement.
AAAATATAATGCCAGAATTGGGCCATTTTTCCTTAAAACCCTGAAAGACGTGTTCTCTAAAATTTTATTCCCTACAACTTTGCCTTTGAAAGCAACTTTCTACCTTCATAGTTCTTGAGATATGGGTCATCCCTACCAATTCTGAAAGCGGTCATATTCCAGGATTAGGTCATTTTTCCTTAAAACCCTGAAACACGTGTGTTCTCTAAAATTTTTTTTTTCTACAACCTTGCCTTTGGAAGCAACTTTCTAGCTTTCATAGTTCTAGAGACATGGGTCATCTCGACCAGTTCTAGAAGTAGTCATATTCCAGGATTGGGCCATTTTTTCTTAAAACCCTGAAAAACGTGTTCTCCAAAACTTTATTCTCTAAAACTTAGCCTTTGGAAATAACTCTTCAACTCGCATAGTTCTAGAGATATGGGTCATCCCGCCCATTTCTAGAAGTGGCCATATTTCCAGAAAAACCTTGAAACACGTGTTCACTAAAATTTAATTCTTTACAATTTTGCCGTTGGAAGCCACTTTCTAACTTTCATGGTTCTAGAGATATGGGTCATCTCCTGAACCCTGAAACACTTCTTCCCTAAAATTTTATTCTCTGAAACTTTGCTTCTGCTTGGTCCTGTGGCCCTGTGCCCAGACTATTGACCCGATTTCCCAAAAAAAAAATCCCAGTTTTCTGAGACGCTCGAAAATCTATGTCTGACTTCCACTTCTTCCAACTTGAATCATAGGAGGCATGTACCTTTCAGGGAAAAAAATGGAGATGGACGGACGGACGGACATTTTTTTTATGATGTGCGAATAGACTTTATTTCACTATTCGCACATTGTGCGAATAGCCATATGATGACTATTCGCACATCGACGAAAAGTACTTCCTGAATTTGTTTATAATGAATAACATGTCGTAATGTGTAATGAAGAAGAAAATTTAAACTATAAAAATGCTTGCAAGGTTTTTCTTTTTAGTAGGTGAGCCAATTTCACATTCAAATTGATACTTAGGTGGCTAATCAAACCTAGGTGGCCAACAAAACGAGGGAGCTTTTCCTTCTACTAAGTGTCACAAAACTATGTGCCTGACAAAGGGAATTTGCGCTTTAATGAAACGCCACAAAAACCTAGGTGGCTAACACCTTTCCTTTTACAAAGTGTCACTAAAACCTAGGTGTATAACGAAGCTAAGGCTATTAACTTTTTACGAAATGTCGCGAGGACCCGGTGGCTAACAAAGCTCGGAGTTTGCGCTTTAATGAAATGCCACAAAAACCTGGGTCGCTAACAAAACTAGGGAGCTTTTTCCTTTTACAAAATGTCACTAAAACCTAGGTGGCTGACGACGACGCTTAGGATTTTTTCCTTTTACTAAATGTCACGAAGACTAGGTGAGTAACTAAATACATTCCATTTTGACCTAGAGAATAATATGAGGGTGAATAGCCATAGTACTATAAAGAGACTATTCGCACTGCGCTGTGACTATTCTCTCGGCGTGAAAGTCGCATTTACTTTTATTGTCTGTGAAATATTGTGCAAATAGCTCTCACATGACTACTCGTACAATGTGCGAATAGTCCTTATATGGCTATTCGCCCAATGTGCGATTAGACTTTATTTCACTATTCGCATATTGTGTCTACCTTTTTTTATTGCTGATTTGTCATCACTAGACGATAATAAACGTATCCCCCCACCTCCCAGCTGGATCTACCCTATGTTACAATAAAGTTGTTTATAGTAAACGTATAGGACCTTTGTACTTCGTACGGGTCCAAAAAATGATCTAACCTCTGACCCGGATGCGTAGTAACGTCGGATTATTTGAATCTATATTTCTTCAGGCAATCATAAATAAAAATTAAAATAGCAATTGACAAAAAATTGAACCTTGTGACAAACCAACAATGACATCGCAAAAATTCGAGCTGAGGCCGTTCACAAGGAATTAAGGAATTTCTGTTCATTTAAAAAGAAAATCCTTGATAAGCTTAGAGACGAATGAAAAAAAAAACAGAAATCTGTAGTCAGTTTATGAGCAGATGATGAACAGGTTTCAGTTGTAATCTCAATGTCTTAACATACATCCTCTGATGACGTCTCTTTATCTACAATTTCACTTAAACATTTTGAAAGAAATTGTTAGATTAAGTAATATTGCTCGGAAACAAATCTCTAAATTTTTTCTCTAATGATTTCTTAATGAATATATTTTACCTGTCGATTCTCGGAACCGTACGATTAACCTATCCGAAAATAAAAGATTTGCCCATTTGTGAGACGTGCACGACTCTCAAAAATGTACAAATCATGAAATTTATATTTTGGTTGACAAAATATTTGAGTAAATTAATGAAACGACCTAAAGTAAATGCTTACCGAAATAAACTTATATTTCACAAGTTGTTTATAATCTTTAAATTATCATTATTGGGTATTGTTTGAATTGAAAATTTTATATAGAAAAAAAAAAACAGATATTGTGCTGTGCATGTTAAAACACAATGATCTACTTTGAAATTCAAATAAGGTGAAATTAATTCAAAAAATATCAAAGGCTCACAAGTCACTTAAATTTCTCATTAAGAAAACAATAATATAGTCTTCGAACCGATTAACGAATATATTAATTAAGAATGGATTTAATTTATTATACGCGCTACATTCGGTAATGATTATACCCTTTCCGGTCTTGTTTAAATGTATAGTCTATTAAAAATGTGTACGTTACCATCTCATCCGTTTTTATTTATTTATTTATTATTATTTCTTATTGTGCGTTCGGAAAACCGAAACTTTTACGTTTGTGCTTATCCTGTATGTATATCCGATTCTCTTGCTAAAATTGACCTCTATCACGACATTTTGTAACCCTTTTCTTCTAAAGTAATTTTTAAAACGATTCGAAGAGAGATAACAGAAAAAGGTGATTTCATCAGAAATTTTTTTTAATACAATTCTACATTATATCCTTTAATATATACGACACACAAGATCAAGAAAAAAAATATTTTTGTTATTTTAATGACGACATTGGGGATATATTTGTTGTCATTAAATTAATCTTTATTAACCCTTAACGGGTGGAAACCGAAGCATTTCTCACAATATGTCTCAGTGGAAGGTTGTTACACATGTTGAGACAATGTTGAGGAGTGTCATTCTGACGATATTCAAATTTAAGAAGAATTTTTGTAAGAACGATTCAGTCTTTGGTTTTGTTATGATTCATTCCATAGATGGTCAAATAATCTTTGGCAGGTGAAAGGGTAGCATGGAGGGGGTGGTTCACGATAACAACGTAAGACCTCACATCAATAGGTCTTTAAAATATGATGATTGTGATGATGATAATTCATATGATAAGTGCAGATAATCTTCTGTCAATAAAAAAAAATCCTTGGAAAATCTTTGGCAATTTTTGAAAGATGTGACATTAGGGGGGATGTGACACCAACCGGAATATTACTCTACATGTATCATTGAACAAAGAGGTATATGGGGTCCTCTCGATCCGAGCTGATTTAGGGGTAGCTCAATGACGAAATGTGACCAAAAACGAGAAAATCGTGAAAAATGCAGAGTTCTGAAAAAGTGTACGATATTAGTCGAAGTTGAAGAGTTGTGTTAGGGCAAGTTAGTTTAAACCCTTCAAAATAGTCCAGAGAAAACGGGTTTTCAGTTGGAAGCAGGAAGTGGAATTAATCACGATGAAGGCGTTCGAAACCGAGATCATGCAAAAAACTGAGCAGATTGTAATGAACATTGACGGGACGAATATCGCATCCACTCGTTGATTAAAATACCTGGGAGTCATGCCGGACGACCGCAGGAATTTTAATAGTCATGTGGACTACGCTTGCGAAAAATCAGTGAAAGCCACCGCAGCACTGGCCAGAATAATGCCGAATGGCTGTGGACCGTGCAGAAGCATAAGGAGGCTCCTAGCAAGTGTTATTCTATCGATATTGCGCTACGGGTGCACCTATTTTTGAGAATTTAATTCCTAAAAATTCTTAAAAAATTCCTCAAATCTTAAATATAATTTTGAAAGTTTTAGGAATCTTAAGAATTTTATGGAATTTTTAGGAACAAAATTTCCAAAAATAGGCCCTACGGGGCACCAGCGTGGATAGAAGCGCTAGATACGAAGAAGAAACTGCGGAGCACGTAATATTTGCCTGCCCCCGTTTTCGAACAGGAGCGATATAAGCTGAGGGCTGTGAGTAGGCCAGACGTAAATGCGGACAATATAATTTCGGAGATGTGACGTGATCAGGAGGTCTGAAAAGTAGCGGATAATGTAATTGCAAAGATAATGGGGAAGCTGCAAAGTGCATGGAGATATGATCAGCGAAGAGAGACAGTTGGCCAGAGAATGATAGCGTAGGTGCGCAAACGCAACGCCTCCCCGAAGTAATGTTATGAAGCAGTTATGGGGCGACGAAGGAAGGAAGTTTTAGTTGGTAGGTCATCGAAAGATGGAATCCAACACCAACCAGGTCCAGGAGGAGCGGGTATCTATGAAGATTTCCTCACCCTGGAAAAAATATTATGTTCTGGTGTCTCAACTGAAATTGAAGAACTCAATATTACCCACGTCGAAGCAGAAGGCATGACCAGCTTTGCCATCTATGCACAAAGAAAAAAAGAAGAAACTCGACTTATCTCTGTTAAATCATCAGAACATTATTTCTTGCTAGAAGAGTAGATAATCTCGAAAGTAGTAAAATAATAGATTTTCTAACGAATCGAAAAACTGCTTTTATGCAACGCCGTTGTGAAAAGTGAACCTTTTTATGCATCGTTTTTTCATCCAACTCGCTTCGCTTGTTTGATAAATTCACATCTAGTGACAAAAACAACTCTATTTTGCAACTAGTTGCATAAATAAACATAACCAAAGACCCGTACGTATCAGAATAGATGTGGCAAAGAGACTCGAACGTATCTAAATATACAAATAAGCAAACAATCCAACGTTTTCTGTTCTTTTTCAACTGTAAGAATTTCAAAGATCCATAGAAATTACCCAAGGTAATGTCAAAAGCCCTACCGAAGTACGTTTTAGACCATTCATATCTAGAAAAGATTATATCCAAGGACTAAGTCATTTCCGCCTGAAACCCTGAAACACGTGTTCTCAAAAATTTTATTCTCTACAACTTTGCCTTTGGAACCAACTTTCTTACTCTAATAGTTCTGGAGATTCGGGTCATCCTGCCTATTTATGGAAGTGGCCATATACCAGGATTGAGCCATATATTCCCAAAACCCTAAAACATGTGTTCACTTATATTTAATTCTCTACAATTTCGCCTTCAGAACTAACTTTCTAACTCTCATAGTTCTGGAGATTCGGGTCATCCTGCCCGATTATGGAAGTGGCCAAATACCAGAATTGGGCCATATTTCCTCAAAACCCTGAGACAAGTGTTCGCTTAAATTTAATTCTCTACAACTTTGCCTTTGACAGTAAATCTCCATATTGCATAGTTAAGAAAATATAGACGAAAAACTGTTTTCGTATATGGCCAAGAATCTCAATTTCGTCCATTCCATTGGTCCCAGTGCCCAGACCCCTGACCCGATTCCCACAAAAAATTTTCCCAGTTTTGTGACATCAAACTCTTTCATTTGACACTGAAATGAGGAATCCGTGCTATACTTGCTGAGATATTTGCGAAAAAGTTTCATCGTCCTTCGAAAATTTCATGTACGAGCTCCACTTCTTCGACCATATCTCCGGAACTAGTGGGCCGATTTTGCTCATCTTTGAACTTGAATCATGGGAGGCATGTACCTTTCAGGGTACGGTTGAGCCGTTTGAAAAAAAAAGTGGAGACGGACGGACAGACGGACATTTTTTTATTGCTTATTAATCATCTCTAGACGCTAATAGATGCATCCCCCCTCCTCCCACCTCGTTCTCCCCCATGTTACAATAAAATTGTTTGTAGTAAACGTATAGGACCTTTGTACTTCGTACGGGTCCAACTATTTAGCGTGTGTCAGATTGTTGGATATCAAATAATGAAAACAGGGCCTATTCGAACAAATAAAATTACCGGAAAGCTTCACCTGCTGCATCGATGAGTGCAGGCGCAACCCGTCAGAGAGATAAGGAAACGCAAAAATATTGCCTAACGCATTTTTACTGGCTCGGTAACTTTTTTGTTAGTTTGTTTTTCAAAAGCTCAAGTGGAAATCCTTTTATTACAACCCACACTAAAAGAAAAGAAATACAATAAAAACGAATGAACCAACGAAAAAACTTCGAATTCCATTCATATCCAACGAAGCAAAGGAAGCTATATCAAACATCATCTACCGATTGATGGAAGTGACTGCAGGAAAATGATAGACGCAATTTTATTTTATTCAAAGAATCAGCACTTGAAACAATTCGGATCGACAACTTCTGAAGCCCATATAACTACAAGTTGTTTCCGACAAATAACGACAACTTACATTTCTGAAATTTTCATTTAGTATAACAAAATCGTCAAATGTGATTTCGTAGTTGATTCCAACATACTCCCTTCGAAGTTCTTAATATAACAACATGAGTGTGCAGTACATAAGCATCTGGCCCTTTCTTTATATACCACCGTTGCCACACCCATATTCCAACTAGTTTAGATGTGTTGTTAACATTACTGTCTCTCTGTCTCACGATTGGATGCTGGAAACTGCGTTGGTACACAACATTGCAAAGATTGTAAATATAAAGATGAATGGGTAGCTGTATAACATTCTCTTTTGTATAGAATGTTTTTTAGGAGGAGCTTAAGCATCGTGTGCACATGAATTTTCGTTTTCGGCTTTATCGTTAGGTTATAAATTGCTTCGGTGTGAAAATTATCAAAACAAACTTATATTATGATCATGAAGACGATGTACTTTTTTTGACGAAATTTAATTATTTTACTCCAAACATTGAAGAGATAAGATTTTCTGAAAAATTCCGATGTTTTAATTAAAAATTTGTGAACAGAACAAGCTTTGTATGATAGCGGACATTTCGAGATAGTAACGATATCTTTCTTTTTACAACTACAGACCATTCACTCATCATAAATATAATTAAAAAAAGAAAAGATTTCTGATCAGAGTTCCACACTCAATAATTAATTAGAGACTAATAAACGCCTTATCTAATTTCCTCAGTTTTATCTCTCGTTCATTCTGTATCGAGGTCTCATTTCAATTGGGTATATACCTGTACACAATTTTTGATTATCTTTGTCTTCTTTTTCAATATCTAAAATTACTTAAAAATGAAAATTTATCTTGGTGTAAACGAAAAGAACGTCACAGACAAAAACCAACAAATAAATAAGATTAATGAGAACGAACAAGAATTCCACTCGTTAAGCAAGGCACAATTTTGCATCGTTTGATCATAGGCAAGACATTAAGGACTTTGACTCAACCCTTCCTCACCCTACTTATTGTAAATCTACCTTTCTGTAAACCAACGGAACTTGTTTTGAATCGAGAAGTGCACATGTTTTTCGTGTATTAACCTTAGACATATTGAGTTCAGATGTCTGTTAACGTTGATTTTTACTTGTGTTTAGATTTTTTTTAAGAAGCAAGCCTTTTGTCTGGGTCAACTTTAGTTAAGAGGGAATGTTTCAGAGCACACACTTAAATGAGACACAAATGCATAACGTTTTTGCGATTCACCTATGAAAAACTCGCTTTTACGTGCGTCATTTCGGTAAAGCATGAGGTCACGTTTTTAACGCACTAGTGTGATAAATTTTTTTCGCACTAGTGCGTAAGAGGTGAGTTCAGTAATACATCGTGTGCGTTAAACTACCAACATTATGTAAAATTTTATCGCTCTGGTGCGTGAAAGATGTTTTCACGCACTAATGCCAACAAATAATTGAATTTCGACAAGTTTTCGTAAGTGGAAACACGCAGGGAAAAGCTCGTTTTTGTTACATATGTTGGTAGTTTAACGCACACGATGTATTGCCGAACTCGCCTTCGGCTCGTGTCAGCAATCTCACATTTAGTGAGTTAAACCAAATTCATATGTAATTTGTATCAAAAACGGCTCCCCAACAAAATCCAGAAGCACAAAATCCGGAATTACAAAATCAGGAAACTTCGAAATCTGGTAGTCGCAAAATCAGGAAGCCACAAAATCTGGAAACAGGATAAAATTTTAATCATAAATTCCATATCCAGATCTTGAGTCTTCCGGATTTTACGGCTTCTTAGATAACGATTTGTATATTTATCGTCCCCTCAACCCCGCGCCTGCGGCGAACTCAGTTCTGCCCCTTATACCCCGCAAGGAGGACGGGTTGGCATAGTGGTTAGCGTACTGTCCTTCCACCAAAACGATCGTACAAATCCCGTGTCAGAAAAATTCTACATGGAATTTTTCTATCAAGTGTAGCACATTAATAACGTCCTAAAGTTCACTCAAGCTTCAAAAGTTGGGTAGTTGTGGTGTGTTTGGTGTCCATAACGACGTACACGCTGAATGAATCATATGATGTAACCCATACGAATGTATGTACGAAATATCTAAACCTACACTTAGGCTACATTCGCATTACTCTGAGACGTGGTTCGGAAATCGCATTAAGCCGGTGCTCCAGACAACACTTGTTATTGGCTATAAAAAGCTGTTAGTGGAGTCTCTAAAATACAAATACAAACTTTCCAATATATTTGATAAAAGCATTTCATCAGTCTTTCATATCTCCAATTTTATAAATCATTTTGTGACATGCACACTTATGACGACATCTCGAACATTTGTTAACTTGGATTTAATTTCCAATGTATTTTTTTTTACATCCGTGATTAATGCGATGGTTTGATATGATCATAAGTTTTACTACCATTTGTATTTCACAAGAAATTTTTTCGAAATCTTTCTTTACTATATCAAATATCCGGATCTTGAGTCTTCCTTATTTTGTGTTTTTTTTTTTTTCAGGAAAAATCTGGAATTTTTCTGTCATTCCGTATTTTAAGGCTTCAGTATTTTGAGGGGTCATTATTTTCATGCTTCCTGATTTTGTAATTCCGAATTTTGTTCTTCTGTATTTTGTACGATCACGTAATTTGTATCAAAAACTACTATTTTAGTACCATGGGCTAAACGAAAATTTCGAAAGCTTACAGAGACAACCGCCTGTGACATGATTGAGGTAAACGTCAGATTTCTTCAAAATACCGTAAGGCTTGTTCTGACCACTTTTGAAGAAGTGCTTTTCTTACCATCAATTCTTTAATGGCGTTGGAAAGATCGCTGGACGGTCGAAGAAATTTTTTGCCAGAAGGCGAATCGGGAAATTTCTTAACGTCACTAAACAAATTAGCTCTACATGACTCAGTCACGTAGTGGAAGTTGACCATGGTATGATGTACTTCGTTGAAGTACGTACAAAACGATACCACAATAAGAAAACGAGACGCTGCAACTTCACAGAGTATCGCTTCTGACGGTCTTAAACCACGGCTGTTGTTTGACACTTCTACAATGACAAAAAGGTCAAAAATTTTACCTGTGACAGTTAACTTTTGTCCAGGTAATTTGAATTACCCGCTGGAGCTGAGGCAAGAGAGAAGTTCGTCAAAACCGGAATGGGATTCTTGAATTTTTAAAATGTCAAATTTTTTTCATACCTACTTTTCCAGTAATCTGTCATTACTATAGAGTAATTACACTGTGCGCAGCGGCGCTGACTTGTTTACCGTCCATGGGGGGCAAGTAAATTTTTTTAATTTGATGATGTCTATTTGGCAAACATGCCAAAGTAAGCAATGAAACGGTAGCGAGCGAAAATTTTTCTATTTTTGTTATTTAATAGAACCCACAGCAATTATAGATTTTACAAGAAATATTCTAAAGTCCTAAGATACCCTGTAATTTGAATCTCTCAATTTGTGAAACGAGTTTTTTTTTTTTAATTATTGGAAACTTTCGGAAAACGAGTCTGTTCTGGCCATTAGGGAGCAATTCTGAGACATTTTCATGAAAAATACAGGACTGTTTCCTTGAAAACTCTACAGATATATGCTACTTGTAATGGTTTGCAAGTATAGGTTAAGCACAACACGCCCAAAGACGGCCTAGGTGCTAAGCCTCGGTTCAACCACGTAACCTATACATCAAGAAGTGACTTCAAAAATGTATGGGCTAGAAGTTTGGAATAACCCTTCATCGATATAAAATTGAGCTGGGTATTCCAAAATATTAAAAAAAAAAAAATTGGTCGGTCCTTGAAAAAACGTCAAATGTAAAATGGATTGCTAATCCTGTAGGATGGAATATGCCTTGAATGTACCATTTCTGTTCAGAAAGTGATTAAATTTACCTTCCGTTTAATTTGTTATGTTTATTCCTCTCGTCATGAGGGGCGTTGCCCCCATGGATCATTTCATGGGGGGCACTTGCCCCCTCCTGCCCCCCTAAACTCGGCGCTGCTGACTGTGCGTTGTACTTACGTTGTATTTGGTTCTGTTTGTACAGAGAAAAATTTGTACTTCGGTGCCCATCGGTGTTAGTCCAGTTCTTTCACCACTGAACCCCCTCCTCTGGTTACTAAAGTTATGTAAACTTTATTGTAATTTTGTTCGTAGCAAAAAAGATTTTGGGTCACTTTTTGGGTGTTTATTGTTAATTCGTAGGGCTTTTTGCATCTTAAGTGTAACATATGAGTGACGTCATATATTTTTTGTAAGTTACAGGCTGCGAATACCATAAATACCCAACATTGGGACGTTGTACAGTCCATAATTTCTTAGAGAAAAATTCCCTGTTCCGGAGCCACCCACCCCATCCATTGGATTGTAGAAAGTTAAAAGTGCACGAGTTTACGAAATTTACAAGTTTCGGACAATTTTTTTTGTAATCGTGCAGTTTACAATTGTATAATTTAATGCTCAATGCCTAATCAACAAAGTATTATTCAGCGACCGTCAGACTGATATTCGATCATATTGCACGAGCTAAACGAAAGAATAGATCCAACGGGAACAATTATCGAACTACTGGCGACATCACCTGAAATTAACATTTTTTTGCAACCTCACAGTGCATTGATGCAACGCATTTATGATCTGCATCAAATAATAAAAGAGATTCTCAATTCTTCAAAGCCTATGATTAAACAACTGGAGAATTTTCCGCTTTTATGAACTTCATGATCGAAACTTAAATCCATCGCTTAATAATATGTGAAGTGCACAGTTTTTTCTTTGCAATGTGAAGAAAGAAACAACAAATTCAGCTGAATGAAATATTGAATTACATTTTATTTTATTTTTTGTTTTGTTTGGCAACATCTATAACCATGCATTTTATGCGTCAGACGACCGAATGCGCGATGCAATGAATAATTCAGTTGATTTGCAGTTTCTTCATTTTCAGCACACTCATAAGATTTTTTTTTTCATTTCCAATACGAAACACAATGACATGAAAAAGAAGTTTCGATGCAGAAAAGACATTACAGATTATTATACCACGCGTATGATCAAAAGAAATTTAATTTTTGTGGGCGTCGCGTCGATACATGGTTAATTTGCAGTTATAAATTTTCATTTTGTAAAAGTATAAATGTAAGAAAATCAATTCAACTTCTCAATCGTCCAATAGTTGAATGAAATAACATTGCATGAGTGTACCAGCACAAATCGTATCACGTTAATCATTTTATTCAGGTTTGTCTTCTCCGACGACACCAATAAGCTAAAATAAAAATCAATCCGTTATGATATACTCATAAGTCATATCAATTCATCATTTTTTTAAATGATTTCTTCATTCTTTTTTGATGACCATACTCGGAATAAAATTATAAAACAATAAACACTTTACAAGCAGGGCTGCACTGGCTACCAGGTAGCGCTTACCCTAGCTAATCATTTTCACAAAGTGTAATGTAATCAACAATTTGTCTTTCAAATCTATACAACCAAACGTTTGCCCTCCACTGATAAGTACAATAATTGAAATTTGTATGACATTTTCACGTTGCCCTCCATATCTATCTAAGTACGTACTTTTAGAGTCAAACAACCTTGTTTTCATCATCAGTAGTAAGGGGCCGTTCATAAGTTACGTAACGCAAGAGGGTGGGAGGGTATGAGGTACCCGTTACGGTTAGAACAAGAATGGGTCAAATTTGACTCTTTGAGCGTTATAGGGGGGAGGGGGGTTCTTAAAAATGTCAATTTTTGCGTTACGTCATTTAAGAACGGACCCTAATAGTAAAAGTAGTCAGTAGTAACTTGTAATTATAGTTGATTTTAGGGAGATGCTAATAGCACGAGCGTGCGAATAGTTCATTGTCGCTTTTTTTGGCAATTGTGAACAAATTTCAAAGAAATTTTTTGCGTACAGAGGATTTGGAAGAACAATTAATATATTCTTCCCTTTTAAGAGTTTTTGTTGTGATATCAGTAGTTACTGAAGTAGGGACAAAATTGGGCGCCACGACATTTTGCACTGCTGTGGCAGATACCCTGTCTTACATACATGAAACTGTCTGTCTTTACCCTGAATTTAGAATAAAATTTCCCCTAAATCACCGCAATATAAATACTATCCTCCCGATTTACACCACGATTATGCTTTGATTCTGACTTGATTAAGCGTTCCCCTACAATCCGCTCACAAGTTTTGCATGCAAAATATGCAAGTATATGAGATTTGTATGCGATTTCAGGAGCATCAACTACCAAACGAGACCGGTGAGCCCATTTTTTGAAAATGTCTGGCCCTGAAACCAAGTAAACGTGAGTAAACAAACGTGAACGGTCTTACTTGGGCTCAGGGGAGTACGACGCAACTAAAAATATTGTCTGCATTTTTTAAGCGTGTGGGAAGCTTGCGTCAAGGGCGCATTGCTACCGCGCGCTCATAATTTTTTAAAATTGAAATTTTTCATTCAAATATCAGTCATCGAGCTTTAGCGACCGCTATAAGCACGCTAATTTACAGTTCATTAGCGAGTTCAGTTAGCGACGCTAATATTTTTTCATATTAGCGTAAGCGTCGCTAGAACAAACGTTAGCGACTACAACCCTGTTTGTTACCATACTCTCGTCTCCCCGGAACTGTCTCCCAGCATTACTGCCGTAATTTGCATAAGAAACTTAGTGCGAAAGAAAGAAAAAAAATATATGCAAAAGTCCATAGAAATTTTTTTGTCTCTTTCACACTAAGTTTCTTATGCAAATTACGGCAATAATACGGCTGATCCTCTCTCCCTGCACTTTGCAGCTTTTCTATTATCTGTGCAACTATATTGTCCGACACTTTCCACATTTCCTCATTGCGACACATCTCCGAAATTATGTTGTCGGCATTTACGTCTGGCCTATACTCACAGGCAGGCAAATATTACATGTTCCGCAGTTTTTTCTTCTTTATCGCTTGTTGTGCAGAATGGTCTGGAGACTCTGCGAATCCACACCTGTGCAGATAATTAACTACGTGTATGCGCTGAAAAGTGTATACCGCTCAATGATCAAGTCAGTGCTAGAATTCGGATGCGTCGTATGGAGCCCCAATTATGAAATCCACTCAAAAAAATAGAGTCGATACTGAGCAATTTAAGGCGAAAAACCCGTTCCCAAGTATAAACTCGCATCAAAATAATTACGAACATCATTTCAACATATTCAATTCAAAATTTTGTATTAATTAATTTTTGTATTAATGTGTTTTTATTGTTGTTTCACTTTAACGCGTGCGCGTAGAAGTGTTAATTCTGAAAAGATACTATACGTGTTCACCTTTATGAAATGAAATCAACATTCCTTCAAAATTCAAAAAAGTTCGTAAATATTCCGATGCAAGTTTAAGCAAAGGTGTAGATTTATCATGAAACACAGATCTGCTGATCCTCTGTTCCTTTCCTGTTCATCAAATAAATTCTTCGAACCTACCAGTACCAGCGAGGAACTTGTCGAGGACCACCCAGAGTCCCGAGTCTCATTTGAGAAAACTTTGGACACTCGTAAATTACATGATATCCGGTTTCGTTACCGAGACCACAGGTGCATTCGGGATCGCTAACGATTCCCATCTTTGACAAATGACTGTTTAGTCCGCAGTTCCCGGTGATAGTTCCCGCCACTCTTCTTATGAGACTCCGGTCCATGTTCAGCAGTACATTTGACCATTTGTAGTCGGGCATTGGTAGGAACTGCTTTGTGTGCCTTGCCCCACCATATTCACGCCAACGCTTTACTCCCTCTAAACGCACCCATTCCTTTACAACTTTGTCACATTCTGACTGTGGTATAGGAATAAACGGTTCAGGTCAACATTGAGCTTTGCCAGTTCATCCGCTCTCTCACCTCCATCAATTCCAGAGTGCCCCGGCACCCAAGCAACCGTCACCCGATTTCTCAAGCCCAGCAGGTTCAGTGTGCTTTTGAACTCCCTCATTAATTTGAATGTTCTGACAGGCGACATTATCGATGTGATCATTCATTCGTTGTCGGAAAGGATTGTGATTCTTTCGCCTATCGTTTCCGGTCTCAATGCACCTCGCAATCCCTCCATCTCTGCAAAGCACAGGTGTAACCTGATCCACTTGGAAACTCTGCATACACGTAGGCTAGATGCATGCGCTATATTTGCTAATGACTTGACGAATCAAAATGTTGATTCAAAGTGTTTGCTGTCTTTTATAAAGCGGAATGATCCAAATCACAAACTGAGACTAGAGCATAACTTCCGATCGGCAAGATACATGAGAATTTTGAGTCCTTACAGTCCAAAAATGAGTCGCGAGTCTTTTCAAAAAAAAATATGAGTTCTCAGCTATGAGATGACAAAATAAGGTTATCAATGGGATGCGTTCCTGCGATGAGTTAATCTGGTGATCGATCTTTTTTCTTAATCGTAAATAAAAAACAACGTTTGGTAGTTTGCTCTGTTTTATTCTGTCAGGGAACGATATCCAATAGAATTTCAATAAATAAATAAAGAAACTACTTCTTCTGAAACGCATACGAGTCCAGTACGACACTGGAAATCATGTACATTATCATTTACAAATTATTTTAAGAAAATTACTACATCCCAACATCGCGCATTACTTTACACGTTCATGTGTAACCAGTATCACATACGTATACAAGACGAACGAAAAGAAAAAAAAATTAATTTCATCTACGACCAATGACAATGACCATTACAATCAGTTTCGTTCATATTATTTTTCAATTATGTATTCATCCGATGTCATGGTAGCCGTAGGAGTTGGTACATAATCACAAGGAAACCAATTCTTCAACGAACATATCTGATTTATTATTTTGGTTTCTTATGCGATGGAATTTACGATTTTTCTTTTACACGTCTCCACCTCTTTCGTTCGACCAATTAAGAGGATCAAATGAATTTTAGTTCTCTTATCGACAATTGTGTTCGTTGCAAACTACATGAAATTCGAGTTTGGCAAACTGGTATTTTGATCAAATTGAGAAAAACGACAAAAAATACTTTAAAAGAAAGTTTTTGTGATGAAATTGTTACTTGACCAATTAATCATATTTGACAATTTCCAGATACTGTGACACGAACAAAGTTTCATCAATTCATTAGCAATTTAACTTGTCTGCATTTAATTACATAATAGACAATACCATCTTACTATGAAAATAACATATTTGTTTGTTGAATTGTTCGCCTTACCATAATGCTTACCTTTTTATTTATTTATCTGTCTTATGGCAGAGAAGAAGTTATTATGCACTTTATATGAAAGAGTAATTTGATGAATATCAATGAGATGTAATGTGTTAAGTCTTTATGAAAGGTTAGACCGAAAATCATTAACAATATGAGGTGTAATTAAGAAACAATAAATAGAAATAGCAGAAGTAATAATGCGTGTTCGTTTCAGGTATCTCAAGACGGTTCAGCAAGGTTAAGATGCTAAACAAGTTATGTTCATGACAAGAGGAGAAAGACACGTACGCAGAATAGATATGACAGACAGAATAGATGTTGCAAAAAGATTCGAACGTATCTAAATTCTTAAAAAAATCTTAAAATTAAAAAATTGCATTATGGCCGATCTTAGAACCGCCCTAGAGCACTTAGGAGAGGCCTCTGATCCATACTTCCATGAACAAAGATGTTCGCATCTTTTTTCTCTGTAATTCTGCACAAAAAATCTCATAATTATAGAAATTAATATTCATGAAAAATCACCAAATATCGTTGAGTAGAGTGCGTTGCGAACTCACTGAGGACTCTACAGCCCGAACCACTTAACAGATATTCACTAATTAATAACTTCGAAAGTTTTCGATCGATTTTGCCCAAACTCAATCCTGTAATCAATTTTTAGATTATCTTTCAGAAAAAAAAAAGTTTTTGAAAATCGGATAAGATTTACCCGATTTATGTAGAAGAAAAACGTTTGGCCCTAGTAGAGACTCAGTTTTAGGGCCGTGGCTGAGTCCACAGATTCAAAATCAAGTTCTTCCATAAAACGTGCTTAGACCTTTCGAACAAAAGAAAAATTTCTTGATAATCTGGAAAGATTTACGCGAGTTATGAACAAAACACCAAAAACCCCTAAAACGGCCTAGCTCAGCAGTCCTTGAACCGACCGTGCCCAGATTCAATCCCGTGAAAGAGTTTTCAATTACCTTTCAGGGAAAAAAAAGTTTTTGAAAATCGGTCAAGTTTTACTCAAGTTGGTGACGGACGGACGTATTTTTTAATGGTGATTCGCCATCTAAGAACCATGATCGGTGCTCCCCCTCTACTCCCTGGTCGAAATTGAGGTGGTTACAAACGTCGTGGTAAACGCAAAAGACCTCTTTTCGAAGAACTATGTTTTCGTACAGGTCTAAAAAGAACAGAAAAGGCGGATATCATAAAATTGTTAAACGAACCTGAGGTTTAGATTTATTAAAATGGACAAAGCTAAATGGACAAAGCGAGACAGGGGGGAGGGGGGTGTCGAAAAAGTCGCTAAAAATGCGGACGTCCTTTATGGACGGCCCCTAACTAGCTCATCCAATATTGATTATGGCGAAAATTAAATTAAATCGTGTATTTCAAAAGGTATGCGCCTTCAAGGATAGACAAAATTGATTCGAGTGCTTAGAATATCTAATTCTCTGTGGCAGTGTATTAAACAGTGTAAGCCCAGAGTAGAACAAACATCTTTTACCATAATTAGACTGGATCTTGGGTTTTCTTAGCAGGTATGAATGTCTGGTACCGTAAGCGTTGAGGTTGCTAGAAAAAATGATAGAGTGGTGCTTTAAGTCGTTCAAGCATCAAAAAAGAAATTTGCAGTCTGCAAAGCTGTACATCTGAGGAACAGTCAACATGAACGGAAATTCAGAGCTGAAAAGTAACTCAGTTGAGTACTGCTCAGGTAATTTATGAGTTACCTTAACCAAATTCTTCCGATTTGAAATTCGAACTCCTTCGGAAAAGCTTTAACAAAACTTCTTTTGTTCTTTTACCTAAGCTTTTCCGAAGGATGTCCGGTTTTTAAAAACGGAAGAATTTGGTTAAATGGGAGCGAAATGTTTGGGGTTGACACTTGACGAGTTTGTTAGCTGGGATGCACATATTGCGAATATTGGTACTATGATCTCTAGTCGGATAGGTTTCATTAGGCGACTACGTTTCCTTCCAAAAAAAATTTTGAGATTAATTTATTTCTCTACGATTCACTGCCATCTCAATTATTGTATTGGTATCTGGGGTTCAGCCAAAAAATCGCGGATAAATGAGCTCCAAATCTTGCATAGGAGAGCTCTTAAGAGCAATCTCTGTAAAAACGATGTTTTTCTAGCTATAGTTTTTTGATAAAAATGTGTCATTTTCAAAAAAGTAACTAAATGCAGACCTTTCTTCTAGCGAAAGATTTGTTAAAAAAGCTAAGCAATCGCAAAAAAGTAGCTCAACTACTAGATTAATAAAAGATGAGTGTAAGGCAGTTTTTTTAGCTTTTTTGTTAGCTTTTTTAACAAATCTTTCGCTAGAAGAAAGGTCTGCATTTCAGACTGGGCAGCCTGGTGCCGAAAAAGTGTCTATAACAATGTTGGATGGTGTAATAAGAACACAACTATGCACTAGTTTTGAACTTGGCACCAGGCTGCGAGCTTGATAATTTTGATTGACAATTTAGAAGGCAGCCTAGTGCCGAAAATCGTTCAAAGTTATCGTAACGGTAATAATGAACACTATACGTCGTATAAATTTCAAGTCAGCACTAGGCTGCTTACTTAAATTTTTGTTTTATGGGTGTAGGTGGCAGCAGCAGCCTGGTGCCAAATTGAAACTTATATGGCATACAAAATTTACTCCTTCCAACATTTTGGCAAAAAAAAGTTTGCAGCACCAGGCTGCGTACTTGAGTGGTAGAGCTAAAAATGTAGATGGCAGCCTGGTGCTGCAAATCTGTTTTTGCCAAAATGTTTGCAGGAGTAAATTTTGTATGTCTGTTGGAATCGGGTCAGGGGTTTGGGCACTGGGAGCCATGGAATGGGCGAAAATTAATTTCTCTGCCCAAAATGATAAGAGATAGTTTTTTTCAGTATTTGCTTAAATACGCAATACAGAGATTTACTTTCAAAGTAGAGAATCAAATTTTAGAGAACACGTGTTTCAGGGTTTTGGGGAAATATGGCCCAATCCTGGTATATGGCCACTTCCATAATTGGGCAGGATGACCCCGATCTCCAGAACTATGAGAGTTAGAAAGTTGGTTCCAAAAGCGAAGTTATAGATAATTAAATTTAAGCGAACACGTGTTTCAGGGTTTTGGGGAAATACTGCCCAATCCTGGTATATGGCCACTTCAATTATTGGGCAGGATGACCAGGATCTCCAGAACTATGAGAGGTAGAAAGTTGCTTCCAAAGACAAAGTTGTAGACAATAAAATTTTAGATAACACGAGTTTCTGGGTTTGAGGGAGAAACGACTTAGTCCTTGGATATAAGCTTTTGTAGATTTGAATAGTCTGAGACGTAGTTCGATAGGGCCTTTCACATTACCTTGGGTAATTTCTATGGATCTTTGAAATTCTTACAGTTATAAAAGAACAGAAACCGTTGGATTGTTTGCTTATTTGTATATTTAGGTACGTTCGAGTCATTTTGCCACATCTATTCTGTTTGTCACATCTATTCTGATACGTACGGGTCTTTGGTTTTGTTTATTATTAATTTCAAGGTTCTTTGAAAGGTCAGAAATATTACTAGAAACGTCTACAGATGAAATGAACATATTTGAGTCGTCTGCAAAACCGAAGGGGGAGGATCGGAGGATTTAACAGGGAGATCAAAAAAATCATTAACCAAAATTATAAACAACAAGGGAGAGAAGACGCCACCTTGGGGAACCCCCATAGTCACCTCAGCCAATGGACTGCATAAAGCATTGCATTCAGCATATTGCTGCCTGCCACTCAGATAGCTACGTATCAGATCAAGAGCTACACCCCTTATGCCACCGCATTCAAGCTTAAGTAATAGAAGATCATGCATGACTGTGTCAAACGCTTTTGATAGGTCAATAAACAATCCCGATACAACTTTCTTGCCATCTATCTCCTTGTTTATCATACTGATAAGCTCAAAAAGGGCATAGTGTGAGTACCACTACCTTCTCTGAATTCATATTGCCTCTTGTTGAAAAATTTACAAGATTTAAGGAAGTCAAATATCGAACGCTGAATAATTGTTTCAAGGACCTTATTAACGGCTAGAAGTATGGAAATTAGCCGATAGGTACCCATCTCACATTTCTTATAAACAGGAACAACTTCTGTGTGAAGCGAAAAACATTTTAGGCCTTCTAACGAATCAGGATGTTGAAAAAAATGTTTTTTGACTTGAGTGGTGAGACAGGAAAATTTTAGCCATTTTTTGAGTTTTTGGTTTTACTCAATTTTTTAGTCTTCATTGAAAAATTGAATAAAACCAAAAAACTCAAAGAACTTAAAAGGTATACTCAGGGCTTTAGAGACCTGCATTGAACAACCTTTTGTATAAGATCAGTGCTGGCTTGTGGTCTCTTATAAAGCTGCTTTTGCATCTCTTCTTCAAAGAAAGAAGGAACGAAAAACTTGACCGTTTTGTGGTGATACCCTTGAAAGATTGGAATCTTTTATTTCCCTGCTCTTCATGTAAAACTAGTAAATTACTTGTTGAGCTTCTTTTATGCATATGTAAGTGCCTTTTTTTCCAATTCGTTAGTTCCATGCCATTTGTTCATGCTTCCTGCCATAATGAGCGAAGCCAGCGAAATTTTTTAAATGAAGGTTTCGTTCGTTGTACATTTTTATATTTCAGTCAAAAACTTTTGTTTTAGCTTCTTCCCAAATCTATAAGATAGATTCCATCTTCGCTCATTTAAAATTTTGCGCCCCTAAATCGCTGCGCTCTAGGGAAATGTCTGGATTGTCCGTATGACGGCACTGAGATTCTGCCATCTGATGTGGTTTTGGCAGGTTTAACGGATGGGTAGTTAATGACAGGCTGACGAAGAGGATTTTGGATATAGATCAAGGAGAAGAGTTTCACTGGACGAACAAACTATCTCCTTGGGGGTCGATAGCAGAGCATTCTAGGTTTGCGTCATAAACACCTAACACCAAAAGGTACTTAATAATCTATAAGGTTTCAAGATGATGAGCACGAGGCTTGGGGCGATGCCCCATGGTATACATTATGGGTGCACGGTCGGGAGTCAAATTGCTGCCTTCTTGAACTTTATATTTCCTGTTTTGAATTTTATATGCTGTACTAGCTTAATTTAAACGAGTTTGTCAACGAACTTTCTCATCGGTGATAAAAGGATAAAAATCGTAAACAAAACTTTTTTAAAATTTTTCCCTAAAAACTCTCCAAGTATACACGAACAAAAATTACTCGAGGGGCAACCCTCTAACAATTTCATTTTATGGTCCTTTCAATTTCACTGTGGTTGACAACCCACTATGGCTCTCTCATTTCTCGCTACTAATATATTAAAGAAATAATAGGATGAACTTAAACACTTTATTATAGGCTATTTGCAAAAAAAGGACATAGAAAATGCTGACGAAACGTGTAGGTAGAAAAAATATACATGCAAATGTGAGAATTTTCATCATAGATCCATCTGTATAACGTAGAAAAATGAATTGATATGTAAACTCTGTACGAAGATTGCATACATACACACTCTTTGCATGCCTAGAATTGGTTGAAAACGTAGAAATGTTCAAACGTATAATGGTGTGGTATCTTGGTCCTGCAATCAAGAAGTTGGTGGATCGAATCCGGTTTGTGTCAATGGAAAATTACTATTCCGAAAAATTTCACTTCACAGCGACCGTGTGTTGTGTGTATCATGACCACGGCAATGTGGCTATGATGTGATAAATTGTGGAAACTAAAAACGTCTGAGAAAATTCATCTATACGTTGACAGATTGCTATACGGAAGATTAACTTTCATCTAAGGACGTGTTGCCGAAATCTAGTTTTCTATACAAAACTATCGACAAAATTTTTTGTATCAGTTTTTGCGCTTTGTTATTTGTTTACCTATCCTCCAAGAAATAGCATCATTGGCGCTAAGACCGATTGTCCCCAAAAATAATGTCCCTAACCAAAATATCCCCTCAGGCAAAATGTTCCCAGACAATCCCTAGACAAAATGTTCCCAGACAATCCCTAGACAAAATATCCCCAGACAAAATAACCCCAACTGAAAAAAACGGACGAAATTTCCCCAAACAAAATATCCCCTTAGACAAAATATACCCTCAGACAAAATATAGGGTAGACAATCTGGAATTTACTATCGCCGTAGACTTGAAATAAAAAACCACAACTAAAAACAAAAAAACACTTCTGAGTAGACATTTATCTGAAGATATTTTTTCCGGGGATAATTTGACAGGGGACATTTTGTCTGGGGTCCAATAATTCTTTTTCTAAAACTGTGTGGTAATGGTGACCCGTACGAAGGGTTTTAGGTAAAAATTGCCCAATCCTGGATTTTGACCATTTCAGAAATTCGGCGGGATGTCACATATCTCTAGAACTATGAAAGTTAGTAAGTTGCATCCAAAGGCAAAGTTCTAGAGAATAAATTTTTAGATATCAAGTTTGTCAGGGTGTTCCGGAAAAATGTCCAAATCCTAAAGATTCAGTCACTTCTAGAATCAATAAAGATGACTCATATCTCTAGAACTATGTCAGTTAGAAAGTTGCTTCCAAAAGAAAAGTTGTAGAGAATAAAATTTTAGAGAGCACTTGTGTCAGGATTTTAAGGAAAAATGACCTCATCCCAGAATTTATCCACTTCTACAATTGCCGTACTTCGGGAGGGTTTTCGACATTACCTTGGGTAATTTTTGTAGGTCGTTGGAATTCTGATAGTTTTAAAAACTTTGCAACAAGTTCGCATCTATTCTGATACGTACGGGCCTTTGGTACCAAAAACAACGTCCACAAACCCAAAAAACTCCATACAAAAACCTTTGGGACAAGGAGCCAAAATTAGGCGAACTTTTGAATATTCCCCCTCGCCCCCCCCCTCCCCTCCAAATTATTTTTACAAAAAACTACGTCGCAGCAGCTTTCCAACGAGCCCAGACAAATCAAAATCGGTTGAAAATTGACTGAGATATCGAGGTTTGAAAATGACATTTTCTATGGCCAATGGATTTTTCTATTATTCTCATCATTATGAAAACTTTTTTTCTGATCTGTCGGTTTCCATGTTCTATCTAATAGTTTTCGATCTCGAGAACTAGACAGCCGATCTTCCTGAAATTTTCAGGGAACGTCAGTCTCGGCCCCAAATGAAAAATTTCATATGCAGCTTTTCAGGGAAAATTCTGGAAAAGCCGTGGCATGTGGAAAATTTCGAATTTTAGCTCCGGAGTGACAATACCTAGAGAGTTGGTTTCTTCGGGGAAGTGATAGAGTTTGGTCAGGAGAATTTTTTGGGATCTTAAGAAAATGACTGCCAACTGTCAAAGTGACGCCATCTTTGATTTTTTTTTCTAAATTCTGAATGAGAATACCTAAACAGTTGGTTTCTTCAGGAAAGTTATATGAATCAGTGAAAAGAATTGGTGACACGAAGTGTTCCGAAGGTAGCCGAAGGTGACACGAAGTGTTCCGAAGGCAGCCGAACGTGACACGAAGTGTTCCGAAGGTAGCCGAAGGTGATACAAAGTGTTGCGATGGTAGCCGAAGGTGTTGGAGAACAATTTTTTTCGGAAAGGAAATTTTTTTCCGAGAAAATTTTTTTTGGAGAAATAAAACTTTTTTTGGAGAAAATTTTTTTTGAAAAAAGTTTTTTTTGGAGAAGCTTTTTCTTGGAGAAAACTTTTTTTTTGAGGAAATATTTTTTCGAAGATAATTTTTTTCGGAGGAATTTTTTTTCGAAGACATTTTTTGTCGGAGAAATTTTTTTTCGAAGAAAAATTTTTTTCTGAGAAGAATTTTTTCGAAGAGATTTTTTTTTCTAAGAAAATTTTCTTTTCTGAGAAATTTTTTTTCATAAAATAGAAAATTTTTCACATGAATTTTTAGTTAAGTATAACAACTGAAAACTTCCAAAACGACTGATATCACAACAAAAACCCCTTAAAAACCTCTGTACTTTCAGTTTTTGCGTAGATTGTTTAGAGTAAATTAAAATTTTTGCTTGTAAAAACTGAAAGTTTTAAAAATTATTTTGACGTTGGGTCCGGCATTTGTGACGCAATTTTTTTTAACACAACGCAATTTTGTTTGATAAAAAGCACTGTAATTTTTCTGGCAAATTAAAACTTTGAACACAAGATTCCATTCAAAAAAACTTCTGCGTATTATCAGCGATAGCGTCACCTCAAGCGATATCATTAATTTTGGAAGCGGACTTACGGACTGCTTACGGAAGAGGTTTTTGTTGTGATTATGTTTTCTTGTTAATTTTGAATTGGAGTAAAATATTAAGTAAATCTCACTTTCCTTCTTTGTGCTCATAATTTTCGGTTTTCAAACAATTTTTCATTCTAGAGGATCGAAACAGAGAAATCGATCTTCGAAAATATTCTCATACTGAAATCTCGCTGAAATTGAACGATTGATCGTTTACTGACACTAACTCTATGCTCTTTTGTTGACGGTCTCTAATCAAATTAATTCCATACAGACGGTATTGGGTGATTTAACATCTCTAAGCAATAAAAAAAATTGTCCCCTTACTCATAGATTCATAATCGCAATGTAAGAAACGTCATTGTAAACGCATAAGGCACATAATTCGTACGGGTCTTAAAATCTGTTATCTTGTGGGAGTAGCCCTCAATAGTTTTTGAATGGAAATATGTTTACAACTTCATAAAAATATTTCCGCTATCAATTTGATTCAAGGCAGCCAGGTGCATTATGGAATTCATTTCAGAACATATCCTCCTACAGTATAAAAAAAAAGGATTGAGGAGTTTACTTAAAGATTTAGGGTTTGTCTCCCTTCAATACTACATGAACGAAAAATCATATGAATCATTCATATGCATTGCGTTTGAAGTGTTACTATCGGCATCTTTTGCATTAGTAAGACGTGATCTAAAGGTCTTTTTATCTTACACAGTTAAAGCCGTTAAAGCTAGACGTAAGTTCATTACATTCAAAACAGATGGAACTGATGTCGACGTTCTCTATATTTTTTGTATACGTGCTTTCAACTGCTGAATAAGTTTTGAAAGGGTTACCATCTTTTACTGAAAGGACTCAGAGTAATAACGTCATAATCGTCATAATAATTTAAATGTTTTAAAAAAATTTGAAAATTAAAGCGGGTTATTAAGAAATAATTGCAAATGACAGCTTGCTGTATCGTAAGTTAAATTTGTCGAACAAAATCTGATTTTTCCAAGTGACTGAGTGGAAAGACGAGCAATTTAACTTATAATTTATAAAGACGTTACACTTTGAAAAGAGCCAAAGAGCCAACGTAACCTGTTTATTGCGGCGTTTTTCAGGAAAGTGACATAAAGTTTCATAAGAAGTTAATTATTGCTCATATAGTACAAGTACAAGTCAAAATGGCCGCCGGGTTGGACGTGTTTCGGTTTGCTCTGTGTAAGTTTTATTTATTTTTGAAATTTTGCGTTCGGTCCGGGATTTTCTTTTCTTTTAAATAATTAGTTTTGTTAATTGTTTTTGTGTCGAGTGCCGCATCACTCAGGTCAGTACGCGAATTTTGTTGTTCTTTTTTCGTGTTTCATTACAACGTGATGGAATATGCAACGTGGCAGTCAACTGCTCGGTTTCCCTTATTTTTCACCTTCTCCGTTGCCCATTCTGTAGCTTTGGATTGTTTTCTGTGCAATAGGCGCGTTTTAATATGAAAATTGTTGTTTTTGGAACTTCAATTACATTTACATTTTAGCTTCCGAATGGCGTCTGGGTAACATAACCTCAATGTTGTGATATTTTTCGAATCATCGCTTTGCAAAACAATCAATTCAATACTGTGTACTTTATTTGTCGTTCTCGGCATCCTCCTTCTGGTAAGTGTTTATGGTCATAATTTCGGTTGATGACTTCGCTATATGCATTGCAGTCGGTTTGGCAAAAATGTAAACAAACGAATACATTGCATTCCAAACAGCCCTTCTTGGTGCCCATTGAAACTTGTACTTCCGGTGCGGCTCGGCTTACCAGGCCGTCCCACTGTATTCATTCTCGGTAAAAACAATTACACACAGCCTCGGACGGGTGTTGGATACGGGGTACGACCAACGCTCGACTTGACAGGTACCCCATCGTTGACGGTCAGGCAATGCAAAATGGTTGATGGTTTGTTTATTGGGAGTCTAAACGTTAATGGGGGTTTTCGGAATCGCAGGGAGGAATTAGTGGATCTGGCAAAGGACTACGGTATAGACATATTGGCGTTGAGTGACGTTAGGACGAAGGGACAGACGGAAGAGCACGTAGGCGGGTATAAGGTGTTTTTGTCCGGGGTTCAGTCTGGTAGGGCAAATTGGGGGGTTGGAATCGCAATCAGGAAGGAGTTGATCAACTTTGTCCTGGATGTTCGTTTCGTAAATGAAAGGCTGATGTGGGTCTCTGTAAAGTTAGCGGGAGGAATTTATCGCCTGGTTAGCGTATATAGCCCTTGCGAAGGCAGTGATGCTGCTGGCTTGGACATTTTTTACGAACAGTTGGGGGACGTGGTTAGCAAAAAGGGAAATGAATCTCTGATTTTGATGGGGGATTTTAATGCAAGGATAGGAAACTTTAAAAACAACTCAGGTTATGAAAGGGTAGTGGGTAGATTTGGGGAAGGAACTCTGAATTCAAATGGTAAAC
This sequence comes from Pseudolycoriella hygida, assembly GCA_029228625.1. Classification (NCBI taxonomy): domain Eukaryota; kingdom Metazoa; phylum Arthropoda; class Insecta; order Diptera; family Sciaridae; genus Pseudolycoriella; species Pseudolycoriella hygida. The sequence goes on along the minus strand of CM055406.1, from coordinate 34,272,834 downwards.
GGTTGTTAGATTTTTGTGATTTCAATGGGTTAGCAATAACCAACTCTTTCTATAGGCACAAATGGATCCATCGGTATACGTACGTCAAGGAGGGTTTGGATCACAAATCCATCATTGATTACATGATTATAGAACAGGACAGGAGACAGGTGGTCAGGGACACACGTGTTTTCAGGGGTTTCACTTTTGGTTCTGACCACTACTTTTTGGGTACCCATCTGTCGGTTGGGAAACTCTGTCAGACTAAAAGGAAGAAGGTGGTAAGTCGCAAATTTCGTGTGGGCAAATTTAGGGAAGAGGCAGTAAGGTCTCGTTTTATGGCAAAATTCGCCGAAGGGTTTGAGGGGCTTCCAGCTGACTGCGGGGACATTGGGACTGAGTGGGCGAATTTTAAGAAATTTATCTTGGGTGCGGCTGAGGAATGTCTGGGCAGTGTCACTAGCGGGGGTCGAAACAAAAAAACGGGTTGGTGGAACGCCGATATCAGGGATGTTGTATTGGAAAAAAGGAAACTTTACTTGATCTGGTTACAGGACAGGACGGCGGAGAAGTGGGATGCTTACAAGGCTTGTAGTAAACTGGTTAAGGATCTAGTCATTGAAGCGAAGGACAGGGAGGGGAAGAAGTTTGGGGAGGAATTGGAAAAGGCAGGCCGAGGCAGGGGTAAGAAATTTTGGTCGATGATTAAGGACATTAGGCGCGGTGGCGTGAAAGAAGGATGTAGTAGCATTTTAGATAAAGGCGGCGAGTTAATTACAGATAAGGGTGAAGTCTTGAAGACTTGGCGGGATTACTTTCAGGATTTATTTACATCTGTCAATCTGGTAGAAGAAAATGGGAGGGAGGCGGGTCCTAGCTTGGAGGTGGAGGAGGAAATTACACTGGATGAGGTGTCCCGGAAGGTCGGCAGATTAAGGGCAGGAAAATCCGCAGGGGTGGATGAAATTAGGACAGAATTTATTAAATATAGCGGATCAGGTGGGATCCAATGGCTTTGTAGGATTTTCAATTTGGCCATGAGGTCTTCTACGGTACCTGCTGACTGGAGCTTCGGTGTTATTGCTCCAATTTATAAGGAGGGCAACCGTAAGGTTTGCAGTAATTACAGGGGGATATCGCTCTTGAGCGTGGTAGGTAAGGTGTACGCGAGTGTACTTGTTGACCGGGTTAGGAACATAGTGGAAGGTGTACTGGATGAGATTCAGGGTGGTTTCAGGCCTCTGAGGGGGTGTCAGGATCAGATTTTCTGCCTCAGGCAGACTATCGAAAAGCTTTATGAAAAGAACAGGGACTTGTACCTATGCTTCATCGACTTGGAGAAGGCATTCGACCGGGTACCAAGGCAGAAGTTGTTCGGGGTTCTTAGCGAGTACGGTATCAATGGGGGCTTACTGCGTGCCATTAAGAGTATTTACTCAGAAAGCAGGGCAGCGGTAAGGATAGACGGCGAAATTAGCGAGTCTTTCGAGGTTAAAGAGGGCGTTCGTCAGGGTTGTTGTCTTTCCCCGCTTCTGTTCATAATTTTCATGGACAAAATCATCAAGCAGGCGAACTTGCAGGGAAATGTCAAGGTGGGTGAGGTAATAATGAAAATTCTGGCCTATGCGGATGACTTGATTCTGTTGGCAGATAGTACCGCGGAGTTACAGGGTGGGATTGACTGCCTGAATGCTGCATGTGAGGAGTATGGGATGAAGATAAGTGTAGGGAAAACTAAGGTTATGCATATAGGCAAATCTCGGAAGGAGATAGCTTGCAATTTAAATGGGGAGGAGCTGGAGCAGGTTTCTGAATTCACGTACTTAGGAACCATTTTTTCAGAGGATGGCAAGTTGGTTAGGGAATTTGAGGAAAGGAGGAAAATGGGAAACGCGGTGGCCAGTCAGTTGAGGTCGCACGTGTTCAACAAGAAGGAATTAAGTAGCGGAACGAAGTTAGCTATTCACAGGTCAATATTCCGGCCGGCGATTCTGTATGGTAGTGAGAGTTGGGTGGATTGCGGATATCTAGTGCATGACCTGGAGGTTTCTGATATGAGGGTTCTTAG
>CM055406.1:34220333-34270287 GCA_029228625.1 Pseudolycoriella hygida | reverse complement strand
CCTTTTTGGTTATTTTTTTAAATTAAATTTAACTTTTTTCAAATTTAAATTTATTTTAAACAAATTTTTTTCGATGGAATCGGCCAATGATTTCAAAATTTTATTAAGTGATTGTAACATACTTTTTCCGTTGTTCGTAATCTTAACGTAATTAACAGAAAAATTGATTAGATAAGGCAAACACTCATCGACATCCATCCGCGTCTAAGCTAGTGATTTTTCTTATTTATCATGAAAATAATGCATGACTCATGACCACATTCTATATTTGTTTTTTGTTTCGGTTTTTTTTTTTTTAAATTAATGGAAAGTGAAATGTTAAAAAACTTATCATCGGTAGAGGTGTGTAACAGCAATGATAAGGATTACTAAAACCAATCATTTTTTTTGGGAATTCATGTTTGAGAAATTTTTACGCAAATTATAATAGTTCATCATAATTTAGAGATTATCACAAAAAATGTCTGTTTATTTAGCGTTGGAAATGTCAGCATGCAGCAAATATTTGAAAATTTCTTTTTGATTGCTTCATCCCTTGTACCTTTTCTCAGAAACATAAAAAAATAAACATTGCATCTCATCTTTATTGATCCCTTTGCAACTTTTTCTTCTGAGAACACATGATGATAATAAACATTCCAAGACATATTTTTTAGGAGATAATATAAGATTTAAGGTTTTATTAGCCTACTCCATAGTAAAATATGATGGTAACTCAATAGAAATGTCCTTTTGAACCTTGACACAAAGTACATATTTGTACCTGACGTCATAAACTATTTTCGAAGCCAGCCAAATTAAGCGAAAAGATTTTTTTTTCGTAAACGAGATGATTTTACAATGCTGTCTAATGCTGGTGCGGAGACCTTGCACAATAATATGTATGCCAACCCCGACTTCGGACTATAGGCCAAGCCAGATAATCCCCAATTTGTTATGGTTATGGTCACATTCTTCAACGATCAAATAGAATTCGTCGACAATTCACAGGCATAAGAAAATGTTTTGTTAATATATATTTATCTACCTTAAACAATAATGTCCGTCTAGAACATTTTCATTTATCTCGATATATCTGTTCGTGGTAGATAAAATATTGTATGCATCTCTTGCCTTCGGCTCGAGCCGCCATGTTCACACGTCAAAATAACAATTTTAGCAAGAGGTAAATACGGTTGAACGTTTTTATTTTGTTATACTCTGACAAACCTAAATTTTAGGTCTCAGAAGTTATATTTTGTATAGTAAATTCCGAATTTCACCGCGCGGTTCGGAACTTTTGTATGAAGAATATAACTTGTGGGACCTGAAAATTGGATTTATCTGAAGGAATGAAATTGTGTAACAAAATAAAAATGTTTAATTGTATATAATAGTTATTTACACTACAAGGGAGAGGTACGAAAGTATCTCCGAGTGGTGTATTATATTTTTCATGCTTCATATGCGGTGCGAAAGTAAAAAAAATTTCATCCCACGGAGCGAAAATTTTATTTTTCGGGCTTTAGCCCGTGGAGCGAAAATAAATTTTTCGTCTCATGGGATGAAATTTTTACTTTCGCACCGCATATGAAGCATGAAAAATACTTTGAAATAAGATAACCGATGTTCGCAAAAAGTAGTGATCACCTTTTCTCAAATGGAAATGGAAAGGTTGCTTCATATCTGGCAGATAATAATTTTATACCGTGCATCGTTTATTGAACGCAGTTAGTGATGAATTGTCATGGTTATGCACATGATAAATACGACCTTTTTAGCATCATTGACGATGTAAAATTTAATTCACATTTCTTCAAATATGATTTAGATCAAAAAAGGGGAATCCCTCTCCCCCTTCTCTTTCCCTCTATCTCTCTTTCTTTCTTTGACAATTTCATATCATTCGAAACATTACAATTCCCCGAATTTTGGTTGACAATTTATAACGTAAAACAAATATTGAGCGTTATCTTTTCAATATCCAGATGTAACATAAAATGTATAGATTTGTTATCTTTTACCTTTGATTTTCTGAATAAAATGATGGATGTTTGAAACGTAAGTAAATGCTGTTTCATCTAAGTGATACTGAAAATGGAGCGAACAATCTATAAAAGTCAATCGGTTCTCATTGGCATGTACTTACAGATTGAGTAAAATCAATGCGGATCTCGATTTTTTTTTGTTTCTATCCGATGACAATAATCACATTCGTTGTTATACATACAGCCAACACCAATACAAACACCTGTCATTCGTTGTCAAAATAATTAACTTCCACAAGAAAAAAAAAAACCAATACATTGTTCATATCACAAGGAGAAGCCATTGAACACAATGTCCTTAAAAAGTGGTGTTTCAGAACAGAGAAAAATATTATAATCGTATGAGTAAGACTTTCCTATAGTCAACTATAGTTGAAAATGTAAAGTTTTTTTCTGACCATCTGCCGGTTTCTGGTTGCATTCGGAAGGAAGATTAATTAAATGAGTGAATAAATTTGTTTTAAGATCAATTTCACAGCGTACCTATGAAAAGGAACAAGGTCAAAATACGGGGATTCTTTTTTTTTGTGTCGTGTTAAATGTGTGTAGTAGGGAAGTCATTATTCTTATTAGCGTATGTGTAGAGAGTAGACGCTGATCAAGTTCAACACACTTTTATGGTATGTTGAAGAAAGGAAAGGTGAACTATTTATATGTCATAGGTTTAGGACGTATGACATAAGGGGATGATTTTAAATTTATTGAATGTGATTTTCTGAGAAGGAAGAAGTTCTTAATACAAGATACTAATCCCTACTTCCATCCGTTTATTAACTTCTTTTCGTTTTGTCTGATCTCTTTTTGACATTGAAGGAAGAAGTATCCTTCTGAAAGGCATATCAATACTCAAAACTTCATTTTCCATATCCATAACTATTTTTCCTAATGGGGATTCTCTAAACGAAAGTTTTTATTTCTAAACCATAAATTATCCTACGAAAGAATCACATGAAAAATAAATAGAAAGTGAAAAAAGGAAAACGATAAAAAAAACTTTTACATTAGGTTCAGGTCAATTTCAGGTAAAAGAAAATGATTTGAACCGAGGGCCCCTCAAAATTTTCTATGGAATTTTTATAGTAGCTGTTTTGTAGTTTTTTTTATGGAATTTTTATAGTAGGGGGCTGTTCATAAATGACGTCACGCTTGCTATAAAATCCACAAAGTTCATAACTCCAAACTGGTGAGACATTTTGTTTATAGTACTCCGGCTACCCCCCCCCCCAAAAACACCCCCTGTTTGGTGGGGTAGCCAGAGTCCTATAAACTTAATTTGCTGTCCTGCATGAGTTATGACCTTTTTATGGATACCCATTTTTTATAGCAAGCGTGACGTCATTTGTGAATGGCCCCTAGGCTTTACTGTCACATTTCAGCTGTTTTGTAGTTTTACCTACACAACATTGAAAAGAAGAGATAGAATGTATAATCTTGAAAACAGAACAGTCCGTAAATTTAAAAGCACACGACCAAATGGAATTCTTTGCTAAATATCAAAAAATCAAATAAAATAAACGAATAAATACCAAACCTCTCTATAACGAACTCTATTTTTTCGAAATCCTGGTATACAATGGTATGATATGCTTATGTCCTTTTTCTGAACTACATAATACTATTGTTATAGCTTATCTGGTGCCGCGACGGAGATATCCGAAGAGGAATCTGAAAAAACCGAGTTCGTTATAGAGAGGTGAAATTTTATGTGAAAGAAATTAGGCATCTATTTTCCTTGAGCGACCATTCGCGAAGTATTCACGCTAAAGAAGTAGTTTTTTGACCCCCTCCCCGGGGCCCTATTTTCAATATTTTGTGACATTAAGATTTTTTCCAACGAGAAATATTTCTCCCTAACGAAATACCACGAGAGAAATTGTCAAACATGAGGTTAAAGAGTATAAGAAACAGATTGAGGATCGAACCACATGTTCATAAACGTAAATCATTAACAATGAAGTAATTTTCGGCAATATACGAGTCAACCAATTCGTCATAATTCTATCGTTGATACCATGATTTAGCTTCTTATGAATTAGACGTGTTTGTTTTAAGCTTACTCTTTGTCGGATTTTCAACAAACATTGACAGTCATGAAAATCTTTCTGTTATGTACTCGCTTATCGGTTACATGTTGTGATATAAAAACCCATCCCTGTCCATATCTTAGAAACAGATAAAATTGTCTTAATCTCCAAAATACATTATTCAATGTTTTTTTTAGAAAAAAAAAATCTTTTTTCCGTGATAAAAAAAATCACACCTAAAATGCAGATGATATACCACATGATCTTAAAACAAACAATTCATCGATATTTTGTCATTGTACTTCATTTCAAATATCATAAGGAATTAAATGATAAAAAAAATTATTTTAAATACAAATTCTATGTGAGCGTATTTGTACCGTCAAATCAATTTTAAATATTTAGTGAATTTTTTTTATCTTTACGCATACCACTGAAGGCATTTTTTTTTGTTTTCTTTTCTAAATATCAAACGAAAAAAAAATCTTTCTCATCACACAACAATGTGTTCCTTATCTTGGTCAGACGACAAAAAAAATCATAGTTCATTTGCACAATCTTTGATGGCTTTATATTTTATTTATTTAAGAGGTTAATATGTGGTGTGTAGTCTTTCTAGTCTTACTTTTTCTTTTTTTCTTCTTATTTTCATATTTCCAAATTAAATAAACAGAAATAAACCACAATGAGATTGAAATTCTGTCGTTTATATCAATATCTATCTCGTACACCGATTTCCGTCAAAATATTGGTTTTGATGGTTCAACTGAGATTTGATGGAGTCAGTCATAATAATAACAAAATATTAATTTCTTTGTTTAGCTTGAGAGATATCTTATTTTTCGAAGAGTTACGTTCAATATAAATATTGTTTTTTATACACATCCCAATCATTGGCCTCATAATAGTTTTTTTTTTCATACACGAGAAAAGTCCTTGAAAACATAAAAATTCTGAAATCACATTGAACTTCTTCTCATTTTCGCTTTTGCATTGGATGTATTCACAACTAAAATGTTAATGTAGTTAAATAGGCGTAGCAAGAAGCTGTGTTTACACATATAAGAATTTACAAACATATCCATCTGGCAATACGCATTATCTATAGAAAATTGAAAATATAAAGTTTTTTTTTTCGAAATTCCAAGCACCATCAAGCATAACCCAAAAACATTAAGATAATTTTGTTCATCAGTTGGAAGAAAATATGTCTTGGGTACATACAAATTTACCTTAATAACAAACGGCGATTACACTCATGTAAATGGTAATTTCTTTTAAGTAAAATAATCGAGACCTCCCCATTGTCACTGTATAACACTTTAGGTATGCGTTTGAAGATTGGTAGCGTTTTTAATGTAAATATAAATACCAGGCAAAAAGAAAACAAAATAAAAACCTATTCCGTTTATACAGCAGACAATGTCATCTTCAATTCTTCATCTCTTTGTTTTCAGTTAACTTCCATTTCTACCTATATGGTTGAAGTATTGTTTAGGCATTTTTTTCTTGACAATCTTAATGTTTACGCGTTGCGCTTCGATGCCCTTACAAGATTTTTTTTTAAATTGTATTATTGCATAAATAAAGTGTCTAAATTCAACACATCGAACTGTACGTCATTAATACCAAGAAATAGTTACAATGGTGTGGAAAATTTGACGCTTTTATGGATGCTAAATAGCCTAATCATCTAAATTTCATATCGACTGTCATATAACTTAGATAATTACGAACATTTGAACAGATCCATTGTATCATTTCTCATCACTTTCAATTATAATTTCATTATCTTCCATCCCGTTAGCGTATTAAAGAATCTCTGGTGGATTTTCCATGAGCTCATAAATGTATTTTTTTTTTAGATTTATTGATAACAGTACATGGAATGATATGACTTTGTACAAAGAAATGAAAAACAAAAGTTGCTTAATCTTTTAGAACAATTTAATTAAACCAAAAATTGTGTAATTCCCCTCCACAAAATTAAGACATTGTGCTGAATCAGAGCTAAGATTAACCGTAAGAAGATAATGGTCATTTGTCGCATTGACCGCGAAATACGTTAATTGCTTTTACTATTCAAGATCCACAATGTTCCACATTGTAGTATGAAACAAAGTACATTAAGAACTATAAAAAAGAAAATGAAAAATGTCTGCAAAGTATTCAAAAATCCTGGACACAGCTGTTGGTCCAGGGATGGTGAACTCTAACATGGAAACAAAGAAAAATTTAGTTTATTTGAGTTAAATCGCTTAACAGAGATTAATATCACCCTTCCCTTACCCCATCTCGTGGTCACGTAAAGTGAAAATATGATAGGTCATCGAGACGGATGAAGTCAACGGCGGCCCGAGAAGTTGGTATAGAACCAACCTTCATCTTCATCAGTTGATTCCGTTAACTCCCTTCACAAGACAGTGGTGCCAGCTCATCTGTAACACAAGATTTTAAAAAAATGTTTTCATGTAAAAACATGAGAAGGCTTAAATTTCGATGAATGAAAATCGAATCAACTCGGCAAATTTTATAGATTTTAATAATTTTCGCTAAAATGTCATTCATTCTACAACTTCGCCTTTGGAAGCAACTTCGTAACTCTCATAGTTCTAGAGATATGGGTCATCCCTTCCAATTCTAGAAGTGGCCATATCTCAAGTATAAGGCCATATTTCCCCAAACCCTGAGACATATATTCGTTAAAATTCGATTCTCTTTGCCTTTGCCTTTGAAAGCAACTTTCTACCTCTCATAGTTCTAAAGATATGGGTCGTCCCTCCCAATTCTAGAAGTGGCCCAAGGATTGGGCCATATTTTTACAAAACCCTGAGACACGTGTTCCCTTAAAATTTATTCTCTACAACTTTGCCTCCGACAGTAAATCTCCATATTGCATAGTTAAGGAAATATAGACGAAAAACAGTTTTCGTATGTGGCCAAGAAACTCAATTTCCTCCATTACATTGGTCCTAGTGCCCAGACCCCTGATCGGATTCCCACAAAAATTTTTTCACAGTTTTGTGATATCATGTGACACCAAAATGAGGAACTTCCGTGCTACACTTGCTGAGATATTTGCGAAAAAGTTTCACCGAGATGATAATTTCTCATATTCCGATTTCGGGTTAATCAAATCTTTTTCATAGATTTGCATTCCCTATGGTCGAATGTGGCTTATACCCACCCCAAGGATTATTTATTAAGCGTATGGACATTTACAATGTATCTTATTCTAATAATAATATTGAAGACCAAGAGATCGAATCACAGGTTTAGTTTCTTCATTTCTATTCATTTCTATGTCACATTTCCACTTGATGCTCACTTTTGCAATTATGTATTCTTTGCCGGGAGATTGGAAATCCAACAGGCTCGTCATTTTAGGTGATGACATTCCGTACACATTGACTATGAGAACACTGCTGTGTGATGTGTTTGGTGTAATGGCTGTCATCGTTCGCGCCTTTTTCTTCCGATGTCGATATCCATCCACATGGGGGTTGTGCGCCATCTATGGAAGAACAGCGGAGGCTTGTTGCCATTTGGTAGTATTGTTCAACCATTCTGTCATTGTTCGTAGGTGACGTCACTTTCCGATTTATGGTGTACAATTTTTGTTATAGATTTAGTGAGTTAGCGAGCTTTAGTGACGTTGTATAAACAGATGAGCAATTTTGCGTTGTCAGGATCGACAATTTCGATCAACTAAACGAAAACATTCAAAATCGGCAACCGTCAAGTAAAAACTTGAAATTTTTCAACAATTGTGGACAATCGTGCTAAATTATCGATTGCATAATTTCTCAGAGAAAAATTGTCTGCACCGGGACTCGAACCCGCGTCATTCACCATTCACAACTCAGACGAATAGTCTCCAGTGACGAAAAGTGAGATGGTTTAATCGTCCAAAGCAATGATAAGTACATTACATAACTTGTGATAATAAGTAAAATTCACGTTTTCGTGTGATTCTCACTAAAACTGGACTTTTCAATTTTTCTTCCTTATTTACGTAACAAAATATTGCTTCGTTCACTTTTCTTATTCTGATAATAAGGTATTACGAGGGTACGTGTGAGAGCGACGCAGAAATAGTCACCAAGAATTTAGAATTTTTGAAGAAGAGAATTTTTTTATTAAAGTATAAAGTGACACGCAGGTTTTTAATTAAAGAAGTACCAGTTATGCCCCTAACAATATTGGAATACCAATTCAAATGAAATTGTGTTTTTAAATACCACACATAAAAAGCAAATTGTTCTGTTTATAGCGTTGACTCAATTTTTAATTTACCTTTTTTATGAATTTCGATAAGTAATTCCATTCGAATGCCTTGAATAACATAATGATAATAAAGAAAAATGGAAAAACCAACCAGTCATCTATGCAAACATTTTTGTATCCATGGCAACATTCCTTTAACGTGATAAAAACCTGTCTCATCATAAACTTCCACCCACCAGTAAACCAAAGTTTTCGATTAAAAAAATCACCCTTTATTCAGAATTTTCATTTTACATAGAACACCCCTAATACACAAAAAAAAACCCACAACGAGTACATAAAACTAGAACAGCATTGGTCTTAAAAATATACCAGTTTCGTCATTTACTAATTTATCTTCATCGTATATGCCAACAAAAAATGCGAGTATATAATAGCAACTCAGAGTCTTTGTTCCTCTCAAAGAAAAAACTAGCGTATGTTTGTCCCCAATCCGTGTCTATGGCAACATAAAGCCGTTACAAAAATCAAGAGGAACTATCTTTATTTTTCTTGTCATACACCCACCCAACTTTATTGTAAATACATGTAGTACACACAAAAAAAATATAGCAGAGGAAGATGGATGCCTTAGCAATGAATTTATACATAGCACACAACCGAGGCAATGTCTTAAGGACAAGCTATTAACGTTGTGTATATAATATACGTAGAATTTTCTCCACTATTTGTAATAAACTTACTAGAAGATAAAATTGATTTTTTTGGTATAGAGGTGCCATTTCATCCTAAAAAAATGAAAAAAAAGAAGAGGAAAAATTCGATCAATATCATATAACCTGCGCGTGTTTATGGTGCAGAATTTTCACTATGAAAAATTCATCTGATTTTCCTAAATATACCTCAAGTGGAAAAGATTTTCTTCCTGGCGTGCTTTGCCGAGGGTTGTATGACTATATACAATCATATTTTTCTTTATTTATACACATCCAATGGTATGGTAGTTGTATGGGCTACTGAAGCGATAGCATGCAAAAGATATATAAAATATTTACGGATCATGTAAAACCCACCTATAATAAAAATAAAGCATGTAAAACTGTTACTCTGATCTCAGATGTATATAATGGATGTTACGCCCAAATCACTTACACCTAACTGCATGAATTGATCAAATGTGATTCACTGGTAATTTCCATCATCATTTTTCGAATTCATTTACAACAACTTTAGAGCATGACAGAAAATTGAATCAATGGGTTGTGATGAGGGAAAATAGGAAAGCAGAATTTTCTTTACAGAAAAAAAAATAGATGAAACGTAAATTATTCGCTCATCGACCGTTTCCATTGTTCGAGCGTAACATAAATTCACTATTTCATTTACACAAATGAAAATTCACAAAATGTCTGTCTGTGGTGGAAACCGCAGTGAAGAGGGAAATCTCATTTTCGTTTGAATCTATTGATTGGTCACCATAGCTACCAACAGGGTCACACAATACTATGTTTGTGTGGCTTCTCTCTATTCCCTATGTTCATTTATGCCTGAAAATGTAGAAAAAAAGTATTTGTATGTAACGATATGGAGTTATTCCATTTTGGGTAGATAAACTTTGTTGATACTTAAAAAGTATTTCTCTTTCTCTATAGAAACAGCCAATTTGAAATTATCAAAAAGTTACAAATCAAAGTTTATTCTTTTTAATTATAAATGCGAAAATGTACCGCACTTTGTTAATGACTAGGCAATGGAGAATTTTTGATTGATGACCTTTATTTAATATGCATGCATAGAACAAGTTACAGCACTGCTTTTTTTGTGCTACTGTAGGCCGTATTAGTGTCGATGTTCCGCAAAAAGATTATTTTCACTTTCGGTGGCGACAATTGATTTTTTCATAATTTTTTTGATGGAATAATTCTTTTAATAAAATATTCACAGCTTTGTTCTCGGAAGTATACACACCTGACGGCATGTCGTTGTTCATAGCTATCCTATAATATCCCAACGTCTTGACGAACATTTCATTTACACTATTTCTCAGGTTCAGTTGATAAGTTTTTTCCTCGTTCTATCAACCTTTAGATTGCATTATTTCTTTCAGTGCTTAGAATGTGGAATTATATTTTTGTAGGTATCAAAACTGCCATGCAAATTATAAAAACCTTGAGATGAAAGAGAGAAAAGATTTCTTATGAAAAAATCCATACAAAATCTTTTCTCTCTTTCATCGCAAGGTTTTTATGATTTGCACGGCAGAAAATTCGTTTTTTTTTCACTACAGCCCGAACGACTCAACAAATTTTCTATAATTTAATTTTCGTGATTTTCTGATGTCCACAACTTTTATTCAAAACCTTCCATTGCGATTTCCGTTCTAATTTCTAATGTGAAAAAGTTACACAAACCTTCAAAAAACCTCGTTTTTGACCCCTTTTTCGACCGTAACTTGGAAAGTTTTCAACCGATTTTGCCAAAATTCAATCCCTTAATCAATTTTTGGATTATCTTTCAGGGAAAAAAAATTTAAAAATCGAATAAGATTTACCCGATTTATGTAGAAAAAACACGTTGGGCCCTAGTAGAGATTTAGTTTTAGGGCCCTGTCTGAGTCCAAAAGCTCAAAATTAAAAAAAATTTCTTCCATAAATTGTCAGGCAGACCTTTCAAACAAAAAAAAAATTATGAAAATCTGAAAGATTTACTCAAGTTATGAACAGAAAACCAAAAACCACATAAATGGCCCTAGCTCAGCGGCCGCCCTTGGCCCGACAATCTGGAGATTCAATTCCAAAAAAGATTTTTCGACTACATTTCAAGGAAAAATAAGTTTTTGAAAATCGGTTCATTTTTCCTCGAGTGTTGACAGACAGACGGACGGACATTTTTTTATTCGTCATCCGAGGACCAAGATCGATGCTCCCAGGTCGAAATTCGACTGCTTACAAACGTGGTAAGCTCGCCAGAGGACTTACTTTGCTTGGTGAAAATACCTCATTGACATTATCGACTGCTCGAGTTAAAATTTCAATTTAATTTGCTGTGTGAAATATTTTGCTGGGCTCAGTTGCTATTTTGATGATAAAAACACTGCCTGCACCGTTAATAACTCATGGTACGGCGAAAGACAGTTTTATAGCTGCAAAGCTATTGTCGTATTGGGTTGTACAGATAAATACGCTTCAAGTGGCAATTTTTTTCTTTGTAGTACATATGTGACAGAGATAAACACAGACAAACGGTCCTTAACACCGGCAGATTTACCCTACGATTTTTTTTTTCTGTTTCAGATAATAATGGCAGTCTTTGTGAAAGAATAAACTTTTAAGATTCTCAAATCGTCATTGCTATGATTCGATTTTATTTATATCAACCATATACTTTATTCCTCTAAATGATATCAACTGATAAATCAAACACGTTTTAAGATATTACTCAAACAATATTTAATTTAGTATTCTGTTTATTTATATGGATACGATAAGTCACAAAAATATGGAGAATTTGATGTAAGGTAGTGTTTGTATGTACATTATAATGGAAAAGGGAAAAAATCACGGAATTTACGTTAGAACAGCGAGGTGTGCTGAGGAGACAAATTCTTTAAACATTAAATTATTTTGTATATACCACATGATTGTACTGCGCTACATGCAGCGTTGGTTTAGGCTAGAAATATTTCTATTTTTCTACGCTTTATCTAAGGAAATGTTTTAAGCGGCACTCAAATTCTATGAAACATCAACATAAACTTCTCTGGCAGTTCTCGCATGTTAAAAACAATAACCTAATGTATAGTATAAGTCTACTAGGCCTCAGTGTTCTGCTAGTCTGCTAGCAGTGAAGAATAAACCAACGTAATCATTCATATGCTGAGAATTTGTCTCCTTTTGTGAGCTTTTCCATGAAAAAAAAAATCTGAAATATTTTATTATACTTACCGCATAGATTTTCCCCATAACCGGCTTATCACTAAAAATATCGATTTTTTAGTTTATATCTTTATCTCTCATATTATGTGATGTGGTGACACTGTTGAAAAGGTGTGTTCATCATGATTAGAAGTACCATACCAGTACGCTTGTATAATAAAAATCCAAAGTTTGTTCGCACCTATTTGTAATAACAACGGGTGTCACTTACTCAAAAAAACTGTTCGCCGCGCCGCCGCCGTGCCGTTTCATCCATCTCTTTTAATTCATATTTGAATGTTGAATTTGAGAATCGATGGAATAAACCGATTCAAAGAGAAAATTTCGAACACTTTCCGAAATTTTGGATCATATTGCCTTACAACAGTGGTTAATACGTCCGCTTGCTTTGTAAACAAAAAAAATGATTGAATTGGTTCAAGTCATGTGAAATTGAGTGCAACGCTATCGTACGGCTTACCGGTGAAAGGCATTGTTTGTAGGTGTCGGTGTTCTACTAGTTTCTAGTTTCGCTTCTAGTACATCTCATAAATGGCACTGGGTTTTTCGCACTTCGCACATCTACCCACTGGCACAGTAAAAACGTGCCGGTATTAGTAAAATCATAAAAACTTTCAGGTAAAGAAATAATCTCAAAACGTGGAACCACAAAGTAGCGAATCTATTAAATAATGATCTACCACATAACCTTTCAATTCAATTCGTTTATTTAAAGTCCAACTACTACAGTCGACCATATAAATACACTTACGGAAATATATTTTTGCATCAAATAGAATTTTGTACTTCTGCGCAGCTTTTTAACACTGCAAAAACTTGCGCATTCTATTTGATGCAAAAATATATTTCCGTAAGTGTATAACAATAAACAATTGTTGAGGTTAAGGTTGTTAGGGGAAGATTATTATTAAGGTTAAGGTTGTTAAGGCAAATTTATTATTATTATTGCCTTATAAATACAACAACAACCGTACATTTGAATATCGATCACTGATCTTTGCGCTGTAAACAGGTGAAACGATCTGCTGTGTTTCATGAGACGTTACGGCTGTTGTATTAGCGGCTTTCTCATAATTCCGTTTATGAATTGACACCCGGTTTAACAACGCTGACATGATCTAATTTCTGTTTATACAACATTTCGTTTGTCGTCACTTCAATTTCGTATAACATTTTACCGAATGAACCTTCAACGTTCATTTTCAATAGGTAGAGGAATGACTCGTTTATTAGACTTCTTTACCAGAGAAAGATGAATCATTTCATTTTTTTTATCTTTCAATAAAACAGCCAAGTTAATTTCTATTTGCAAATTGGGTGTAGATTTTCGTCATGTCAACTAAACAAACACAAACCCAAAATGATAGCAACTTTTTTTTCATATTTGTCTTTGTAACACATTTTCACCGAAGGGCTAACTAAGTTTATCGAGATAAAACATATGCTATTAAAAACACACCGTTTCTTTGTCTTGTTTATTTTAGTTTACTCGTCGTACTATTTCACAAAAAGTGTATAATTTCATGTCGAAAATTCGGTAGCGTACGATGCCCATTCTGGAAACGTATTAAGATTTTCATAGAAAAGGGCTTCATACACCGGATCTCTTCTACGCATTTTGGCGATATCTGCAATGTATGTATTTCCCATAGAAGAACGAAACGACATGCTTATGCCAAGTGTTGCTGGAAACATTTTATGTACTTAAATGTACATAAAATGAGCTTTTAATTGAATGCTGCACAAAAAATGTGTATATAATGTGCTAGGAAAAGTAGGTACCATTTTTGGTACAAAACTACATAACATTAAATGTGCTGCCAAAAACGAATGATATGTGCCCATTTTTTGAAAGTATACGCTAGATGTGCAGAAAGTGTACATAATTTACAGTGAATTAAAAAAAAATGTGGAAAAAATATAACGGTCCATGTACTTTTCGATACAATGAGAAAAATATCCGCCGCCGACGTATTATATACGCGGTGAATGTATTATCAACCTTATTTAAGCATTGTATTTACATAGTATAGTATGCCATACCAAACGAACGTGTTATGAGCTCACATAATACGTGTACGGCGTTCGTAATACGTGCACGATGGATAAAATACGTCGGCGGCGTATATTATAAACACAATTCTTACGTCGCTTGTAGATATTATTCCCAGTGTACACATTTAATATACGATGACACACTTTCTGATGGCATCAAAGGGACATTTCTTATGTTACCTGGGATAATAATAATGCCAAACAACACATTAAGCTAATTTATATGACTTATACGACTTGTTTGTGAAAATACTCAAAAGAAGGAAAATGTAGACTCTTTTGGATTTCCATTGTTTTGAAGCAATCAGCCTCTGCATCGATCATAAAAAACTTAGTACCGCTCGTACCGCTGTAAATCTTTTTGGTGTTTATCACCTGCAAATTACAATTTGTCAACAAACTGACCAGAAGCTTTCTTGCATTTGAACAATGCAATAAAAACATCAATCATCACTGACTGTTTATTGAAAACTTCCCGTTTTGTCATAAATATTGCTGAATGAGAATACCAACTCGAATATCCCCATTTGCGTGTAACTACTTACGATACTTTTTTTGTTGCATCGACATGTTCGTCAGCAATATCACCGCGCTTCTCAGGTGAAAAAGACCAGTGCAAAATTGTATCCATAATCAAGTTGAAAGGGTGTTGAGTAACATGACGGCAGTTCCGCATAGGAATTAGGAAATCGATTTCTTGTTCATTTGGAAAGTAAGTGTTGAATAATTCTTTAAATGCTAAGTTAGTGGTGATCCACAGCCACCTACGTAGCGGCATAAGTGATTTCTAATAAGTAGTACACAATGATACGATTCAGACGTTGTACTCGATCTGTTGGGTTCGGTTCGAAAACATTTATTGCTCCTTAGGTCCTAGTCAAAATTGGTTTAAAATAAAATACACTTATGCCTACGATTTCCATTGGCACCAAGATGGTCAAACACACCGCAGACATCATTACATTTGTAACAAACATTATCACAAAGTGCAGCTCGAAACATTTGACAAAATTAAATCAAATTGAAGAACATTTTGAGTTATCTAAGAACCTTCAATGAAAGCATTTGATGCGACACAATAATTTTAACGCTACACGCTTATGAAGATTGCACAGTTCAATTGACGATGACATCATAAGCGATCCTAATAATGTGAAAACTGTTTCGTGTGCATATGACTAACAGACTTCAGATGATGTGCTCATGTGCTCTAGAACACGAAGAAGATAAAATGTCATTTAAATTGGGCAAATTCCATTATTAAGAGCAAATAAAGTAAGTTTTATGTTTTTCTTAGCTAGAAGCAGGTCGGACCTGTTTCAGTTTCACCTGTTCAATAATTATTGTTCAGTTGGCATTAAAAGGTTTGTATTCGAGACTTTTATGAGGAGCAGGTTAATGCGGAAAATTCTTTGTCACTCAAAAGAAAAATCTTAGAAACTAGACTGAAAATTTTATGAAAATTCTTAGAAAATTGATTGAACATTTTATGAGAATTTTAGAAATCCATTAGGGCCTTAAGACAGTCCTCAGAGAGCGTACGTACTTTCTGACCGAAATTAACACACCTTCATCACTGGAAGCAGAAAGATGATATGGCGACTGCAGGGACTAAAATAAGGAACATCGTGCTGAGCTATTTGGCAAATAATCGGTGATTGAAAGAAACTGCGTTCGTAGTTTTTAATACAAGTTACATATGAAGGTAGTTAAAGGCACCAGATGTGAGGCTACCAGCACGCATAACATCGTCAAACAACCTTTTTTGCAATTCACCGACAAAAAACGAGCTTTTCCCTGTGTGTTTCCACTTGCGAAAATTTGTCGAAATTTCAATTATTTTTTCGCAGTAGTGCGTTAATAGTAGATTACAGTAGGGGATGCTGAAATAAGTCATTACATGAGGGAAAAAGTTTGTGAAATTAGCCAAACTCAAGAGGGTGTTTTTAGGCAAAAAGCTTTGGAAACTGTTTTTTGACGAGTGTAGAGTTTGTATCCCGAGCAGAAGGCGAGGTATACAACTACAAGAGTCAAAAAACAGTTTTTAAGGCGAGTTGGTTAAAAAATACACGAATGAGTTTGCGAATGTCACGAAATTATCCAGAATGGATGACTTAATAAGCGTCCCCCACTGTATGCTGTAACGCGTCATTACATGCAGATACACATATAATGAGAAGTTTCCGGTGGGAGCTACATGTAATGAATAGCATGTAATGAATGACATGTAATGCATAATTGACGTGGGGTGCACATATACATGTAATGACAAGTTTTCGGTGGGACAACGAGTAAAAAAGTTTTGTCACGCTAGTGCGAAGAGTGACTCATCCGACACCGAAATGACGCACGAAAAAGCCAGTTTTTAGACCCATCTTCCAAAAGTGTTCTTATGCGTTTACCACGATGTTTGTAACCACCCCAATTTCGACCGGGGAGTAAGGGAGAGCATCGATTTACACCGTTTCTTCAGACGGGTTTTTCAATATTGCCCTCTCGGCAATTTCCAATACAATTTAATGTGGACGTAATTTCATACACTTAAGAGTTAAGGCAACGTTCATGTCTTTCCGTAACATCATTTCTGTTTAACACATCTATTCTGATACGTACGGGTCCCTTCCATATGTTTTGTCGGTGAATTGTAAAAAATCATTTTGGGACCGAACATTTCAATTTTCAGTGCACTTACCGCAATCCGGCTACACAAGGACTAATCCTTATTTTAGTCCATGGGCGAGTGACGGAAAATATTTCTATAGAAAAAATTAGGCGATTGACGATTCAGTAAGGAAATTGGGCTTTAAGCTTTGAGTCATGAATTCCATAAAAAAGTGTAACTCCAAGATTCCAAAAATCTTTTCAAATCGATTGTCTTGTCACTTTGTTTTGCGAAAAAAATTGAGAAAGAGATGTGACAGTGTAAGGTACTGTCTCTGTAACCCATAATAACAACCACATAGAGCCACTTCATTTCCTGGAGAAAATAAACGTTAGTTCGCATTTTTCTTTACTATAAATAATTAATTCACAAGTGATTTATCCATGAAAAAAACTAGTGCAAGCACAATTGGAACAAGAATAGCAATCGTAGTTCTCCAAAGGAATACCATTTCATTCAACGTCCCATTCCATTCACATACTGAAAAAGTAATGACAGGGGAAAGTATATAAAAAAAGAAATTCTATGATATTGTGATAGAATTCTTTGGCTTATGAAAATTTAATTCAGTTCATGGAAAGAACATTTTACCTGCAACGAAATGGAAAAAAAATAATTCAATATTCGATATAGAAAAACCATTAAAGAGAAACATGCAAAATAACTTTTCCATATTGTAAAAATGATTATAAAAAGAGGGTATAATAAACTCTTATCTTATGGGATGGGATAAAATATTTGTTCCAATCAAAAGAATTTATTGCATTCAATCTGCGTAACGCCTTTACATTTATTATATTTTTTTTGTTCTTTTTTATAAAAAAAATAACATTAAATGTAAGAAATGTACAGCGATACAATACAATGACGATATAAAAATGTGAACAAGTTGTCACGTTTTCTTACTAAACCGTCAAGATTATGCAAAATAAAAAACCACAAGTTACACGGACAGATGAATACAAAAAATTGTTGTTAGGCCACAATTTACGATTTTTTTCAGTTAAATATATCACGATTATTTTAATGACTCTACATTTTAAATTTAAGAGCATACAGAAGCTTATTCACGTTCGAAAAATAATAATTTGTAGCTCTTATGTGATATTAACAGAGACACTATTTTCAGATAATCATTGAAACGCAGCGTATGTGTATTTATGAATTGATAATGGAGTCTTTAAGGCAATCAATTGAAATATTTTCGACATGATTCTTAATGCAATAATTGTCTCTCTGCCATAGCAAATGCGTACGGAAAGTTTAAATGAATGAAAGTTTATCGATCAATCGATTGAATTGAGGAGTAGAAGGAGAGAAAATACTTGAAAACTCTATTTTTGGCTAAGATAAAAAGATTCGTCATGGGCGAAATGTTCATGACATTATTTCCTAATATAAACAAATATTCGAACCATTAATCATATTAAAAGCTAAGGCGCTTTCATTTTCCTCTTAAATAAATTTATTTACTTATTTATTTACCTACTTGCTTATTTTATGTGTTTAAAGGTACAAAATCCTTTTGAAATGAAATTATATTACAGTCTATTTACATCGATTTGTCTGTGTTTTGAATGTCTTCATAGATCGTTTCTAAATTTTCAGCTTGTTAATAAGATCGACAAATTGATGTTACAAATCGATCGTTTCTTCTTCGGCAATAATGAATGAATATTGGATGAATAAGTGACACCCTCTTGACGTTAGGACAAAAGCTGTGATATCAAAAAAGAAAAATGAAAAGCAACAACAAAATACTCTTAATGTTACCACCCACATATATACGTCTCTTTCATCAGTCTCCATTTTAGAAGAATGCTGTTTCTTGTATATAAAATTTAGGACTATAAATTCTCTACCAATGCTACATATATGGGCACGTATGTATGCTAAAACCATGTAGTATATAATATGAAGTATTTATTCAAAGGAAACTGGTATATACCTCGGATCAAACTGTATAGAATATATAATACGATTATATTTTACGTCTGCGAATCTATTCTCTGTGTCTACAGTACTGCTTGTGTAATTAAGGCTTATACCATGCCAGTATATAATATAAAAAGCCATAGCAAAGAGAAAAATCAATGACCATTTGGTTGTTGTATTGTGCTTACTTGACATAACTGCAAGTTGAGTATAACCGAAAATATACCGTCTGTGTACCAGTCTCTGACATGTTAGCTATAATTTGATTTTTACCTAAAAAATTGTCGTATTCGTATACTTTGCAGACGTTCAATTTTTTTTTCTCAGTTGGGAAAGTTTAATGCGTTTCTAGTGTCATAAGGTAGTTTCAGAGAGGAAAGTATGTACTTGGAGATGGAGGATAATGTCCAAGATGGCTATCAAGTTGTTACTTTATCACTTGAGGGCAAAAGTGAATGTTTCAGAGAGAAATTGGGAAAAAATTGACCTTATGAAATAACGTTTATGAAGTATACGAATGACTCACCAAGAGTGAAAGTTGTAATCGTATGAAAATGCGAAATATCCTCCCCCACAAACACAAATACGTTGATTGAGCAATGAGCACACATGACAACATCACAAAGTTGTTGGAGTATTCATCAGGGTGATTCAAGTAAATAAAATGTCGATCGGTTTGGTCAAAATGATGGACATTAAATTTGATTTGATTAAAGAAAGATGTCGTAGATACCTTAAGATGTCGTTACCGGACACGTTTTACAACAGAACTGTTTGCGTGTTTAAGAAGCACTGTCGGTTACTGGTACATCTCAGTTATATATATGAAAAAAAAGCCATCGTATATCATCTGGAAAACTATTCCGTGGTATTTTCGTTGAGTTGTGCATATATTATTATTTTCACTTACGAATATTTTTGCTCGTTTGTTGATGGGTAATCGTTGGTTCGAATAGTTAAATATTTACAGACAATTCATTCCAACATTGTAATAACCACGATATAATAAACGGGTACCGCGAGACTAATGACTGTCTAATTGGTAATTAAAAATTCATTGTATGTTTTGTAAAAATACAAGCCGCTTATTATGCGCTTACACACATTTTATTTTAATTTTTTTTTTTTTTCGGGTACATTTCAGAGAATTGTTTTAGAAGCGATTTAATGGCATCATTTAAGGTATAAATATTATTTCTCTTGTTAGAAAAATTGATTTTGAATGATTAGGTAATTGGATTGAAAATGTTCAACTTATGAAATGTACGATAATTTTGATATCGTTACACCATCTAACGTAATGATGGGAATCAAAACATTTTATTATAATTTACTATAGAGAAAATTGCTCTTGTAATTTTCAATCAACAATCGAAGATTTTCTCACTAAATTTAGATTTTTTCCTAAACAAATTGCCATGCGCATTAGATGTGAAAATACGTTCGAGACTTGGGAACAATTTTCCATAGACATAATTTTCATCTCTCTGTTGAAAGCGCAATAAACTTAGATGTTATAGGGAAATCACTCTCGTGTTACCTTCAATTATAATCTAAAAATATCTTTTTCGCGCAGACGGACAAAAAACGCCACATTTTCTCACCGATTTTCTAAACGAAAAGGAGCTATTTAGACTTACATTTGAAGAAGCATTTTAGGTGGGACGAAAAGTATTTTATGTCCTAGGAGCTGGGAATGAAAATACTTTTCGTCCCACTTCTCACTGTTGACGTGGGACAAAAAGTATTTTATGTCCTAGGAGCTGGGAATGAAAATACTTCTCGTCCCACTTCTCACTGCTGACCACTCTATTTACTATCCATTTTTGTTTACATTTACGTGAACAAAAAATCAAATGATTAATGAGAAAAATTTAATCGTACACTTGCTATGATCATTATATGAAATTTCATGCAAAATTTATCGAGTTTTTTTGTTCGGAATCTGGCGTTTTGTTCGTCTGCGCGAAAAATAGTATACATCACTCGGAGCTAAGACGGTGCTGATTTAGACCACGGTGTTAAAAAGGTCTACCTGGGTCTAAATGCACCATTTTAGCTCCTTGTGATGTAATGTACTATTTTGTCGCATCAAAGAAGCGTTTTTTCCCTCCTCTTAATTGAAATATTATCATTTTTCCTGTGTTTATCTGTTAAGCAAATAAATCGTGATTATCGGAAGATAAAAAAAAACAACGCAAAAATTTTCCACGTAACGTACGAAACAAATAATGTTATTTTGTGTAGGAATATTAAATCAATAATTCTTTGTGACAGATTCACCGATTCCAATACAAATGACAAGAACACTTAAATGTTTAATGAATGCTCAAACATTCCATTGAAGCGTAATTGTTTTCTAAAATGACGGATGACACATGAATAGAAAGTGGACAAACTCAATTTGGAATGTTGAACAGATCTATACTGTTACAGCCACATTTAATTATCATACAGTGCTGGGTTTCGTAACTGACCCTTTCAACAGGTTTAGATCGGATTTTAACTGAAAATAAACGTGTTCTGTCCGATATATATGTATGAGGTAACAGTCCACATATTCCTTTGAGTTGGTCATTTGTGCATTAGGAATATTGTATTTTGGTCATCTTATAAGAGTGACGGAGACAAAAATTACCTTTGTCACTTTGTAAATTAATGCTTATAAGTAAACTTTAAATCGAAAACCTATGAGAGATCGTCCATTTAGTTTGCGACTATTTCATTTCGGAAACCATCACGGTGGGTGAAAGCAAACAAATCGAAGCAACAGAACCGCCTAGTGTCTAAATCGTGTTTTTTCCACCTAGTGTTTAAAACGTGTTTTTTTTCGGCTAGTTCCTTGATCGTGTTTTTCGCAGTTTTTCGTTGTTTTCAATTCACGTAAACATCAACTAAAATGTTTAACTTTTCTTCGGTGACCAACTTTAAAAGGAAAATATCGAAAATAGTAAATGTATGTTGACCAGACAAATATTTCCACTAAATGTTGTATTTCGGAAAATAGAAATTCCACAAATTAGACGAAAATATGGAATTTTTTGTGATACAGACAATATCTACTAATTTATACACAATTTGTCGTAGCGCCAGCGCGGTATTTTAGAGTGTATCGACTTGAGCTTTTTCTCAAAAATTCGACTGAAAAAAAGTGCGCGTTGAGTTTTTACGTGTCGCAATTATTTGCGGTCGAATTTAAGACGAAAAAACGGCCAATACTTACTAATGTAAAGAAAAATTAAAAATAAATTCAGAAAATCGCCCGAAATATTTTAAAAATTGCAACATCAAAGAAACATTGACCGAATTGAAAAAAATCAATGTTCAATCAGAAAACCATTTTGGAAAGTGCACATAGAAGGAAGTGTGACGTCATACTTTTTTCGATTTTATTGTGTTTGTAAGTGTGACGTCAGCAATTCGGAATTTGAAATTTAAAAAGAAAAGAAAAGCTGAAGCGATAGTTACTGAAGAACAATTTTTTGCTCACAATTACGCTGGATTAAAAATATAAGATAAGAATCATGTAACGTCTACTATTGATAAACTATTAGTAATGTGAAAAAGAACAGAGGAATTATACCCAATAGAAGTGCGGTGTGAGTGTTTCAACTTAACGTATCGTCCACAATACAACTTAAAAACGTCGCGAAAAGATCACTCTGAACAATATGTTGAAGAGTTTTTGAATATGAAAGTAATTGCATTCTGTGTGCAATTATTGTCTAACATTTCTGATAGATGGCATTTAATTACACATTATCATGAAAGCTTTCCATTGCGGCTTTCTAATCGTTTACTTTAAATAAAACAGACAAATAATTTGCATTTTCCACTTCAAGAATGTATGCATTTTCCTTGGACAAATCTTTGAGTTGTAATTTTCAAAATATTTAATGTCCCCACATGACGACGCACAGAATTCGTGTTAGGTTTATGGGTCTTATGTAACGATCTCCTTCTTTTTATTAAAGGAAAATTCTATGTTGTAGTAGACATTGGTTTTAAAAGCTAATGCGTGTTAAATGTGAATAATCGTTAACAAGCGGATGTCATGGTTTCAGAACATAAAAGTTCACTGCGACAGATTTTTTTTATTACAAGCAATAACTAAGTACTACATCTTCGTGCTAATTTTTTTTTTTCGAATTTCAGAAAAACTATTTTACGGCCACCATGCTCAAATCAAGATCAAATCAACTTTCAGGTAAGTGAATTGTAGAAAATTGTCGTTTAAAGAGACTGTGATCAGTCGTGACAAATTGGGTGGGTTGTGGGTGTTCTTTTAGGATATTTCGACTCATACGACCGCGTTGACCACGAATAATATACCAGTGGAATTTCGACGGAGTTGGGAGTTGGATGGGTTTTTCGTTTTAAGGTTTAAACAAGAGAAATCTGTGAAAGAAAATTTTTTGCGTCAACTTGACCGATTTTCAATGTTTTTGCTCATTCGAAAATGTAAAGTCAAGATCGAAGACTGGCATTTTTGGGCTGAGTTTTGTCCGCCTAAGTGGATTTTTTGTACAAAGCTCGAGTAACTTTAGTCCGATTTTCTTAATTTTTTTCCAGATTTCAATGAAGATGAAACAATTAATGGAAAAAAGTATTTTGAATTTGGGCCCTAAAAATACGTCGTGCCCTGGTGTTTTTTCAATATAAATATGATAAATTCTATCTGATTCACTTGATTCTTTTTCCACTGGGAATAATCAAAGGCTTATCAAGCTTAATTAGGAATACTACAGGCTTCCATAGCTGTTGTTTTGTAGAACAAATAACGTCTAATATAAGGGAGGAGGGAGTCGATAACCTAAAAGTTACATAGAATTTATTATGCGGCGCAACCCCCTAACAGAAAACTTGAAATTTTATCCTGTAGTTGTGCAGAGAACATTTTGTGATTTTGATCTTTTACAGTGACAACTGAACGACGATCGTCGACAAACTCCGACTCGTCGATTGAGCCAATGGATATAAGTGCAAAAACTGTCAGCACTGATGCGAACTCTTCATTGACTGTTAAGAGTAGTGACCAAAATGATTCGGACAATGTAAATTCAGATCGTGAAGAGAATGACTATCGACAGAACATTGTTTGTCGAAACAGCTACTTCGATAATTATTTATACCGTAATCAGCTTCGTCATAGCATACCAAACAATAATAACGTTAAACGTTTTCATAAAATGGACGGCTCTCCCACCCGACTAAATACGTCGGAGAGCTTTTCGGATACCAATGACAATATGCACTCGAGTCCCGAATCTACATCGACGAATAATCGATATGCTTGCCCAATATGTGGAGTGGTATCTGATACGCAGCACGATTTTACAGAACATATTCGTGGTCACAACAGTATGGACGATGCTCAGAACTTCACCTGTCAAATATGCCATAAGGTAAGTCCCCGCATGACTTGCGTCCCAACTTATAAAAGTTTTTTTTTGAGTGGCGGATAATACTTTCCGCGAAAAAGTACTTCTCCCTCCTTGCAGATTAAGTAAAAGTGCAACGGTGATTTATTGTTTTTTTTTTCTTCAATTTTTCATATTCAGGTTCTATCGTCCTCTTCCTCATTGGACCGTCACGTTCTAGTACATACAGGTGAACGTCCATTCACATGTAAATTATGTCTTGTAACATTCACGACAAATGGAAATATGCATCGACATATGCGTACGCACCGACAACGCGATGGAGACAACTACGAAAGTGACGGATCTACTGATTCGAGTGCTAGCAGTACAAACAACAACTACAGTAACGACGGGAAACGTAAAATCATTGATGATGATGGAACTAGCATGAAGCGTAGGCTGAAAACCATCAACAATAATAACATAGTTAAGAAGCAGCTCATCAGACTTAGCTGTCCGGTTTGTGTACGCAATGACTTTTCGAGCATTTACAGCTTAGAAAATCACATGGATAAAGAACATCCGAGTATTCCACCAAAATGCCGTCAATGCGATGTGGTGTTCAAGAATCATAAAACACTAAACGGCCACCAATGTGGAGTGTCGAACAAAAATCACTTAGTTACGCATGGCTTCAAGGATTTAACATTCGTCGACTTTTCCAGCGATAAATTCCCGTTGATAGCAAAATCAATGTGTGAACAAGGCGTTCGCGCGCCTGTAAGCAATCAAAAATTCGAATGTCCCAACTGTAATCGGGCATTTCCATGTGTTAAAACCGTTGAGATACACAAAGAAAATTGCCGATCTACAGATGCACCACAAGACTTTTCGATACGCAAACGAAAAGCGAGCGAAACTTCCGACGAAGATGCCAAGCGAGACGATTTCTTCGCTCATCTAGATCTTCAAAATAAGTCGACGCCTCAAAGTGCTTCATTCAATGTAACCGATTCTGAGTCGAACAAATCACTCAATCAATCCGACGCAAAATCTGAACGTAAGATTCCATTGCCGTACGATACAAAGGACCTAGCTGACATTCAATCGATAATAAATGTAACATCGTCTGGAGGCTTTTTGAAGCAGTTGGACAAATCGGTGCCACATTTTGTGCCGAAAGAATTACCCTTTGCTCGCGACGAAGAGGAAGCTCAAGATGCATTTACTGCAGAATTTCGTAAAATGAAACTTCGCGGTGAATTTCCGTGTAAATTGTGTATGGCAGTTTTTCCAAATTTGCGGGCGTTGAAAGGTCACAATCGGGTACATTTGAGCGCCGCTGGTTCGGGACCATACCGTTGCAACATGTGCCCGTTCTCCATTCATGACAAGGCAGCTCTTATAAGACACATGCGTACACACAACGGTGACCGACCGTATGAGTGCAGCCACTGCAATTATGCGTTTACCACCAAAGCGAATTGTGAACGTCATTTACGAAATCGACATGGTAAGACGACCAGAGATGAAGTGAAACGGTCAATTATTTACCATGCGTCAGAGGACTCCAGTTGTGATGATCCGGTGAAGAAAATGCAAATTTATAATGCGACCTATGACAATGACGACGTCGTTATCAAAGAACGTCATTCACCGTTGGCCAACCTCAAAGATATCGCTAGTGCTGAAACAATGAAAATACATGTTAAGAGTCTGGATCAACTCACCAAACCGACCATAGAGGAAATGGAGAGAGAAAAAGCTGTCAACAGCTTTGTGTCACATCAACGACCAATCGATTTGTCAATGGATGTTCTTGATCTCAGTCGTAAAGGCAGTGACACCACTAGCGAAGCGATTAAGGAAGAAGATGGTGACGACGACTATGAAGAAGACGAAGAAGAGGAAGAAGGCAACACGTCGAAAATAGATCTCTCAATGTTCGAAAAGAATCAACACTTTTTTATGGCTCAACAACAGCTTCTCAGTGAACATTTCCCGAAAATGGATCCAGCTCATTACTTCCATTTATCTCAAATTTATCGAAATTTAATGTTTTCTAGCGGTGGATTTCCGATCCATCCGCTTTTAATGCAATCTCCATTCATGACACCAAATGAACTGAAAGATGTCCATTCAAAGGACCGACCCAGACTGCCAATGTTCCAATCTGGCTTAATGGGATCGCAGATTTTTCCACCTCCTCCTGGTGCGGCGGCAAGCATTTCACCTCATACAATAAATCAAGCAAAAGAATTGCAACAGAGATCATCACCACCGTCACAGGATCATGCTAATGTTGTCAAAAGTCCGCAGATTGTAAGTCACAATCCCCAACAGCAGATAGCCTCCAGTACTCAGTCAACAAATTTAATCCACAATTCTGGTCCCGTTAAGATGGTCATAAAAAATGGCGTTCTTATGCCGAAACAAAAGCAACGTCGATATCGCACCGAGCGACCGTTTGCTTGTGAACATTGTGCAGCCAGATTTACGTTGAGATCAAATATGGAGCGACACATCAAACAACAGCATCCACAGTACTGGGCGCAAAGACAACGTAACGGACATAGCATTCTACGGCGAGGTAGTGGCAGCAACAATTCGGGACAAATTATTATTCCGCCGGAACATCCACCGCAACTACCTCCCCAATCTATTGGTAGTAACCCGTTAAGCTCAATATCTGACCAGGTCAAATTTGCCATTCTCTCTCAACAATTGAAGTGTCGTAATGAAAAACCATCGGATTATTTCTTGTCATTGCAATCGAGAAACGATTCTGATAATGGAAACACAATTCCACCACAACCGGAAGATGATGAAGAATCACAATTGATTATCGATGAAGACAGTGAGCCAGAGGATTTGTCAGCTGCTAAGAAAATTGCCAGCACCATTTTGGAAGAAGCGATACGATTGAAAAAATCTCAACCAAATCCTTTGGAAGTTAAAGATTTTGATCTAAATATTGCTTCGAGCCTTATTTCGAGGGACACGGCAAATAAATCTCAGAAAGAAATCAATGGATTGAAACGAGAAGAAGACAACAACATCGTTTCACCAACAAAGTAAGTTAAGAATGTAATTTCATTTTGTTGTTTATGTTGTATTGCTGACACGTTGGTTAAAAATTTGTTATAAGTTTTGCATTGCTGAGGATTACTGGTGCCAATTAAATTAATTTATCTTGCCAACGTTTGAACTTGTGTGCAAGTCATCATGAGGGCTTTATTCAAACGGAAAGCGAACAATTTTTAACATGATTTTCACAATAAGCTATCAATTAGACATACCTTTAAAGGAGGAAAAATTAGGAATTTTAGTTGTCGTGTAAGAACTCTTTTTTATACAGAAATTTTTATAATAAAAACACAAAACACTTACCGTGACTGTACCAGCATCAGTCGGTGTAGCTGCATCAGTCATTGCGTGTAAAGCAAAAGCAGTGACTGCATCGGGTACACCGACTGATACTGGTACACTCACAGTAATTACTCTCGATTCTGACTGTCCAGTGGCTGGAAATTCTCTATCGTTATGAAGATATTGTCTGAGAACAGTGGCATACGCAGGTGCTGTATGTGCGGTGTCTTTCTAGTAGTTGCATGGCCTGCCACCGTTCATGATGATGTAATTGACTTCTGGAATCAAGGTACACTGTAGTGCATCAAGGTGCACTATATTACATCGAGGTGCACTGCAGTGCTTCAAAGTGCACAGTAGTGTATCAATGTGAACTGTAGTGCATCAAGGTGCACTGTAGTGCATCAAGGTGCACTGTGGTGCATCAAGGTGCACTGTAGCGCATCAAGGTGCACTGTAGTGCATCAAGGTGCACTGTAGTGCATCAAGGTGCACTGTAGTGCATCAGGTTGCACTGTGGTGCATCAAGGTGCACTGTGGTGCATCAAGACGCACTGTAGTGCATCAAGGTGCACTGTAGTGCATCAAGGTGCACTGTAGTGCATCAAGGTGCACTGTAGTGCATCAAGGTGCACTGTAGTGCATCAAGGTGCACTGTAGTGCATCAAGGTGCACTGTAGTGCATCATGGTGCACTGTACTGCATTAAGGTGTACTGTAGTGCATCAAGGTGCACAGTAGTGCATCAAGGTGAACTGTATTGCATCAAGGTGCACTGAGTTGGATCCTGTTGCACCGTGTTTCAGTTTTGATGTATAGATTGTTCGCTTTCCGTTGATGACTTGGACACAAGTTGAAACGTTGGCAAGATAAACAAACTTGTTCTTTAATTAGCATCAGTAATCCTCAGCAATACAAAACTTATAACAAATTAATGTAATTTCGTTTTCCTCTCTCGTTCTTATTTCTTTTCCTTATACTTTAATTTTCATTGTTATGCTTAGGTTTTTCGAACGTTAATTTATTTTCTGATCTTCACAGAGATACCATCGCAAAATTAAATTCCATTGCCAATGGATCATCTCGAGAAGAAGGTGATTTGGTGTCGGTATCAAAATTGGTGGATAATGCCACAACCAATTCCATGAGTTTTGGTAATTACTTTCGTCCAGACATTGCCGTCAACGAGCATAGTGACGAAGAGGGCCTCGTAGCCAGTGGAAGTGCATCTGAAAGCAATAATTCCGGAACGGAAGATCCTAATCCAACGAAGAAAATCAACAAGAAGAAATCGGCCTACAGCCTTGCTCCAAATCGTGTATCATGTCCTTACTGTCAAAGGAAGTTTCCATGGAGCAGCTCATTGCGGCGCCATATTTTAACCCATACCGGTCAGAAGCCATTCAAGTGCTCCCATTGTCCATTGTTATTTACAACGAAAAGTAACTGTGACCGTCATTTGCTCCGTAAACACGGCAACGTTGAATCGGCTACCTCTTTATACGTTCCAATCGAAGATGTTCCCGAGCCCAGAAAAGAGCCGGTGAAAGATGAGCGACAGATTGTAGCCCCAGTTCAGCTGAACGTTCCAGTTTTAAAGCCGGTGGAACAGACCACTCCGAGTAGTATTAATAGCTCAGACTTGCCATTCAAATGTCATTTATGTGACGGTTCATTCAGTGAGCGCACTGCATGTTTAGATCACATTCGAAATCTACACACTCAAGATTTTACTCTACTGATGTCAAAAGGAGCCATCGAAGCTGATGCTGAACAACAAATTGCATCAGCAGAGGACGAGGAAAAAAATGAAAATCGTGGAAAGTATCCAGACTACGCAAATCGTAAGGTGATTTGTGCATTTTGTATGAGAAGATTTTGGTCGACAGAAGATCTTCGGCGACACATGCGTACGCATTCTGGAGAACGGTAAATTTAGCGGAAACTCATTTCGCGTTCAATAATTTCTAAAGAAAATTCTTTATTTGCAGCCCATTCCAATGTAACATTTGTATGCGTAAGTTTACTTTGAAACATTCCATGCTACGCCACCAAAAAAAGCACACCAACACAAATCCAGTTGGTAACGGAAACAGCGCTTCCGATTTATCCGACGAAGAGTCAACCAGTATGGTTGTTACGAATCCATTGTCGAGGTTGTTGAAAATTCCCGATTTGATTCCCAAAGAATTGTCATGGAAGT
Organism: Pseudolycoriella hygida; assembly: GCA_029228625.1. NCBI lineage: Eukaryota > Metazoa > Arthropoda > Insecta > Diptera > Sciaridae > Pseudolycoriella > Pseudolycoriella hygida. The sequence goes on along the minus strand of CM055406.1, from coordinate 34,240,488 downwards.
TGCAAAACGAATTGAGACGTAGCGATTTTGCACGTGGTGAAGGTGAAGAAACGTCAGAGTTGATTGGAAATCTGCTGGGCATCAGCGATCCGAGAATTTTGAATCGAGTTTTCCTATCGTCACCTGACGAGGCAGCTAAGCTGTTAGGAGTTGAAAAGTAAGCCTAACACTATTTTATTCGAAAATAATTTCTATTTTTTATTTATATGACAATGTGGTAAAAGTGATATCGCGTAAACTAGAACCAACTCGACAAAAAACGTGATTTTTCCCAATTATTTCTTACTCGTTTCGTCATTTGATTTGGTGTTTTCGTTTCAATTTCGAGTTTTAGAAAGACAAATCGATCAAAAATTTATGAAGATATGAAGCTGGACTGTAAAAGAAAAGGTTCCGCTTGCTTGACACCCTGTGATAATGAATAGTATATTTCAACATACCCCAATACACACGAGATGTGTACGTACGCGCGGGCGAAGCCCAATCGAAAAGTACACATCGAGTGTGTATTGGGGTATTTTGAAAGATATTTTTCTGTAATAGTGAGAGTGTGTTGGTGCACATACCGCGAAAAGCAACTTTTCGTCCCAAGTGATGGGAAAATATTTTCCGTCACAACCAATACACTCTCACGTATACAGAAAAAGACCTTCCCTACATCGTTGTGCGCAAAAAATCCTCGAAAAATTTTTTATTACAGGCTTAGAGAATTACGTGTGTGACGCTATAGTGTCCTTCTCGCATTATAATCAACAAATTGAAGTAAAAAATTTTATAAGTTTTCGTCTATATTCGTAAAGTTTTCGTCTATAATCGTACAACAAAGGAAAGTATTTGTGGGGAAATTATTTTGGCACGATGACCCCATTCCTTTACCAACCTACTTCGTATTGAGCGATCATAGACGAAAACTGTTAGACGGGGCGAATAAAATACAAAAAACTTCTTAGTCGAACTAAAGATAGTAAAAGTTTGGTCGTGGAATTTAGTGTGAAAAGTACGTGAATTTTGTGTAATTTTGTTTGACTGTAATAGGAAAAGTAGTAACTTACCAATGATGGTAGGAAAGTCGTCTATCCTCGTGGTGGCGAGGACACCTCTGGTATGCTAACACCTTCGTCTTTAGAAACTCGAAATCTTCGAAAATAAAAAAACAAAAATCCGTACGCCTGGATAATTTTAAATATGTGCCTCTCATATTGTGAAAACAAAATACCTTGCGATGCACATATTTAAAATTCTCTAAGTGCTCTCTCGACGAGGAATCGAAAGAGAAATCATTTGTAAAAGTTAACAGACATAACTTCACACCGAAAGGTTGACGAACATGGTTCTAAGTTTTGGCGATGTCTCTCTTAAGCGAAAATAATTTAATTGAGAATGATAAAAAGAAAATAATGTAAAGTTCTAGTCAAAAATACTTTTAACTTAACTATTTTATAGAATTTTATGATCGAAAAACTAGTTATTGTCGTTGTAATCAGTTTCATCGGAAATTTTGGAATTTTGTGTGAAACTGATGCACCGGCAATAGCAATAAATGTTGTACATTAATTAACCTTTCAACGTGACAAGCTTTATGGAATATGTACAACGAAAAACAAAACTTCGAATTTTACCTTTTTTTTTTGTTAATTTTTTATTTTTAAGAAAAAACGAAAATTGTGAAAAAACTTTTGTAAATTTACTAAACATTTTCATTTCTATCGAATTTTATTATATATCACATTCTCAATAAGAAACTTTTCTCTTTTCTTTGAACTCGTGACGCCCTAAAGAATGAAGGAATGTTAAAAGGTTAATTAATTTATCGAATGATGAAATTTCGATAAAATTGTCACTAAATCCGTTACTACTCGTTGAATCAAATGTTTCAATTTGGCGACAAAATATAAATTCAAATCAAAACAATCGAATCAGAAGAGCTCATTGAGTGTTTTATCATTCGTTTGAAAAGAGCCTTTCGAAATTGATAGAAAAGGGAGATGCGAGCCGAAAAAAATGTCAACTGCTCTCGTTTGTTTTCATGATGTCGCGGCGATATAATGAAAACAAACAAGAGCAGCCGTCCGTCCAGTGGCTGACACGCTTATATGAGAAAACACGGTGTCTCTGAAGGGAAAAAACGTTTTTCTGAAAAGGCACTCAACAAATTGTTCTTGTTTTGGATAAAGGGTCTCATACATAGTTCAAAACAGGTGACCTAAACGAGACTTTCGATTTTTTTCACGTAGGTACATGGGGAAGGATCTGATTGGAACCAAGTGCGATCTGTTTTGAACTACATATGAGACCCTTTATCCAAAACAAGAACAATTTTTTGTGTGCCCTTTTAAGGGACACCGTGAAAAGGTTTATTGACGAAAAAACAAAAATTGGTCACCAAGCTATGAGGAGTTTTTAACGAAAATAGATGACAGCACATTCTACACACTTGATATATGAAGCAGAGTATTACTTATTTGAGAATTTTGACATTTGGAGTTCATGATATCGACGTTAAGAGGATAATAGATGTCGCAGTTTTCGTTGAGAATGGCCTTGGGCTTATCTTTCGTGCGTACCAATTTTCAATCGACCTCTGAGCATTACTTTTTCGATTCAAAACGGCAGCTCAAACCAACTGAAACTCCTTCTAACATTCCGCGTAATTTTACAAATTGTCGAATGTCTTATCCCAGCCCTATCAACGAACAGATAAAGGATGAACAGACAATGATTAATCGAGATCCTAATAAATGTAAATTGTGTGCCTGTAGCTTGTAAGTTTCAATCCCATTACGTCACTAAGTGTATTCGAAATGAGAACGTATCCAATTGTTATATGTATGCTTATGGAAGTTTAATTGCTATTGACTGTGTAAGCATACATATGGCAATGAATGCGTTGTCATTTCGATTGCTTTTGACTGATTTTTAAACGGTGGACTATTTTGTGTTTGTGCTTCAATATGCCACCTGTGTCAAGTGTAAATTATGCAAAAATTATAATTAGAAAATATATAAAGAAACACTTAGAAACAAAACATTGAAAATTTGCCTTATACATAGAGCCTTTGTTTATTTAATTAAATGAAATTAAAATCAAAATTAGATGATAACTTACATGCCTTAATATATTAACAAAAAAAAACAATGTTTTTCTTAAATCATTAATATAATTATTAAAATATTTTAAAGAAAATCGATTTAGTTGATTTATGCTATGCAAAATATTCATAAACAAAAAAATATCTTAAAATTTGTGACTTAATCCTCTGTACAATTTTAATAAGGGCCTTTAACCGATGTGGCTTATGTAGTTAATTCATATTGCGATAAAAAATTTTTAAAGACACACCGAAAGGTACTAATATGGTCTATAAATTTTGACGATGTTGATGATTAGAAATTAAAAAAAATTGTAAAATAGTAGCGAACGACTTGCTGAACGATTTGTAACAGAAATTATTTCGTAAGTAAATTATATAAAGATTTCCATAGGAATAGAATAGAATCTTCAATCTTGTTTCTCGTATCGTTCAAGTTTCAAGAAAACCCCCTAAAGAAATTCGTTTGATTTGAATATTTTACCAAAGCATCTTAAATGTGGAAATGAACAACTTGAGACGTTTTATATTTAATATACTTTGGTAAACGATCAAACTTGTACTAGCTTGCACTTAGAAACACCTCCCAAAACAATTACGCGACGTAATCTTCTTTTACTGAATTCTTTAAATTTGAACGACGGAGTTTCACACTCAAATTCGGAAGAGTCCAAAAAGGACATACAAACAATAGACAATGCATACAGACAAGGCATGGGAAATGTTCAAAAATTATCCAAAATTGCTATGTCAAATCTTTACCGATAATTTGATAAATGTTGATATAAATTGAAAAATCATCAAGATTGATATTTCAAGTTTCAACGAAATAAATATTCTAAGAAATCCCATAGATTAGTATACTGCCGTGTCAAGCCAAAATAACGTATCGCATCAAATCTGTGCTTTTAAGCTCTTTGGCAAGCTTTGAGCTTCTTTTGAATTCGAATGGAAAGGTGGAATATTTGGCTGGATTACAAAAGAAGTTCAAAGCTCTCGAAAGTTTTTCATTAACAAAGACAAATTCGATACGTTGTATTAGTGTAACACGCATTTGTGTCTTTGTTAACGAAAGCTTTTCGAGAGCTTCTTTTGTATTCCACCAAAATATTCCACTTTTTTAACGTAGTTCTAAAGCAGGTCAAAGCTCATCAAAAATCTTTAAAGCACAGATTTGATGTGATATATTGTTTTGGCTTAACACGGCAGTATAGTAGCATGTGTTATTAATCAAGAGTTTTGAGAAGTTTCTAGAACTACTTGGAACTTTCCAGAAATTTGCAGAGCTTTCGATAACCTTACAGAAATATTCAGAACTTTTGTTAAACTTCGATGACTTTCCAAAACTTTCTATAATTTTACTTTCCATATCTTTCGTGAATTTTCCAGAACTTTCTATGAGCCTAGATAGAAGTAATTAGGGTCCCTTTCCTCCAGCCCGTACCTCTTCGGCCAAGGAGCTGTTGAGATATAAAGGTAGTCCGATTCGGACATGAATTTATAAATATTGGTCAGTATTATGCAACAACTCTTAAAAGTTATCAATATTTCACCTTATTTGAGAAAAGTTCTCTAATTTTGCCGATTTTATGCGCCTTTCAGAAATTTTTCGCGTTACGTCACAAATGAGGGGGGGGGGGGGCGGGTAACGATCTCGCATGATAGAAAATCCACTTTTTGCGTTCCGTAATTTGTGAACGGTTCCTAGAGCGTATGAAACGTTTTAATGAGAGCAATCCAGCTAGTAAAACACGGCCGTCTAAAAAGAATCAACTTCTTCGAAAGAAACAATCATCGATTCCAATTTTTAAAACAGACAACACTAACCGAACCAATCAAGTTCCTAGGAAAAACAGCCGAAAATCAAAAAATGTTAAAACAGTCCAATCCGTCCAAATAATTTTTCCGGTTCGTCATTGTGTTGCAATGTCAGGTCTACCAATCTACCTAACCGAAAATCGGAGGTGATCACAATTTAAACAACCCTCACACGACTAATTGATTTGTGGCTGCGCTGCAGCCCTTCTCATTTCAAAATGATTTCTTTTTTTTTTTTTTTTGCTTGTGGAGTTGTTTTTCTGAATGATCTGAAGGTAGATAATTGAGCCTAGATCAATGTTTACGAAGATCATTTTCCGTAAAAATGGAATACAAGATCTAATATCCGATTTTTTCGAGAAATGATCTTCGTAAATGTTGATCTAGGTTCGATCATCTACCACAAGGCGAAAAAAGAATTCAATCTGAAAGGAGAAGGGCCACTGCGCCGTTTCTTTCAAATGACTATTTTTCATTCATCTCGCACGCATTTCCAAATCTGAAAAATCAGAATCAGTCAAAAAGTGCCTGAAATCGCGTGGGTCTTTTATACTACATTTTGACTGTCACGTCGTATTCGTATTCCACTACAAATGGTTGGTATATTTCTCTAGTAAACTATTTTATGGAACCCGGAGAGATCATTTACGAAATGAATTTACAAATCGTCAGCATTTCAACAATTAAAAGTGTAGAGATTTTATAATAATATAATTTGCAAACATGTTACAAATAGAAAACTAAACGAAATACAGCATATATCACCAAAGTTTGTTTTAAAATGGAAAAGAAAATGGAACGAGACTACAATGCATATTCTATGAGTTTTAGTTTAAAAGAAGTGTGAAAGAGATTGTACATCCTGTAATTGACTGTAATGAACATTATTTAAGACAAATATTAAAAGCATAATAAGAAAAATTCGTTTACCAAATAAATAAATCTATTCATTAAAATTAAGAAAATAAAAAAGAGGCAAAAAAATGAGAAAAAAAAATATGGCGAGATGCACTTCATTGATTTCATATAATTTAAAAATTTTATTTTATTGTGCATGCAAAATTTAATTTAAAAAATTAGTGAATAAAAGAAAATTTAATTAATTTATGATATCTATAGAGTGAAAAAATAATAAACAAAAATAAATAATGTAGTATCTACAATTATTATATTAAAAGAGAAAGAAATTTCGTCAATTCTTCTGTATTGTTTTTTTAATTTACATTTCTCTTAAAGAGGAAAGGCGAACCAAACAGAGTGTACATACGTAACTGATGAAGAAAAGGAAATGCATACGATAAATGAAAACATATTAGCAATAGAAAACAATGTAATAATTTAGTCTTACTTTGAATAATTCATTGCACTTGGTTAATGTTGTTCGGTATTGTCAAAATGTAAAATTTTCTTTTTGGAATTGAAAATAAAGTTTTTCTGCTCAGCATTTAATAAAAATATTTTCCTTTTATTCAATCATCATCGACGAACAGCGAAATGATAAGCTGCCATCACTGCACCCTGAGTGAAAATTTTGGTCTCGAACATTTTTTTCTCTGAGATAAATTCTCAAAGTTTTTTTTTACTAACTGGCAGATATCAAGGATGAACGTTGAGACTAATTGAGAGGTCGGCTGATGGGCTCATTTTGAACAATTTTTTATGGTACAATCTTTCTAATTATGCCTTTTGAAAATTATTTTTGTGGGTTTAAAACACAATGAATAAATTCCAATTCGGTGTCGCCGCGTTTGGAAGAATGTATGTATACAAATTGACTATGCCATGTCATTTGTCAACAAAAACATATGAAGGGACCCGTGCGCATCAGAATAGATGTGGCAACCAGAGTTGATGTTACGAAAAGACTCGAACGTATTTAAGTAAATATTGCCTGAACTCTTAAGTGTTTGAAATTACGTCCACATTAAATTGTATAGGAAATTGCCGATAGGGCAATATTGAAAAACCCGTCCGAGGAAACGGTGTAAAATAACTCCCGAAAGCACAAAATTGATATCAAAATAGACAAAAATGTTCGCCTCAATTTTCTCTACACTATAGCAAAAAACAATTTTTTGTTAAGGGCCGACTTTATGACCGACCTAGGACCATAAGGAAATGCCTCTGACACATACTTCCATAGACAAAAATGTTTCCCCAATTTGTTCTGCAATAAATAAAAATAAAAATAAAAATGTTTTTTTGGCCGACCTTAGGACCGACCAAAGGCCCACTTGAGCCCCAAGCACAGGCTTAAATTTGTTTAAGAATATAATTCGGTACACGGTTACCTCTCAAATAGAAAAAGAATCAACAAAACCGGTTAGGATTTGCCCGATTTATGTAAACAAAAACACGTTGGGCCTAGTTTCAGTGTCCTGGCTGAGTGCAAGGGCATCTTATCAAAAAATTTTCTTGCATAAAATGTGAGACATTTCTAGACCTTTCGATTATAATTTTTTTTTTGAAAATCGGAAGTGATTTATACTCTCTAATGTAGGGTATAATGAGATCATTCTGATCCCATTATTATCGCGGAATACTTCCACTCCAAATGTTATTAAAAATATTCACTTACAACAACGAAAGATTATCACGCGCTATTTCTATAATTTTGTAATAATCAATGAACAAGTAACAATCAATAGCACGATAAATATTCAAATTTCTGAGCGATAAGCATTTCTCATCTCTCTGCATCAGGCGAAAGATAAGTACCCTGCATGCGAGACGATAACTGCGCCGCCCTCTTAACGATATGGAGAAGAGAGAACGTTTCCCGCTTTTAATTATACGAGCACGGGATTGATTGATGTGGCAGAAGATTCATTCCTTGAACAAACATTATCGGTCGATCATATCCAATTGCAGAAGATTTTTTTTTAAATTCAATTTGTCGATTTCTTGCATTGAATTTAATTATTGGATTCGGACATTTTCCGCTCATAGTATTTGTCACAAAAAGAATTAAATTATAATGTGTAAAGGAGTGAAGTATTTCATTTATTCTTTGAACTTCATCGTCCCTTTGGTCGTCGATTATATATCGAGTTGATTAGGGTGTTTTTTTTTCGCAGGATGTCAAAAAGTTTTATTTAAAGTAGCCACAAAATATTGTATGGATGAGAAAAGCTTAAGTTTTTTTTTTGAGAATTTTTGGACGTGTTTTTCCGGTCCGGAAAAATCATCAAAGTTTGTATGGAAAAAAAATTTTGTATGGACAAAAAATTTTTGAAAATTTTCCCACGCAAACTTTGCTGAATTTTCCGGAACGGAAAAACACGTCCAAAAATTCTGAAAAAAATAACTTAGGCTTTTCTCATCCATACAATATTTTGTGGCTACTTTACATGGAGCATTTCGACATATAAAAAAAACACCCTAGAGTTGATGCACGTCATACTGAAGGGAACTGGATTACCCTAACGCATTGTTATGCTATCAATTGGTTCATCCCAAGAGGACGAGCCCATGAGATGATTGAAGCAGGAATGGTCGTAGGAAGGATCTTGATAATAGATTGAGTCGCTGATCGAGATATGGGTCGAGGTATCCCTATTCTATCCCTAGCTATCCCTATTTTTCATTATTTCATTTATCGTATTCTGTTGGAACGCGGGTGATCGGTCATCCAAGTTCACGTATTTCCGTACTCGTGTCGGGCCAACAAGAACGGTCATTACAAGGGCCCTAGCAGAGACTCGTTTTTAGTGCTCTAACTAACTTCAAGGGCTCAAAATCTAAAAAGTTTCTTCTACAAATTGTCGGCCATGCCCAGATCTTTCAAACAAAGAAAACGTTTATGACAATCGAAAAACATTTACTCGAATTATATACAAAAAACACCTATGGCCCTAGCATAGAATCGTTTTTAGTGACCTAGCTAAGTCTAAGGACTCGAATCCAAAAATTTTCTTCCATAAATTGTCGGCCATGCCCAGATCTTTCAAACAAAAAAAAATGTATGAAAATCGGAAAATATCTACTCGAGTTATGAACAAAAGACCAAAAACCACTCAAACGGCCCTAGGTCGGCGGCCCTTGGGCCGACAGTGCCCAGATTCAATCCCATAAAAGATTTTTGGATTACCTTTCAGAGAAAAAAAAGTTTTTGAAAATCGGTTGAGTTTTACTCGAGTTATCGTGTTGATGGACGGACGGTCGGACGGACATTTTTTTTATTGCTGATGCGTCGTCAAGGGACCATGATCGGTGCTCCCCCTACTCCCGGGTCGAAACTCGACTGGTTAGAAACGTCGTGGTAAACGCAATAGACCCCTTTTCGAAGAACTTCGTTCTTCGTACGGGTTTTATAAAATATCTTTCATGATTTCACAAACAGCGAGGTAAAAACTGGGTCTAGCGAACTGTAAGAAAAATTAATAGTGGCGCCATCTCTGTACAACAAGAATAAATAGAATAGCAAAGTACAACCACAATCATAAAGTAAAAGTGTCTTGGGATATGAAACAAAATTGTAATGGAAACGGATCCTAACATTCGAACACACAACAACTAATAACGAAAAGACAATCTTGGACTCTCAGACGAACTCAACTGGTCTCACAGAACATTCAAGAATATTTCGCATTCTAAAGAAATCCAATTGATTTTTTTTTATTTTGAGGCCCTCAGTAGGTTTCACGAGGTCTCGAGAAATCATTCGATTGAAGAATCTTTAAAAAAGGCCTTGAGACTCTCAGGAGGTCTCGAGAAATTATTATGAAAAAACCTTAAAAAAGGTTTTCAGACCCTCAGGAGGTCTCACGAGGTCTCGAGAAATCCAGAGCGGAGAATAAATGAGCCCCTCATGTGGTCTCAGACGGCACAATACTACTGTTTGTAATGAGCCTATCTTGTAGTCTCAGGCGTCTCAATACTTCCGTTTTTAATGAGCCTCTCACTGGTCTCCGATGAATTCGGATGAATTTATGGATGAATTAATAGGTTAAGACAGCCGGTCAAAGTTTGAGACTTTGGCGGTACTTTGACAGAGACTGATGCCGCGCACTAAATGCGTGGATGTCACTCTTCTGATTTACGGATTTCGAAATCGAACTAGATATTATTTTTTCAACCTTCTGGCTGAAGGCTTAGAACCGCCCTAGGGCGCCACCATGCCCTCTACCATTTAAACTCTGAAATATTTATGAAAAATTACCCCCACCCTTCATTAAATCAACTGTACCTAACACTCGATGAGGAATTACTGTTAGTTTTTAAGTTGCAAATAGAAAATAAGACAAATTGTAGATGTAATGACTTCGAAGAAACCAACCCCCTGAGTTGGTCCAATTTGTTATAGAGCCTAAAGAATTTTCACAGAAACTTTTTACCTTTTTTTCTTAAATTCATATTCACTCAAGGAATCATTTACCGCTTCCATTTGAGAAAAAATTTAATTTTTTGCACTAAAAAAATCCTTCAATGACTTCCCACAGCAAAATCATTTTGCACTCAAAATACGCGATTATCCGCCCCTCGACGTTATCCTAAAGATTCCTAATCCCCGGGTTTAGTGCCATATAAGCTTCTGTCAAAGTATAGCATCTTTCATGGTAAGATGCGCACAGTCTATACACGTAAAATATAAATTCCCTTCCAGGTAGTTAATAATGTCGTCCAATAATAGTGAATTGCTTAAACTCTGCAAAAGTTATTTATTATTCCTAATTTAACAAAATGACCAAAATTGTTTTCATTTTAAGGAGACGAAAAACGTGGCACTTGAATTTGGTTGCACTTTGAATGCATCATTCCATGTCTATGACAACAGTTTCGCCATCCAATTTTTTCAGAAATGGTAATCGCTTTATGCATTCGGTTCTCCAAGCGGCATCATCACCAACTGCTTCTACTATTGGATTTCCCACCATAACCAAACTCTCTAACGTAGGTAGCTCTTGCAACTTGTTAAATTCGGCCCAGTCCTTTATCAAATTATTGCTTAGGTAGAGAACTTTCAGTTTCTTTAAAACTTGTATACCCTTAAGTTTCTCTATCAAATTATAACTGAGCCACAATTCTTCCAATGTTTCGGCAACGCCTTCCTAACGAACAAAAAACCACATAAAAGCTTCTTAACCGAAAGGTAAGAGTTCGAAATTATATTCGATACTCACAAGGCCAGATATTTGTTTTATGTAATTTCTTCCGAGGGAAAGAATTTTCAGATTTTTCATTCCAGATATTCCATAAATTTTATCGATCATATTTGTCGACAAGCTTAACTTCCTACGAACCGAATTATTGTTTAATTCATCACTCAGTTTTTTCTTCAACTAATTTGGACGTCACTTACTCGCAGTTGACAAGTGTAGACAATGTGTTGTCCATTTTTTCTATGGGTAACCATTGGAATTGTAACTCGATGACCTTGGCTTCTAATGAATTTTCTTTTGTTCGATCTTCCCATCGTTTCAACGCTTCCTTAATTGTTGATGCTTTCGACATATGAAACTTACTTTTTGAATAATTTCTTTGCTTCTCGATTTCTTATTATTGATCAAACAAAACTATTGAACGTAACTTATAGACAGAAGTAGACGTCCGTCGCCGTCATGTCGTTTGATTGTTTAAATGGTAAATTATCGGAAATTTCTCGGAAACGACTGGTGGTGGCGATGTCTAGTTTTGATATTGGGAATGATGTGGTCACAAGGTTTTCCCAATGGATTATGATGAGGACTCCACTCGGTGAAGCAAGTCCTCTTACGACTAAAATATTCAAGAATTTTTCTCGAAGATTGCGGAACCGAAGGAAGTAAGATTCGCTAAAAGCCAATTTTAACGGCGGTGTTGGCTCAAGAAAATGTTTGTATGTTATAGAGGATGATGTGGGGGATACTTTTTGTTCTTGAAAGTGGGGCCAACACAACCTATTTTGTAGATGATAGATGCTAAAAAAAATTGAAATATTACGGAGGAAATTGAATGATGCCTTGAATGAATGGAATAAACTTTTATGCTGCTGAGAAAGGTGCAGTGCTCATTTTGTATAATGTCCTGTTTCACTCCGAAAATTGAAAATAATGTAATTTGTATTCGAAAATACCCCCAACCAACTCCTTCAAACCCACATAAAACATTCTTTTTGAAAAGTTCGTAGAGTGAATACAAATTGGAGTTTGAATAGGGAAATGATTATGGTAGTTTTATTGGGAAATGTAACGTAGGGAACACTCGGATGTCATTTAGTACACCGCGATTTTTATCACTAAATCGCATATGGCCAATAACTTTCTAGAAGATTGTAAGGCATTCAGAAAAAAAACTAATTCAGAAAACAGTGATATGAGCGTTCCTACGTTACATTTTAAACAACTACAGTATGGAACTACCGATAGATCACTATCAGGTGAAATTTCGATGTAAAATTGGCATTGGCAGGCTGACCTGATTCAGGTAAAAAAATTTTTTTGCTTAAAAACACAATATCTTTACAAAATTTAACTAAACTATTTTTTCACTAGTTTAGTACTTTACTTTTTTGACAACAACAGTCACATATGTGGTTTTTTCCACAGATGTGACTGATGTGAATCGCACATTCTCTGACACCGCAGCTTGTGGATGACCATTGACCACTTAGGTCACATCTCGGCACATTTTCAACTACAGAATCGAGATGTGGCCCAACATCGGACGTAAGTATCATAGAAACTGAGAATTTGCCTTCAAAAATTTCACATTTCACATTTTTTCACATAATGTGACTCACATCTGTGAAAAAATGTGAGCCATATCTTTTCACATCTTCACATTTTTCGGTTCATTTTGGATTTTTCCACCACCACACCGAATCTCATGTTAGGCACAGAAAATGACAATATCTTTTTAAAAAATCCTTTGAATTTTATGACTTTTAATAAAGTGTCTGATGTTCAGAAAATTAAACTTTCACAACATAACACGGGTTACATTTACAACTTGCTCACATGTGTTTTCGTCGCAGATTGATAATATTAACAAAAAATGAAAATTTTTAAAGATTCCCGCATTCTCCTGAAATATTTGCGAAAAAGTTTCGTCGACCCTCGAAAAACCATGTTTTTGGTCACTGTTTCGACCATATCTCCGGAACAACTTGACCGATTTCGCTCATCCTTGATTCGTTATATTTAGACGATAATAAATGTATCTCCCCAGCTCCCACCTCGATCTACCCCATGTTATAATAAAATTGTTTGCAGTAAACGTATAGGACATTTGAACATCGTACGGGTCAAATAACAATCTAATCATCTATCTGAGGAGATTGTTTACATCGATGGACACTTTATTTTGCCGAGGAAAATTGTACGGGAGAAATGGGACATCATCAATTCAAAATATGAAATATAATTATTTATCATTAAGAAAAATTCGGAGAAAAGGTAACTTTCGTCTTAGATTGACCTTCTATACATTGGGAAAATATAACAAAAATTACTTATTAAAAATGCATTGTAATCAAGAAGTGGCATTTAAGAATAGCGTGTTATACACGATAGCTCAAGCGCAGTTCCGTACTGCCACATCGCATCGTAAAAGAAATTCATTTTAACTGTAGTTTTCCTAGAAACGTTGAAAATGAAGCAGACGATAGTCATATTGTATGCGGTAACAGCGTGTCTACTGTATTTCGATTACGGAAATGCAAACGATTTTCCGTCACTGTTGGTCGCGAATGCTTCTATGGGTAGGACTCAAAAATTGAATTACATTACGTATGTGCTTCCAAATTGGTTGTCTTGATTCTAAGGAAGTTTGTAATCCTACGAGTCAAAGCAAATATTTGGAAGCACTTGCGTACAATATTTTACATGTTGATGTTGATGCTCGGTAAATGCGCCTGCTTGCGGCGAGGTAATAACTCATTTATCGAGCAAAAACACGAAAACTAAATTACTTGCTAAAAAATAATTGCTATTTGAAGCCGTGATTGTGGATCATGAATTCCTTGACACTGAATATGATCACGTTTTGAGCAAAATTAAGTATCTTGTGGATCAAATCATTAGAGATGACTTAAGGGATGGCGTAGGAATAAATGTCCGTTATTATTCATGGACTCAAATACGATTTAACAAAGGTAAACAAATTGGTTTCACAAAGTTGAAATGGTTCCATTAAAATGTGACGAAATTGTTCTGCTCAGACTTTACAATTGTGATGAGTGTGAGCAATTGCAAGGATACCTGGCAAATATTCCATGAAGTACAAGTGGAGACCTTACTACTGATAGCTCTTACTGAAGCAAATTGTCCTCGTTTGCCGTCCAACGAAGCAATTATGGTAATTCGAATAAGAAACAGCGTGTCGGAATCGCATTTTTACTAATTTCAGTTATAGATTCCACTCATTAAAATTGGTGACGAATTACCACAAATTCTATTGGACATCCGGTCATCGCAAATTGTGAATTGGAAGAGTGCAATTATTGTTTATGACAACACTTTCGGTATGACACTAAACACTTCTAGAAAGGATAAGAATAAGGATAAGTGAGTGAGGTAACAATGTTACCCCAGCATCTAGGCCTCCAATAGGCCTGCTGTGCTGCTCGAAACTTTTCAGTCCATAAAAACACAAAAGAAACTATGTGGGCGTTCAACACATTTCAGTGCTAAGTAAAAAGCATCTACAAAATCATAGGAGAAAAGTAAAAGAATTACGAAAAAGTGGAAAGTGGAAGTAATCTTTTGTAGTTCGGTGTATACATCCTAAATCCACTTACATCTTCGGTTCATCTTCAGGCAGATTTTCATTTCATTTATTTCAGAAATCTACGTGTTTAATGCGGCGAGGCGAAGTCGGCTTATGGTGGTGTCTGACAAATTGATGGCGTACTTTGTTACAGTTTTTCTGAAAATCTACTAAACATCCAGCAATTAAAGTTCGTGCACTAGATTGATCCCTCATGAAACTACTGGATCTTGAATCCGAAGTACGCAGCTTTCAGAAAGTTGCAACAAGTGGAAGAGTGTTTTTTCGGCCGGGAGGACGGGTGTCAATAAGTAATGTTAGGAAATATTAGAGCCAATAGCGAGTGCTTTATGGTAAAATAATTGTCAATTTTACCCCAGGCTGCGTACTTTCGTCATAAGTCAAGATCAATAAGAAGACAGCCTGATATTAAAAATGAAAGCATATCACTATGACGGCATTAACGAATGCTTTACTACGCATCAATTTTCATCTTGACGCCAGGCTGCGTTCTTGAGCTAAATTTGTTTTAATGTAGATGGCAGCAGCAACCTGATGTCAAGTTGAAATTTGGTGCTTTGTAATTGAAATAAAAGATTGCCATCACGGTGCTATACTTCAATTTTTGACACCAGGCTGCTTTCCTTTTCATCGTTGAAGGTCACATAGAGGGCAGCCTGGTGTCAAATTGAAAAGTATTGTGCCGTAAAATACCGGATACTAGACTCAATTTGCCCATACAGCATTTTTTGACACTTGCCTGCCTTCCCGGACTTGGTTACTGCAACATGACCTTATGTCAAAGTATACGAAATTTAATGTCGCATGAGCTGACAATCTCATCATTTTGCATCTCATGACACTATAAATTTCGTCATGAAATTTTGTATTCTCTGACATTAGCCGACACTACACTACAAGAGTGGATTTAACTCAGATACAGAACTGAAAGATTTAGATAAAATTATCACAATAGAATTCATTATCCTGTCACGCAAAAGGTTGTGACTTCCAAAAAAACCCGTGGATTGTGAGCTTGAAGTCCTCATTTCTCCCAAACCAGCAGCAAGTTCTACAACCTTGGCTAATCTTGTCACTCTGTCCGTTCTATCGTTCCTTCCAATCATTATGCAAATGATAAAAATTTTTCACTTTTTAGATCGAGACTCGCTTAGTAAAGTTGTAAACTCCTTATCTTCGCTTACTCAAAAAAGTGATGCGACTGTAATGTCAATTTCTTTGTTTCGTATTGACGAAAATGAAAGCAATTATCGTGCTAATGTGAGGAAAACTTTGGGAAGCATAGCTTCTAAAAACGCTGGTATGCTTTAAGTATGAATTTCGACTTTTGATGTGGGAGACGGTTTCTTTATCTTTATAACAGAAGAGAAGTATTTTGCAATAGCATCGAAACCTCATGTTATTATGGAAGAAGCTGAAAAACTTGGTTTAACTGATTCGTTTAGTCAGTGGCTGTTTTTTCTTCGCAAAAACACCGCCTCTAAGAATGGCACTCTTCCGATAATGAAATTCATTAAAGAAGGTGGAAACATAGCGATTGGCATAAATTCCACACATACTAACACCGAGTGTCTGGTACGTAACTTACTCATTTTACAGAACAGTTTTGAAGAAAGGAAAAGAATTTCTTGAAGAACAGGGATTTTGAGTACCTTTTCTCCAAGGGCCATTCAAAAAGTGCGCACGCTAGATCCTAACCTATGAAAATATGCGTGCTAGAGGTGAGAGGGGCGTCAAAAAACTGATTTTTTTAGCGTGCGTTCTTTGTGAATGGCCCCTAGTGTTTTGCATGTATATGAAGGAGTTCTTTTGACAACTAAGAACTAGGTATAAAAGCCAGTGATGTGGTAAATTTGTTTTTTAGTCTGGAATACTCTGCCACTTTGAGCAATCCTTTAAAATATTGGTGGAGGCCCTATCAAAGACTATAAAAAAGGAAGCTGCAATTTATGGTCAAATTTCCGATGAAGAATGGGAAGCCATAAGACTTACGAAAAGAGAGCGACGGGACGGAATGATGAAAATAATTCGAGTATTCGATCTGATTAGTAAAAAGACAAGCAACTGAATCATGTTCTTTCACAGGATCATTTTTCCCACAAGCAAGTCTGCTCAAATTGCATCAAATGGGACTTCATAGCCACTGAAACGTGGGGTGCTTCCTACATCGATTCTTGTATTCCAATAATTGACATATTGATCTTCATCGAAAATAAACGTTTCTCCTTATAGCTCCGAACAAAACTTTACAAATAAGCAGAGCGGCAACATGGGAACCTACAAATGGTGTGTTGGAGAACGATTCACTGTTTCCCCATATATCTCATGGTTTCCGTGGAAAAACATTCTCCATTGCAACATATCACGTGAGACTTAGACATGCCAAACGTCTCGTCGTCAATTTGAACAATCATTTTTGTTCCAGAATCCACCATGGCAAATCATTCAGTACGGAGAGAATGGCAAAGTTATCTCAACAAAAGGCGTCGTTTTGCAGATTCTCGATGAGCTGTCAGAAAAATTAAATTTTACGTAAAGACTCATGTACGAGTAGATGTAAGAAATCCTTCCTCATTTCTTATTTTTCCAGATATTTGCTAATTGATCCCATGAGAAATAAAAATTCTACAGTCGTCGAGGATTATGCCAATTACAATGTGAGTGCTACTTGCTTTGCCCATGAAACGACTCTCGTTAATGGGCCGTTTTCGAAAAATTCGTTCCTACACTCGAAATGCTCAGCATGCCTTGATATTAACAATTTCTTTTAGGACACAGATTTAATTGGGTCGAATATAGTTCCAGTAGATGTGATGCAGCTAATGGCAACTAAAAAAGTAGGTCGATTGACGCGTTTAGCGCGACATCAACTCCTGTCAAAGTACAGCGATTATGAGTTTATGAGAATCGCTATATTTTGACAGAAACTGATTTCGCTTTATTGCCGCCAATAAGTCTATGGTTTTTATCAGCTAATTTTGACAGAAGCCGCCGCGTCGTGACACTGCCAACGGGAAAATACTATAATTTTAGAGGCGTTTAGCTTCACCTAACTATAATGTAGCATATTCTACCTATCAAAAGTGTTATTTCTCGCAACTCTATGTCCTGGTTTCTACTAAAAAAAAGTACCTTTGTTGTGATTCCAATTACCTGGGAGCAAATAATCACTTTGGACATTGATTTTCGAATGTAGCAACATTTTCTTGTCTATGTATCAAATCATTAAATCATTTTTATGCTTAGCACTCGAAACCTTTGAGATTCAACAAATCGTTTAATATTTATCTCTATTTAGCGTCTGCAGATAAACATGCGGCAGACATCAGCCCTCTCTCTACTCAATAAGATTTCTTGCGAGGGAGTTTTACACACCTGACCTATCCAATCCTAAAGAAACTATCACGGCGAGAGTGGACTGCTTCAAGCGCATTATTAGTCCCCAGGTTCCATCCCTTTGACCGCTTCGAGTCATAGTGTACATTTCATAGCAGACTGTACAATTATTTTCTGCTTCTAATACAAAATTGGATTTAACTTACGAAATTCATTCAAGATTCTGCTTGGAGCCGTTGCAGCAACGGTAGATGAGAACTATTCCAGCATTGTCAACTACACTCGACCAATCACCATACAAACATACAGTTTTCTCGTGTCCCGACCGAAGGAGTTGAGTCGATTGTACTTATTCACTGCACCATTCACTATTGATGTAAGAAATTTGCAATATTTTCTAAATTTTGAAAGGAGCCGTTCAGAGTAGCCGGTACAGATTTGGAATCATTAATATTGCGGTAGGTACGGATTTTTCTAATGAAAAATGTTTGGGAAAAGGGGGCTCGTACTTCCACGATTAGTGATTTTGCATCTGTAAGACGGCCCTGAGCTGTTGATATTTGCAAGTCTATGATTTAATTATTTGTCTACATTTTTGCCTAGACATGGGTTTGTCTTACCTTGACGGTTGTAATAATCGGGCCAATTTTATTCGGAATTCACTACATGAGTCCTTACAACGATTACAACAACATCATCAAGAAGGGAGGATTGTATAAAATCGGCAACTGTTTTTGGTACATTTACGGAGCGCTACTTCAACAAGGTTAGTAAATGCAGTGTAACGCACACATATAAATATGGCTATTTATTGTATACGTGTTGGTAAGTCGATATTCACTGTTTTTTCTTTGATTGTATTCCTAACGATAAATGAGTAATTACCGTCTGCACTTATCCTGCTAGAGGGATACTCCAGTAGCTAGATGGATAAATCGGACTAAACAATGGATGCCACGCCTCCTAAAACTTTCGGCTCAGTATAATGTGCGTGTGGTGTGATGAGACATATCAACACTATTACAATTCGCATTCGCTCGCACGTAGTGTGTAATATACACTTGAACGTTATCGCTCGACTTTCTAGTCGATGACAATAAATATATATTGTTTGTAGGAGGAATGTACTTACCCAGTTCGGATAGCGGTCGGCTCATTGTAGGAACTTGGTGGTTGGGTGTTTTGGTCGTGGTTACTACGTATTGCGGTGAGTCACTCTTGCAACTGTTTCAATGAATCAAATTCATCTCAAAATAATTTAAGGGAATTTGGTCGCTTTTCTAACATTTCCAAAAATTGAAAATCCAATCGCAAATTTGCACCAGCTTTTGCATACTGCGCATGATGTTACATGGAGCATTAAGAGCAAGACATTTTTCGAATATTACATTAAAGTAAGACGATACAAATCCAAGTGGCAGCAATTCGTTGCAATATTTATTGATCATTTTGTATTTTCGTAAATTCTTTTTAATCGACGTAAAACATTGAATGAGTTCATCGTATTCAGAAAGATCACTCACTCACTGCAAGTCGCATGTGCTTACTGCGGGATTATTAACATGCGTCAGATTTCCTACATCATGCTCGGAGCGGTAGCGGAGAGCGTGACGCAGTCCCTACACCCAAAAAAAAACGTCTACAAATCCAAAAACCTTTGGGACAAGACACCATGTATAGGCGAAGTTTTGAGTTTTTTCCCCTCGCCCCCTTCCCCTCCAAATTATTTTTAAAAATTTTAAAAACTACGTCGCAGCAGCTTTCCAACAAGCCCTCACTCATCAAAATCGGTTGAAAATTGGCTGAGATATCGCCAATCAAAGATGACCAATTCTTATGGAAAGTGGTCAAATTACCTTTGTAATTAGTAACAATTTTATTCCTGTGTGGTGTGTCAACGATCTATCTATGTCTCTATGTATCTAGGTATCTAGGTATCTATGTATCTATCTACTTTTTTTTTCTCGAGAACCGCCCGAGCGCTTTCCTTAAAATTTTCAGGGAACGTCAGTCTCGGCCCCAAATGAAAAATTTCATATGGCGCTTTTCCGGGAAAATTCTGGAAAAGTTGTGGCATGGGAAAAAGTGGTCAATTTTGAGGGTTTTTCGGTAATGCTCGGAGTTTTCGAATTTTAGCTCCGGAGTGACAATAGCTAGAGAGTTGGTTTCTTCGGGAAAGTTATAGAGTTTGGTCCGGAGAATTT
>CM055406.1:34145969-34219833 GCA_029228625.1 Pseudolycoriella hygida | reverse complement strand
GTCGTCAAGGAAATGTATGCGTATTTTCAGCGCAAGCGTCACCTCCACTGATATCATTAATTTTGGAAGTAGACATTAGGGACTGCGTCACACTTTACCTTTAAAAAGGTTTTTGTTGTGATATTCAGGATGTATGCCAATTTTCGATTGGAGATCCCAAAAATGTAAACGAAATCAATGTCCGTCTGTCTATTCATTAGTACCTTCGCCAATATTTTGTGGAGACCTAAATTTTCTCCCTAGATACATACTGCCCTAGTTTGAATTCAAAGATGAGGAAAATCGGTGAGGTTGTTTTAGAGACGTGATCAAGTCCAAAAACGTAGTCTTCTGAGGGTCGGATGGTAAGTGTAGCAGATAAATTGCTTATTAGAGTTTCAGAAAGTTTTCGACCATGGAACTCAGAGCTCGGGGTTGAGGCTATAATGATATAGGATCTTTAGGCGCAAGAAATGAAAAATTATTTTTAGTACGTTGTAGAGGAGGTTGAGGGAAAACATTGTTACGCATCGGTTTCAAAGATCATGGTTTTTTTTAGATTTATCAGCTTGGGACGATCGTTTTACCAATCTTGAAACACAGAGCTGACGATCCTTTGTTCCTTTCCCGTTCATCATTTAAATCAGCTTCGCCACTCAAGTTAGTTAAACCTCCCGGTCGCCTCCAAGAACTTGCTCAAAGTAGCTGGTTCTAGGTTAGCAACTTCGGACGGTCTTACAACATACCCTCCCAGCAGCCTGCGCCTCAGTTGGAAGAAACTGGGACATTCACATAATACATGAAATCCCGTTTCTTCCTCTAAGCCCCACGCACACATAGAGGTCGCCGAGAGCCTAAGCTTTTTCATGTGTCCAATCAGCCCGCAATGTCCAGTGATCGCACCTACCACTCTCCTGATGCGATTCCTGTCCATCCCTAGCAGAGATTTGACCCATTTGACATTAGGTCTCGGGAAAAATCGCTTGGTGTGGATACCACCATAGTCGAGTAATCGGCAAAAACGGCTCAGGGCCGTGACTGAGAGCTTCGGCACCCGCCTTGGCTAGCTCATCAGCTTTTTCATTCCCCTCTACGTCAGAGTGCCCAGGTACCCAAACTAAAGTGATCTGATTCCTCAGACCCATTTCGTTCAGGTAATCTCATGGTAAAGATCATAGTACTTCGGAAGGGTTTTTAAAATTACTTTGTAACTGCTAACTTCAAACCGTTCGACGACTCAATATTCAAATGGGGGTCGAGTGCAGGTCGTACTTGTTTACAAAAAATTAATTTATAGTTTATTAATAAATTATAGTTTTTGAAGTTCAGAAATGTTTTACGTCGAATGTGTTGGTGAGTTAAATTTTATATTTTTAAGTTAGACAAAATTTCGCTTCCATTTTTCGTTTATTTGTTTTCGAATTTCACGAAAGAACAGTGAAAACAACAAATACAAAGCATTAAATGATGGAGCCATGTACACGAACAATGCAACGGGTGAAATAATTCAAAGCGTTAAAATGGGCAAACACATTTACATCGACTGGAAGACGAATTTAAAATTTATCATGAAAAACGATTATTTGGAAACAAATCGATGTGAACTGGGAATAGGTAAGTAGAAAGAATAATTTGGTTTTAGACAGATTTACAAAGGACTTACATAAGTGACCTCGAGTTCGCTATTTCTTCTACCTTTAAACCACCTTCTCCCTTGCCTTTGTCCGAGAAGCCAGTGGAAAATATAGGTAAAAGTTATCTATTTGAAAAGTAACCTATGCGTCAAGAAAAAAAGATAAAGACGAAGTATGCGCCATTAGGTAAATGGGTTAAGAAATGCAAAAATCGTCTCTCTTTCAAAAGTGATTTTGTGGAGACTTGATGTTTGGGAATAATTTCAGTTGAGGGGACCTATCTATTTGAGGGGGGAGTGGGAGGAAATGATAGGGGACCTCCCCCAGATCACAAATATGCAACCGTTAGGTGGCGCTCGTGCTCCGTTTGGAAGTCACAGCGGTTCAAAGTTCAAAATTTTATATGTCCCGAAGCTTCATAAAATGACAAGAAAATAGTGTAAGGAGCTAATTAGAAGGTGGGGATGGATGGAAACCACAGTATCAACTTCAATATATATCCGGCAGGTGGCGGTAGCAACACAATAGAAGAGAATTTGGCGCTTTACCTATGTAAGTATGCACTTACCCAGGTTTGGAGTCATGAAATACTTCGCGATTGACGAAGCGAGGGGTCCCCACCTCACTACAATAAACGGCCATTTCCAGGGCCTCTGGGATACTTGTAAGCAGCCTCCACGTGGCGTATCCTGGGTAAGTGCATACTTAGCGAATGTTTACACAGGTAATGATAAGGGACATATACAATTTTGAACCGCTGTAACTTCCAAACGGAGCTCGAGCGCCACCCACCGGTTGCATATTGTGATCTGGGGGAGGCCTCCTATCATTCCCTCCCTCAAATAGATAGGTCCCTTAAACTGAAATTATGAATGTTTACACAGGTAAAGCGCCGAATTCTCTTCTATTGTGTTGCTAGCGTCACCTGTCGGATACATATTGAAGTTGATACTGTGGTTTCCATTCATCCCCACCTTTTATTTTCTTGTCATTTTATGAAGCTTCGGGACATATAAAATTTTGAGCTTTGAACCGCTGTAACTTCCAAACAGAACTCGAGCGCCACCTACCGGTTGCATATTTGTGATCTGAGGCAGGTCCCCTGTCATCAAGTAATGAATCAATTTCGTGGGGTTCTGCGAGTAATAATTGATTATGTAACTGCGGGGAAATTTTTTTATCTTAGGAGAGGGATGTAATCCCCCGAGTGGATAAACAAATTATCCCGCAGTTGCATATGCTATTTTATTCACCAGAGCAACAAATCAGCGAAACAAAGCTTGACATCAACAAATTATGTATAATTTTACTCCCTAGGGAAGCACTGTGGTGAATAAAATCCATTTCTTATATCCTTGCTGATTTTCTAAGAGAATGCTGTTGATGTAACAGAGCTTCAACTAAATACAGTTTTATCTAACTAGAACGATAATCTCGAACTTATCCCTCTTGGGCAAATCTACTTACCTCGATATATCTGTTCTCGATAGGCCAAAATGCCCTACAAGTCATAATAACAATTCTAGCAAGAGGTTACATAATCCACTATTAACTGGACTTCAGTAAAATTATGGTTATAAATTGCGTCTCGAAATATCAAGAAATTCAGGAGTGTCCTCAAGGCTGAGAGTTTGAAGAGTTTGAAGTGGAAATAATTTCAATAATAAATTGACGTTGTGGTAAAATGTCAATAAAAGAGAGAGCGTCCGATAAATTTCACATCATTTACAAAGAAACATTTGTTGATAAAAATGTGAAAAATTAATAGTATTTTATTGCCATTTAGGGTGAACAGTCGAGGCTTACCGAGATTTTAACTTAAATGGCATATGATGCTTTATCGCATAAGCGAAAAATAGAAAAGAAATAGCAGAATAACAAATGTTATCGTCAGCGATTAGTAATTTCCACTTATATTACTAGCTCAATAATTTTTAAGGGAAAACAATGCGAGCATGCAGTGTTACGTGTTATTTGATTGATCGATCTTTGGTTGATCAACTATTTTTTTAACAAATCTGTCTAACAAAAGAGTCTGTAAATTCTAACAGTTGTTCTAGCCAGTAGAAATCTTATACGAGGGGCACCTTTTAAGTCTTAAGAATCGCCAAACTAGCCAAATAATGCTAGAGAATCAAACGAATATGAAAAATTTGACATTTTTCATGACATATTTGCGACCAACGTTTTAAGCTAGCGTCACTAATTGCGTAGCTATAAGTAGTAGAATGAAACACCTAAAAAAAAGCTTTTTGAGGACATATACAGATTTTGTAGTGCTTTGATTCGCATTTTACGGAGTTATTTCGTTATGTGAATGAACTAGGCACATCTTTTGGTATCAGATTATGGTTGTACGGCGGATGGTACATCAATCCATCGGTTTGGTTACCTAGAAATACCATTATTTCAACTGAAGGTCAAAAAGCTCCCTTTTTCTGGGAGCATGTTGATGAAGAGCTTTTAATGGAATTTGTCTTTTCGCTAAACAATTTAAGCAAATGAACGATTCTGTCCTAATCAGAATTGATGGTTGTACGATCGTCATTTGAGCATGTAGTCCTATGGCTTTTAGCACTAAAAAAATTGGAAGACATTTCCTTCGAATTGATTTTTATCTTAAAACCTATGTTAGGTTCACCTCTCTTTCGATCGTTCTAATAGAATATCTATGGTTTGCTTCAGGCTCCTACGCATATGTTTACGATTCCTTTTCAAGTTAGATGTGATATGAACTCTTAGAAGCACTATGGCCATCTTTGTCCAATGCTTAAGTGCTACAATCGAGCCAGCCTACTTTTCAGCGGTTGTGAGGTTATGTGTTTTTCATCAAGACCATATTTTTTTCATAGCTAGATGTTCATCTTAAATCGAATCGATGCTGGTCTAAATAATGTCAAAAGATGCCCCAATTTTTCGGTAGGTCCTATAACAATTTTTCTTGATCCGTTCACACACAGCAGCATTGCTAAGTGGTAGATCAGAACATTTAAGATGACCTTTACTAGACTCGCCGTTAAGAGATGTACGGTATGGATTTAATCAATCGAACTAGTCAAGGACGGTAGTACTGGATGGTACTTAATCGCCAAAAGTTAATATAGGTTGATAGCTACATGATTGTTGAGTTACACCAAGGCGAACATCATAAAAATTCACCGAACGAAAATTTTAACGACTAAAAATCATTTTCAGTGTTGAGGAACCTTTTAAAAAAATTTTTACTAACAAAAATTGCAGACGAAATAAAAAACGTTGTTCGCAAACATACCATGAAAAATGTCAAATTGTTCATATCCGTTTGATTCTCTAGCATTATTTGGCTAGTTTAGCCAAAAAAGGTGCCCCTCGTAGCTTCTTCAACGGCCGCTTAAGGCTTAGTATGCAAGCTTTTTGCCCTCATTGACAGAGGAAGCGAACGTTAAAAAAGTTTGCATGTTTTTACTGGCTAGTGCCTTTTTTGTGCAAAAGTAAAATTTACAAAAAAATGCTCCAGCGGTCATTTTTCTTGCTTTTTGAAAGGGTGGTTCCAGAATATCAACGAGAATGAAAAGTTTCCATACGAAGTCGCGACCGCCCATTGAAAAAGTTTTAAGCTCTCTACCGGCAAATACATTTTACAAAACGCTCTATTTTTCATGAAAAACGTTTCAACCGGTCGCGGTTTTTTAACTTTCTAGCGATTCTAAAATATCAACGAGTATGAAAAGAATCCGAACAAAGACGAAAAGTTATAAGATCTCTACCGGCCAGAACAGGACTAGAAGACTTTGAAACGGACTCCCTCTTAAAATCGACTTTATGACTACAAAAAGTAAGGAACACTTGAGGGACTAACTTTTATCAAAGAAAGATACCTGAAAATCGCCCAAGAACCCAGACTAATGCATTTCGGGCTCATTAATATTAGAGGTGAGGGGGTCGCCTGAAACTCGACTAAAAACCCAACCCGAATCAATTTGTCGGGTCGGGTTTTTGAATTTTTTTTTCGAGTCGGGTCGGGTGTGAAGACTTCAGCTCCGACCTACTCAATTATTTTCTCAAAATTTATTTTAAAAAACATTTTAAATGAAATCCCAAATCAAAGGGCTCGGCTCGGTTCCCATTTGGAAAAAAGTCCCACACACCTCTACTTAATACTCAAAATTGAATATTTTTAAATTGAAGTATTGACATCCTCGATTAGTGGGGCTCATTGTTCAGTCTATTTAGTTTGAATATTGCTGCAGCTAAGAATACGACTGATGGAAGGTCATTAATACTCATTAATAT
The DNA here is from genome assembly GCA_029228625.1 of Pseudolycoriella hygida. NCBI lineage: Eukaryota > Metazoa > Arthropoda > Insecta > Diptera > Sciaridae > Pseudolycoriella > Pseudolycoriella hygida. Next base: position 34,213,948 of record CM055406.1, on the reverse strand, counting down.
ACAAGTATTACAAGAAAGTGAATTAGCGTGGCCAAGATTCAGTTCTATGACGCAAGAACCCCTGAATGTATCAGTACCTGGTCTTTAGATCTTCTTTGGAATAGACGTCTCTCATGGTCATCTTCAAATGTCATTTTGTATTTGCAGGTGAAGAAGAATTTGTCGATGAGAAGATAGCTCTAATTCTGCCATTGAACAGTCCCTATCACAAACTATTTGACAGAGAACTCTACCGTCTGTTGCAAATGGGCTTCATTCAAAAATGGATTAGCGAATATTTGCCGAAAAAAGACAAATGTTGGAGTACTGGGAAATCACAAGATATCGAAAATCACACCGTCAATCTAACTGACATGCAGGGCTGCTTCTTAGTTCTACTTACAGGTGAATATGAAGTTTAAAATTGATGTGCCGTGGGTATTTTCATTATATTCCTCTATCACTTCCAGGAACATTGATTGCGGTTGTTATTGTCGTTATAGAGTTTCTAGTAGCAAGATATGGTGACACTTTAAAAGACAAAACAATAACCGCTTTTGTAAAGTAGCGATAACGAGTTGACAAGCATGGCAAAACGTTAGAAAAAAAAAATTGTAGCATTGAAGTTAAGTTATCAAAACAATTTAATGGCACAACGAAGTAGCGGTAGTGAAAGGATTCCGACGAGCTTCATTTCACCGATTTCCGGTAGAGTCGTAACGAACACCGGTAAAAATTGTCATGATGAAGATGTCTATGATTGGGAATGGGTGATATGACATTGATGCACAGTTGTACCTAATTCGTCTGTTGTCACAAATCAGCTGCCACTACTTAATAAAGGAACATTGATAAGATATGAAAATTTGTTTCGATATGATTCCAAAATCGTTGACTACAACATAGCCCAGATTGAACTGTCGAAAACACGCGGGGGTTCGTATCTGATAGATATCTCGCCACTGAAAAAAAAAGTATTTTTTCTAGTTTTGAAACACTTGTGAAAAATTGTTGTAAGAAAATTTGATTCGACAATCGCTGCCTCGGTTGCCAAAGTATTTTTCCGCGGCGACCACGGTTTCCCGTGTTTTTGTCGGCCATTATCAACCAGGCGCTAAGGATTTTCCAAAAAGCAGAACTGATATACGACAAATATGTACTTTTCTTCGTCCGAGGTGTAGACGGAGACCAAAATCCTATATTAGTATGTACTAAATTTTCTCCTTGCGGATTAAAGGAGAATACCTTCCCCTATTCAACAACAGTACCATCTTGGAGTTTAAACGGTAGGAACGGTAGAAACACAAATTTTTCAGTAGAGGTGCCATTAGCCAGCTGTGGTGAAATTAGGGGCCATTCGAATAGTGCGCATGCTAAACAAGACCGATTTTAGATCCAACCTCCCACCTTCCGAAGAAACGGTGTAAAAAAATTTGCTGAAAGCACAAAATTTACCCCGGAATAGAGAAAAATGTTCTCGTCAATTTTCTCTACAACATAGCAAAAATCCATTTTTTGGGCTGACCTAGGGCCCTAAGTAGAGGCCTCGGACACATACTTCCATAGACAAAAATGTTTCCCTCAATTTCCTCTGTAACATAGCAAAAAATTTTTTTTTTGGTTAGGGCCGACCTTAGGACCAACATGAGGCCCACTTGAGCTCTAAGCACCCAAAAAATTTCTTCTACAAATTGTCGGTGATGCCCAGATCTTTCAAACAAAAAATTTCTGAAAATTAGAGAAGATTTACTCGAGTTATGTACAAAAGACCTGAAACCACTTAAACGGCCCTAGCTCGGCGGCCCTTGGGCCGACAGTACCCAGATTCAATCCCCCCCCCCTACTACCGGGTAGAAATAGTTCGACTGGTTACAAACGTCGTGGTAAACGCAATAGACAGCAATAGACACAATAGCACAACGTTCTTCGTACGGGTCTAAAAATTCAGAATGTATGGAGCGAACGCTTTCCTTAAACGCCCTCTCCCCCCAAAAAAGCGTGCGAACTACTTGAATGGCCCCTTACTGAGCAAAAATGTTACCTAAAGATGACGTCAAGCAACTGCCAAGCACAACCCACAACAACTGTATTATCAAATAAACTTTCTCGAAGCCAGCGTTTGGAAGCTCGTTGAAGACGAATATACGAAAAACTCGATAATTGAATCAAATGAAAATTTTTATTCTTGGTCATATTTGTTTAGTTAGATGAAATCACTGGAGTATGTCTTATTGCCAATGAAAACTGAGAACTTAATAACAGCATCTGGTGAGATCTGCACAAAGATGTGTTCCGGTTCATCTAACTCTGTAGCAGGCTCTAAAGTAAAGTGAAATTTTATTGTTTTTATTTCATTGTCTACGTTCATCCTACAAACCTGTTTCCAGATTTTCATATGTCGAAAGTATATTCAATCGTTGCTTCTTTATCACCATGACTTGCAACGAAATGCACTCGATTTTTTCCAGATACTAAAAACAATCGAGCGATTAGAATAAATCGTAAGCAATTGAAAGATTTTGAATATTACCTCCAACAATAACCGTATTTGAACAGGATGCATGAGATTGAAACGCAACGCAATGTCGCTAACTGTGATACCAGGATTCTGCATGCAATACAACAGCACCTGTCCCATCCATTTGTCCAACACTCTCCGGTTCAACGATCCATTGACACGGATCCACGGCAATGTTTTTATTGTGAATGTAGGCCTGACACAAAAACAAAACTATAAATTCTATCTGTAATTTCGACTGTATGATTTAGGAAATTCAACACATTCGGTCAGTAGCAGTCTAGCACTTGCTCACTTGCTCGTGGCATTTTTGAGACAACTGTCCTTCTTAAGACAAAAAATTGTGTTGAATAATTGATAGTTCTTACCTTTGCGGATCTGATCGATTTGGAAAACCCTTATTTTGGTCTACAGTCACCTTGTCGAAGCGAATAGGACGAAGACAATCTTCATCGTCTTTTTCACCTATTCGCATTAGCTTATGCGGCTGCGGACTAGCGGCATCTCTATTCAAACGTTTTAAATGATACGTCGTAATTAGCCAGGCTGATGTGTACATCCAATAAACGAAAGTGAAATCCACAACCCCCGCTCGCATCACCAGATTTTGTTTATAGAAAATGTCTAAGCATTTTTTGACAAGAACTTTTGATTCGAACTTTTCCTGCAAATTTATCAAAAAAAAGGTAAAAGTGAATAGAAAGTGACCTCATAACGAAAAGGTATACCAGCAGCTCTTTACTCGATGCACCAATTTCCTTTTTCGATTCAATGAACTTTAATATTTCCGTTCCGATGATAATTTCATTTTCATTAAGTTCTCGGCTGATCAGACATTCTGTGATGTCAACTCTGTCCACCTCTTTGTTACTCCAACGTACTGAGCTGGAAAATTTATGATTTTATTTCAAAGAGGAACGCCGAACAATAAATTTGTCTTCTTACTTGACGATGTAATCCAAAAGCGAATCCTTCTTCTTTGGATCCAATTTAAGAATCTTTTTTGGAACATTTGACGATCCAAATTTGACGTATTCATCATCAGGCTTCTCAGGTACGGAAACAGTCATTTGGCATAAACTAACCAGAATCATGTCATGCATTTTGGTAATCTTGTCATTTTTACTTGTTAGCGTCAAAATGTCTTCAACATCTTCATCGGCATTGGAATCGCCTTTGATGCGATCAACCAAGCCCTTGAAACCATTCCCTTCCACATGATTTAAAATATCTAAAGAAATGGTCAGCAGACCTTGGTCATCGATTTCACTAACGTCATCCGCGTAATCGTATCGTTGCATTACAAACTTGTTCATCAAAAACAAAATATTTTGTTCAGTAATTTCTACCCTTTCCGGCAAAACACTGTGTTGATTATCGATTTTTATGTTGTTCAAATGCACGGCGTTCGATTCGATGATAGAAACAATTTTCTCAATGGAATTACCGACGGCACACACACAATCGAATGGACAGTGCTGTTCGTCATTCAAACGCATATCAGCGACAACAACAGTTCGATTCTTTCCAATGCAATTGAGCAAACAATAGAAATGGTACAGCGATTCATCGGTTTTCATTAATTCTTCCACTGGGTGCACCACGTATTCCATTGTCTGTGGTTTTTCCGTAGAAATTCGTACCGTTTTACTGCTACTACTAGCTTCCTCCTTCGGTGGTACAGCATCACAGGTAATATTGACTTTGGGTATGTAGTGAAATATTTCTTGGAATCGACTAGATATTTTATCGTAAATTGTAACATCCTCTTGGCATTGTTTCGGATTGATGACCAGCATACGGCGCGGCTTCTGTATGTTACATGTGATGGACTGATTGAAAATCAGTTCACTTATCAAAAGACAACGACCTTTGTTCGCTCCTTGTAAAAATGATGAATTTGTTATTGATGTTTCGGATACGAAAAGTTCCTGGAACATGGAAAGAACACATTAACATAACGAAGTGGCTAAGGATTCTTATATCATCTATTGTCTAATTCGCATAAAACGTAGTGTTTCGAATGTATAAAAAATTATTACGTTTGTTGGTCTGTCATTTGCGACGCATACTTTTAATGTACTGTAAAACTTCGTCAAAGGAATGTTTTGTGTTTCGAAGTATAAAGCGTTACCCCAACTGACATCAGTTGTTTGGGAAGAAGGAAAAAGGACTTGCCCTATATTTCCCTGTTGAACAAGGTTTTTGTTGTGATATCAGTAGTTTTGGAAATAGAGACAGATTTTGACAAAGTAGATATTCTCTGATATCCAAGATCGGAACATTTCATTCAGGTTGTTAAAACGCCAAATCCGTTGAAATGACTGCCAGAAGTTTCCTGAAATCTCAAAATCAAGGAATCAACATTCGAAAACCTTCATCAGGTCCCGAGAGACCCAAATTAATTGAAAAAAAGTGACGAGAGTGCTAGAGCATATGTGCTGACACCATCCTGAGACCAAAATCGAGAAAGCAACATTGAACGACAACTTTGATTTCGTTAGAAACCGAAATCCGTTAAAAAATTGACCGAAGTTAAGGAAAGCTAGAGATGCTTCCAAAGCGGTCGGTGAGGGTGGGGGTGAGGCCGGGTTGCAAGATTTGAACAAGATCTGATCGTCAGTTCTTGAGAACGTCCCTGACGATGGCCCAGAAATAGTTTGTTTCACTTTTTAGATACGAACTACGAACTGTGGTGATCTTTGAGACTAGCGGGCCGAAACGGTAGCCTCTAGGGAATTGAGACGGGACGTTCGACAGACGAGACTGAATGACAGGAAAAATGAAAGAAAAGCAGCGTTTGTGGATGTATTATTCTCACTATATAGGGATATATATTCGTTCTAAAAGTCAAAGCTTGAGAGAATCTTGCGAAAGACAAAGTGCTTAAGAAAGTGAATGTTCAGAAAACTGGCCTTTTTTATGGTATTTCAGGGATCTCTTTTTGTAGAAGTTAGATGTTAGAAGTGTTTCGGAGGTAGTAGAAAATGACACGAAGTGTTCCGAAGGCGGTCGAAATTGACACGAATTGTTTTAAAGGTAGCCGAAAGTGACACGAAGTGTTCCGAAGGTAGTCGAAGGTGACACGAAGTGTTCCGAAAGTAGCCGAAGGTTACACAAAGTGCTCCGAAGGTAGCCGGAGGTGACGCGAAGTGTTTCGAAGGTAGTCGAAAATGACACGAAATGTTCCGAAAGTAGTCGAAGGTGACACGAAGTATTCCGACGGTAGTCGAAGGTGACACGAAGTGTTCTGAAAGTAGTCGAAGGTGACACGATGTGTTGCGAAGGTGACACGAAGTGTTCGGAAGGCAGCCGAAAGTGAGACGAAGTGTTTAGGGGAAGTCGAAGGGTACAACTCAGTTGTCAAATGTTTTTTTGAAGAAAATTTTGTTGAAGAAAATTTTTTTTGAGAAAATTTTTTTTGAAGAAAAATGTTTTCAAAAAATAGACAATTTTGCACATGAATTATAGTTATAACAACTGAAAACTTCCAAAACGACTGATTTCGCATACAAAACCCTCTCAGTTTTTTTGAACACAACGTAATTTTGTTTTAAAAAAAGTGATGCAATTTTGTTTAAAGAATAAAACTTTGTTCACAAATTTAATTCAAATTAAAAAATATTTGGTCACCTATTCCAATTAGTCAATAATATCAAAAGGGTATCACACGATCATGATACATCAACTTACCTTTAATTTGTCAAAAGCTTCGCCGAAAACTTCATAGGAAATATTTGTTATCATCATGTTGCTATATGTGGACGACAAATGGTACGGATTTGAGCTTAACGGCAAATTTCGATTGTCAATTTTACTTTGATTGGCCGTTTTATTCACCGACGTTAGTTGAATGTTTCGCACCTTTTGCATTGCCTCTGCTAAAACTTTTTCCGGATAGTCTTTGTAAATGTCGTACAATTGAATATTCCACGACGTTTTATCATACGTACAGCAAATGGAACTGTGAATCAATGTAGTTATAATAGCGATGCTAATATCCATCTTTGTCCTTGGATTGTTGTATTTGAGTTCTTTATGAGAATACTCTTCTAGCTTGACGTCATACATTTTGTAAAAATCTTCCAGTCTATCGGGTAACACAGTGGTACAAAAATCGTTTGACAATGTGACAAGCGATGAGAATTTCTCTTTCAGTTGTAGAAGTAGCCGAACGTAAACAATCTTCAAAACGCTGCTGAGCATCTCGTCCCAGGGAAACCTTCGCGCTAAAATTTCGTACAAATTTTCATTGAATTTCTTCTTGATTTCGACGCTGTTCTTCATTTCCTGTACACATGAATGTACATTTTTTGCTATTGCCTCGTTTTTCATCATGTAAACGATTCGGCGCTGACACGCTCTAGATGTTTTGTCGAATGACTTGAGATGCCAGTGTAGGACATCCCGAATAGTGTTTGACGTTATGGTTTGTTTTCGGCTGTTGGGACAAATATAGAGAAGTCCTACCTTACACAGCAATAAGAAATTATCCTCTTCCGGTCGCCAATCGACTCGCAATTTTTTCATTAAACTCAAAGCTTCCTTGTCGATGTCATCATAGCATGGTTGTTTCAAGCGCTTACGTGGAACCGATTGCGGTCTCGGAGATGGCACCTTAACGATTGTTCTGATTGGAACGACTTGTTGTTGCACTTGTTTCGCTGTAGCAAAAAGTTAACAAATTAAATTATTTCGTAAAAATTAATACGACAAACCACGTACGTAGTGTGCCTGCGTCACGTTTTCTAACAACTTTATTCAACGGCACAGTTGTGACGGCAGTTGCAGCCTTATAGGGGAAAGTTGTTGCTTTGTATGTCCAATTACGTTGCAGATGTGCATATAACGATGAGTCAAAACCAGCTGCACCTCTTCCATCGCCAGGTATGACAGCATTGTCCAAAACGTGAACATCGTAAGCTTTTCGTGGTTGCATTTGTTCAACGAGTAACGGCTGCGTGCCCCAAAAATTTTTGGTCGGTTCGCATGCGTGCTTTCTTCGTCCCAACTTTGTGTTCAAACAAATGCGATAAACATCGTCCCAGTATTTGGCAATGTCGTCGATGGAATTGAAATAATATTCTTCGACGGGATATTCCTTTTCCGTTGTATGAAAATAGCCGGGATCAGAATCAACTGTATTCTTCAGACTGGCTCTCCGATTCACATAAATAAACATTTGATCTTTCTCCTTCTGACGACTCGGTCCAATTTGCACCAGACCAATGCAGCAAAGTCGTTTAACGACTTCATCCACACTGAACACATACTTTCTACTGCTAACAATTGAATTTTGAATTTGTACTGGCAGATAATTCAACAAATAATGCTTTCGTATCGGATGCTCCAATAGTTCATACAATCCTGGCACTTCGAAGTTAATGTTAAAGACTTTGGCGAAAATAGATAGTGGGATTCTCAGCAAAATGTCACTCATCACAGCCCATCCCTTCGGAAAGCCTTGATATGGAAGCAATGGTGGCACAAACATCTTCCAATTCGTTTCGTTCGAGTAAATGGTTGACAGTTCGGGGTACAATGCCTCGTAGTCGATGGACGGCTCAACTGTTTTCCAATTTTCAAACGCCTCTTCGGGCGTATATGTTGGCACATCTTCCGGATAATTGTGGATTAAATAAAACAGGAACTCATGAAGCCTCCTCATTCTGATGAATTTGGGAGTGTAGCCGTAATTAACGGTGGTGTTTTGAGCAATTTTTTTCTTAGGCGCTAGTTCTTCAGCAGTTTTCTTTACTCGATGCTTCTTTGGTACATCTGTTTTCTGACAAACTGTTTCGTACACTGTTTTAGTTGCTGCTTTCAATTTCGTCTTTTCATTGGATATTTTCACAAGAAATTCGAATTTCTCTTTCTCAATCAGTGAGATGAACACTGAGTTGGTTTCATCAACGTGGGGATGTGTGATAAACATCAATTGTTTAAATTTTTGTTCGTAGCTTAAACTGATCGTCCAAAGTGCTATCCGTTTTTCTGCACTTAGCCGAACCAACAATCGACTCAGTGATCGTCTGCACATTTGATCTTTGTAACCCAATTTGACTTCTTCTGCTGCAAGCAGTTGCACCAATTTGTTAACATCCTCGATCACAGTAAACACATTCAGAAATTTCAATATGCTGCTCATTCGTTCGACCATACGAATAGTTTGATTTTGTTCGGTGATCGGTGAACGATGCAGATTTTGTAATGGTTTGTTTGTACGTCTTATCTGCACAACTAAATCGTTCGGTCGGATTTCTTCGCAGAGAGTGTTTGACTTTTCGGATCTAGAGAGTTCAGCTGCTTTCCAATCCAACGTCTCGATGTGCTGCAAGTGCAGAATATTCGTTAGGAACTTTTTCATTTATTTCCAATTAATTTAAAGGGTAAAAGGCAGGAACTAGTTTGGACGAAAATGGGAACTTAGAAAAATATCTACGTGAGGGACCATCTATAAATTACGTACGCTTTTTTCAGTGCTGTCATCAGATTTGAATCAACAATAACTTGGAAAATATTCACTTTTGAGAAGTCAAATGTATGACCGACCCCCCCATACTAGCCCCCTAAACGGGGGGGGGGGGGGGTGGGCCATACATTTGATGTCTCAAAAGTAAATATTTTTCAAGTTAATGTTGATTTAAATCTGATGACAGCACTGAAAAAAGCCCACATAATTTATGGATGGTCCCTGACGAACGGGTAACGAATCAAAGGATCGCTAGATCTGTATTTCATGGACTCATCAAGGTCGGACCCAAACTGATAAACCTAAGAATCGGGGTAAAAGAAACAATTGTGTAGATCGAACATGTCCTTGAAACAATTTGAAGGAGCTACATGACTTACCTCAGGCAAAACGGAACTGTTCAAAACATCTTGTTCGACTTGCTTCATTTTCGCTTTGTATTCCGATTCAAAACTCTTGAGGATGTACCTGAAAATATGGAAATCCCTTTGGAATGTTCTATTGTAAAAGTCTACCGACGCTTACTTTGAAGTCCTTTGACGTCCTTGATCGACACGATACGTCGTCACTTCACCAATTCGTTCCAAGTTCTTTAACAAAACTCGAGCATTTAATTTCGTCAATCCCATCATTGTTCGAAACTCTGTACTTGTGACACCATCGAACTTCGATTGCCCGATTGCTTTTTGCGCTTGTACAATTAGATCGACATTGTACAATTCGGCATCGTTGCATAGAAATCCAATTTCTGTTGCCGCATCGTCATCATCTACTTCGGCTTGTCTCGGCCATATATCGTACACATTGACGTTGGGTTCACGCAACTGAAGTACTCGAATGGATTTTTCGCCTCCTTTTCTCATTTTCCATTCCACTGGTGTGGCGTCTGGATAAACGGTACGGTATGGAACCTTGAGGAAGAGAAATCTTCATTATATCGCATGCCATAATCGTAACTAACCATTTCTGTTGCTAATCGCTAGCGTCGCTGATTATCAACGTCACTACCGCTAATCTATCAGCTCTAACCATTAGCGTCGCTACTCATCACCAACTTGTCATTAAAGCGGCTAACACTGACGTCGCTAGCGATTAGAAGTAGCAAACATTTTGGAAAATTCGAACTCACCAGAGCAGCTACAATAAATTTTTGCAATTGCTGAAATTTCAATAGTTTTTTCAACGTATTGCCAGCAGAGCCAACAGAGTTTTTCAACACATCGTAAGCCATGGTGCAATTCGGTTGGGCCTTCAACAAATCAACTATGTGTTCGGTCACGATCATGTGTGGCGGTTTAAATTCAGTGTAAAATCTTGTCAAATGTAGTAAAATCCCATTGTGGGTGTGTTCATCTAACTGCTCCATGTAGTTTTGGCGAGATATCAAATTGTAGCGATAAAGTAGTTTTCTGCAAAGAGACAATTGTTTTTATAAATCATAAATCACTTAACGTGATATGTTTACCTTGTGTAGAACATTGAAACGGCTGGCTGGATATCAACAAGCGAATGAGTCAATTCCCCATTGTATCGCGATCGACCGATTCTCTCCAGGACGCAATATTGCAAAGTATTTAATTCCAGCATTTCCGACACCGTATTTGGAATGAGAACCGACTGCCGTAATTTTTGTGAACCGACAATAATAAATTTTGTTCCCCATCTAAGTGTCACAGACAAATTGAATGAAATTGGAACTTGTCACCACTCCAAACTTACCTTTCCAAGACGTCGTTTAACGTCATCTTTGTTACCTCTTTCCATTCGATTGGTTTTCTGGTATCGAAATCTTGACACGATCCTCTGAGTGCTCCATTATCTTTACAGATGGGATTATATTTGTAAATTGTGTAGCAGTGCTGTGGAGAGAACAAGTTGCCATCAATCGATGTTCAACACAAAATAAGCTTTACGAACCGTCGAGTCGCGCATTGATTCAATGTCCGTATTGTCAGCTCGATCAAATGTTTTGATCAGTTCCCTTGGTTCAGCAAGTTCGTAGAAGGCAACGCATTTCTGTTTAGACAAAAAGGCCCATAATTCATTACAAAATTTTGGTGCAAGGGGAAACGACAATTTGAGACGAATTGACAAGCGTTTCCAAAGACCTGAAAAGGAAATGAAATATTTCATCAATTTATTGAACGATCGCATTATTTGCAAAACATACTTTCCAAGGTTATTCCGTCCAATCCCTCTAACCCAATTTCTTCAACTACTGCGTGTGTGATTAAATTTGGAGAAGACATTTCTTCATTTATTTGTGCAGATTTCTGTGTTTACGATTTGCATTAGCCATCAGCTACAATGTACACTAGTGTGTTTTGTTCGTTTGTTTCGCCTGTTTGTTGTGGAGTAGTCCAATGGACCGTACATTCAGCCAAAGGTTCATTAAGTTTATATTCGCACTTAAGATTCTGTTTTTATTTAAATGTTGTTTGCGGCATAGAACGAGATTTTGTTTTGGTATTAATATTTTTGATTGCCGCATAGATAAAAATGACGGAAGGAGTAATGTCAAAAGTGAGCACGAATCTGTCAACACAAATGAAAATAGAATTCAAAAATAAACCGCGCAAATATTTTCGTAAAATTGAAGGAAATTGTCATCTTATCCCGACTCCGCGATTCCTGATTTTCTCTCTTTTATGCGTTGAGCATTGAAACTAGAGGAGTTTACGTCTTTCCTCATTCGACCATATTATCTGATAAAGCTGATGTTTGAAGTAAGTTCACCGGTGATCCGCATAATCGCCCAGTTGAATAATGACCGCCCGTCCACTAAAGTCGTTGTTAATAACTTCCACCGTCCCTCAATATCTATTTGAATATTCGTCGTTTAAATAACGTCCAGTTCAATTAGGTCCTCTGTCTATTTTCATTGGTTCCACTAACAGTCAATATCCAACAAAATCCTTTCCAAAAACTTCCATTTCAATAATATCGAATGTAACAAAATAAAAGGTCCATTAAAATCCGTTTCAATAAAACCCACTCCAAAATCATTCAGTTTAATTACACTGAATGTCCGATAACATTCAGTTCAATAAGTTCCGATTCAATATTATCCACTGCAATAATGTTAAATTCAATTAAATCGAGTACACGCCTTACACACCAAAAAATTCACAAGTTTTCTCGAAGACTAAGGAACAGCAACTTTTTGACTTCCCCCAGTTGCGACGTTCTCCCCGGAAAATATATTTTCCAGATTCTACGAAAATTTTAGGCCCAAGTGTTTTTTACTCATTACAATGGGTTCAGCCGATACGAATTTTTTAAGTTTCCACTTTTCTATATTACAAGAAATTTTCCGTTGAACATTTTTAACTGGTCGCTTCCGTCAACCTTTGTAATTTTGTTGGGATCTCGGATATGGATTTTGAGGGTAGATCTTTATCTTTAAATAAACTGACCAGACCATTTCTGGGATTTCTGGGATTTAGTCACTTCCTCAGTCAGGATGACTCAATAACTCTAATGTTATAAGAGTTAGAAGATTACTTGAAAAGGCAAAGTCGTAGAAAATTAAATTTTAGCGAATACTAGTTTTTATTCTTTCGAGAAATTACCCAATCCGAGAATATAATCTAGAATTAGTGGTTCTGCGTAATTCTGAGTAATGCGTCTTAACTAGAGGTGTGCGCCGCCGAAAATAGGGTCACGTCGATGCCTCGCCGCCGCCGACAAAAATTTGTTCACGCCGCCGCTGCCGCCGACCATGTTTCGTCGGTGCGTGTAAAGTGAAAAATACATTTTTTCGAATGATTTTTATATGAATTTTTCACATTCTACTGAGCTTGAAGTCTCAAACTTTACCTTTTTTTGAAAATATTCAGGATATTTTTCATTTAGCATTTAAAAACTTGGATTAAATTCATACGCTTTTAAAAGTTTCTTTATTTTGACGGATTACCAATGTACAAAGGGTTCTAAATGGAAAATGGTATTTACAGTTATAGAAATTTAAATTAGTTAGAATTGGCAGTAGCAGTGACGTGTGTGCGTTCCTGATTGAAAAATTTTCAAATAAGTCATTTCATAATATCTGAATCTATCGAAAAAAAAAAAAAATTTCAATGAGACTTTTCTTACAAAATTGTAATTTCTTAGTTCGACAGATTTGGACATTTAGACATTAGTTGAAATGAAAATTGAAATATAGAACTTTCAAAAGCGAGGAGCAGTTAATCTGGATTTTCGATCGATTTTTTTTCAGCTGTTTTTTAAATATTAGGCTTTTACGAAGAACGACGCTCTTCAAAAAGGGGTTTTTGGGTTTACCACGACGTTTGTAGCCAGTCAAATTTGGATTCGAGAGTTGTGGTTTAAATAAGACAAATCCAAAATGTCTGTCCGTCAACGCGATAATTCCATTTTCAAATTTTTTCCCCCCCTGAAAGGTATTCTGATATGGGCATTTTTCGATCAAGTGCCGCCGAGCTGAGGCTGAGTAAATCTTTTCCGATTTTGATAAATCTATTTTTAGTCGATAGGTCTATGAATAGATGAATACCCAACAATTTATGAAAGAAAATTGTTCAGTTTCTTTTCTCTTCTCTTTTTCAATTCTTTATCTATTTGAGAGGTAATCGAAGGCCCAACAGCATTACAAAAATTGGGACAGATTCTTCTTTTTGTCCATGAATGTATGGGTCCTAGGCTTCGAGTATGGGTTCGACTGATTTAATGGGGATTCGTACGGGTTTTTTAATATTGCCTTTTTATTTCTTTCTTTGTTTTCAAAATGTTTTCTAATTTAATTTGTTTTTTTTTTTCTTATTTTAATTTTTTTAGTGTTTTGTGTTTAAGTGTTTATTTTGTTGTTCGCTCAATGCGACTTTGTTTTTTCAGAATATCTGCACCTCATTCAAAACTCTGCGCACTTCGAAAAGAGTATTCTCCATGAGATTTTCATATAAAAAACTACCTCGCTGGGCCTATCTTCAATGTACGAGAGATCAATGTCCCTGTAATATGACGGCATTCTCCATACAAGTGAGACATAATATTCCAGCACTATTCATCACTCGTCCGAACACTTCACTGGGGTTTTGATTGAGACTTTTTTACTCGGGTAGTACACAAGTAGAAATGACCTGGTGCAAGTTCTATCGATTTTACCATAAAAATGTTGCAGTCAAAATTTTTGAGACCTGATTCGAACTGAAAAACTAAGTTAAATATGGGTCAATGGAAGCAGGCCCGGACTGGCCATATGGCCAGGGTGGCAAATCACACCCGCGCCTTTTGCCGTTTTTGCGCCTTTTCGAAAAAATAATACAAAATCGTCACTATCGAAAGTCGATATTATGTCGGTAGCGCTTTTGTCAGACGCCTTTGATGTGTACTTTGTGTTCATCGTAAGTACAGTGATGCGCTTTTTTGTTGAAAAAAGTCTCCATCAAGTAATTTAGAATTTAGAGAGTTTTGAATGCTGCACGTCGATGCACGTACTCTCTTTAGTACAGTGGTGTCTCTGATAAACAACTATTAACGTGTTAATACGACCTTCTTTTCTTTCAGCTTTGTGAGAGAAGAGCGATTATTCAGTTTGTTACGCTTTTATTAAGAAATTTCACATTTTTTCCAACCGAAATCCTAAAAAAGAATTACCTAAACTTCTAGGGTTTTGGCTTCAAAAACAAAAAAATTTCGCCTGTAGCGCAACTTTTTATTTGCTATAAAACGAATTTTAGCTTTGTATAAAATTAGATTAAACTGAGGCTAGTCATTTTATAATGAGGAAATTTACACATAAAGAAATTCGCTCGCTACGCTCGCGACAATCACCTTACATAATGTTCACATTCTCGTTGAAAGTTTTGTGCTAACACAAACTCAATTTCGGCAACCAGGGGCTTTCACCGGTAGTAGAAATATAAGTTTTTAAATTCACAATAGATCTTGTTGTTCACGTAAGCGCCTTTCGACTGGTCGCACCTTTTGATAGCCAGTCCGGGCCTGAATGGAAGTATGGGAAGATGTCGGTCCGATACTCTGAAATTCCCGAAAACGTTGAATTATATTTGAGATTTTTTTAAAATCTGTTCTGCTTGCCTCCAAATAAAACGTTATCACATTTTTAGTGGCATTTCCAATTCATTGAAATTTTAATTTTATATGTCAATTTAAAACAGACACGTAGACGGCGTGCCGCCGCCGCCGATGTTTTGTAAGCTTCGGCGCGCCGCCGCCGACTAAAAATTTATCACGCCGCCGCCGCCGATCAATTATATATCGGCGCACACCTCTGGTCTTAACTCTCAAACTATCGGAGTTTGAAAGTTTAGGTGTTTTTGACGAGAGATAAACTTACAAAAGTACTGATATCCGTATAAAAAACTCCCTACAGAGGTGTGAAGAATGTCATTTTGTCTACTTACAATAGATTTGAAATCAGAAAAGGGTGACGCATTCAACTTCGATACGCGAAAAAAATCAAAGCAAAGTTACGTTGTGTTTTTGAAAAATTGCGTCACAAATGCCAGACCCAAGAACGACATAATTGAGAAAAGAAATGTGCTTCTCGTGACAGCGATATTTTCTACGAAAAGAAACTCCCGCTAGATTGATTTTTCCGAAGATTTATATCAGTACGGGGGTTCTTTGATCAACTTACTAATCGTTATCACAACCGACTGAAGAAAAAAATTCTACAACTACGCAGCTCGAAGAATGTAGGGCGTGACCCTTTTATGTATAAAAAATTGTTTATCTATGAACTTAAATTTCCGCTTGTAAAAACTAATTTTACTGCTTCAAAAATGAAAACATCATTGAATGATAGAATTGTATATTTTTACACAAAAACATAGAAAAAAAAAACAAAAAAAAATGTCAAAATTTAATTCTAAACGTCCGTTTAATGGATCATTTGCAAAGTTCATCTCCGGAATAGGGTAAACACACTTACTAGTAGGTGTTTCTTTACACATTAAAAATCTATGAAATGATAGAAATACATCTGAACTAAACGAAAGTCATCAGCTATAATTTTACTGATTAGGTTCGAAAAATGGATTTAGATTATTTTGAAGGAAAGGCATTACAACGAGATTGAGAACCAAGCAAAAAAATGTATTTTTTTTAAATTGTAGACTAATTTTAAGGACTATAATGGGACATTTACAGCATCAGTTCAATTCTCGAAAGAGCTTATAATATAATCCACGCCTTAAGTGATACGTCAGCTTACGTCAAAGTATCCGAAATTTCATGATGAGATGCTGTCATTGCTGGACATATCATTAACTTCGGAATTTTTTTATAAGCCATGAACAGTTCGACCAAAGGAATCGAAAGCAGATGGCGTTAAGAGGAATGGACCCTTGTCGAATTTGTTGCCTACATTTGAACGCAAAAATATTAATTTTTCAATGATTTCTTTGAATTAAAAGTTGTTTTTAAGAAAGTAAGACGAAAATTCGCACCACAAGTGTATTGTGTTACATAAATATTTACATTTTATTAAATACCAAACAAAAATAGTCATTTGCATCACAAGGACTACTCGTTTTCGTGTGATGTATTGAGATTTTCATGCTTGCATGAAATAGTTATTTATGCAACTAGTTGCGAAATGGAGTTGTTTTTGTCACTAGATGTGAAGTTAACGAGCGAAGCGAGTTAGATAACCACATCGTGTGACAAAAACAACCAATTTCGCTACGTGTTTCATACAAGACATTATGCAACAACTTGTGAAACGTGAACTTTTGAATGAGTAACAAAAAGTTACTTTTTATCACTAATGACAAAAAGTTACGTTGTATCACTAGTGACAAAAGGTTACTTTTTATTACTAGTGTCAAAATGTTACTTTTTATCTCGCAAATTAGTGATAAAAAGTTACTTTTTGTCACTAGTGATAAAAAGTAAAACCAGTTATAAAACGACCTCTCTAACGTCACCGAAACGATGCATGGAAAAGTTCACTTGTAAATGTAATTTACATGTTTCTGCTCGGTAAATGCGTCATTACCTCGTCGCAAGCGACTCAGAAAACGCATACCGAGCATCAACATGCAAAATATTGTACGTAAGTGCTTTCAAATAGTTGTTTTGACTCGCAGGATTACAGCATTCGCCTTCGGCTCATGCAGCAACCTTCTTACGAGTCAAAACAACCAATTTGGAAGCACATACGTAATGTACTAGTTCACATGTGAATTTTGCATCGGACGTTCAACTAGCTGATGCATGCAACACGAGAAGTAAGCGTTTTCAAGGAATCGTTTACATATTACGTCACGCTCTAGCGAAACGTGACGGTCTATTGATATTAATTTGACAGATTTAGCTCAAAATGCCTGACGGGGGAAGAAGAGGGGTTAAAAGTTCCAAAAAATAGCGTGACGTAATATGAAAAAGGCCTCTAATGTTATTGAAAATTTGTGTTTGTGAAGTGAAATTTACGATTTCAGTTGATGTTGTGATGAAAAATTACGTGAATCACAAGGAACGACATATAAAAATTACACCTGTGCGATTGCAACTAGCGCCGAAGGTAATTCTCGCACAGGTTCTAATTTTATATATTTTTACTTTCTGCTCCAATGTGAAGCCTGCAAATATAACTATTTCGTGAGAGAACGACTAAAAATTCGAAGAAAAGAGACGGAGAATGACAAGCAACAGTCATTTGTCATGTTGTAGACGGGTACGTTGATTTTGCTGAAAATATTTTCAGTCTGGAAAATAACCCATTGTTGTGTTGCTTAGGAGACGGTAATGAATATTTTGCAGAGCATGTTTGTGTGTGAGTGAGTGTGAATGACGTCACGAAAATAAAATTTACAGCCGCTTCAAAGTTACGTTGAACACTATTATGAAATTTATGACTTTTAAAAGTCAAAGGGAATGGGATGTGTTCACCAAACGGGCGCTTATTTGAATTCACATAGAACACGCGTGCGTTCGATGCAGAATTCAACAAAAGAAAATGTTAACGTGAACATATCTCATGTTGTTGACAATTAAAAGTCTGATAATTCATTTAGTGTTCAGTCTAACTTTGATGCGTCTGTATTACAAAATGTAGTTAGTTTGTTTTGGTAGTTTCAACGGCCTGTCTACAACATGACAAAATAGCATTCATGCTTACTAAGAAAATTCGTTCATTACCTTGTTACGAATTGCATAGACTCGCCTGGCGGCTCGTTATGCAACTATTCGTAACACGGTAATGACTCGTTTTCTTAGCAAGCATGAAATCTATTATTTCGTGTGTTACATACAATCCTTTGAAAGCAGCAAAAAATTGATAAAAAATACATAAAAAATATTTCAGTCTACGCCTCTGAGTAGTTGATTTGATACGAAAAATGAAACAAAAAATCTGTATTGTCTCGAGTGTATGTATTGAAAATATAAACTGGTTCGTTGTTATTATCCGTTAAGCGCAAGCATACAAAGAGCAGATAACACATATCGGGCGATCAGTACGTTTCGGAACACGCTGAGTGAAAGTCATGAAGAATAACAAGACTGCTGAGCTGCATTATTCGGTGGCAGAGAAGAGTGCCAAGGAAGGGCGCAAAGATGTTGCTCTATCAAGTTTTAATCTATGTTTGTGTTATGCAGAAATCGATAATAAAGTGGGTTCTAGATTGAGGCGTGACACATATATAAATCGGGCGAAAATTTACTACGAATCAAATCATTTTCAACATGCTCTGGACAATTTTGATCGTGCCGTGGAAGCACAACCGTTTGAAGCAGGCTCCGTGGACTACGACGATCTGACGGAAATGCATCGTAAATGCAAAGATCACGTTTTGCAAGGTCCAGCAGAATCAAGTGTGATGGATTTGTTCGGGTTGTCGTTGCCGATTAACGAGAAGCTTCCGTTTATTTCCGATTGTGTGGCGTTAGACGAAAATGAAATTTATGGACGTTATATTATCACGAAAAAGGATCTTAGTCCTGGTGACGTCGTAGTAGCAGAAGAGCCGTTTTTCAAGGTTATCGGCGAGGGAGTTGGCCATCTTCGTTGCTGCATATGCTGTTCTGCGAATATGTCTAATTTAATTGCGTGCACAGTGTGCACCAAAGCAATGTTTTGCTCGGAAAAATGCAAAAATTCAACCATTCACGAACGAGAGTGTAAGTTTCCCCCGATGCTGAAAAGTTCATTGGAAGAGTGCATGCTGCAAAGAATATTTTTTCAATCATATGAAATATGTGAATCTATTCAGCAGCTGACTGCGTTATGTTCTTCTCATACGAACGAGAAAACAATCATGGACTTTGACTTCAGAGACACTGACGAAGCGAATAAGAAAAAATTAATTTTGTCCGTTTCTGGTTTGGATAAGCGAGAACCAGTTAATGAAGCATCGTCTGACCGTTTTAAAAATGTTTTCGCCCAGATATATGAGGACTTCGGTGGTGCACATTCTGAACTCGTCGACTTTCTGACTAAATGCTCGCTGAGTTTGACCGTCAACTTTTTTCATTTCTTCTGGTCAGCAACGGACGACGCAGAGCCAAGCGGTTATGCATTATGTGCATTATCTGCATTTTTTGCCCATTCATGCGATCCGAATGTGGAAAAAATTGATGTTGACAATAAATTCGTTTTTGTTGTGAAAAAGCCAATTAAGGCTGGGGAACAACTTAGCATGTGCTACGATCGTTACAACTTTATGAAAAATTCATTTTACGAAAGGCAGAAATATTTGAAGAGCGTGTACAACTTTGAATGCAAATGTGTCGCTTGTGTTGACAATTACCCACGCTACCATTACGAATTCAACCGGCAAAATATCACCATTAAAGAAGCAAAAGAAAGGTACAGACATAATTGTGAACTTATCAAAGAAAAGTTCGCGGAGTATCCGAACGAGAATCTTTGTGCCATGATGGCTGAAAATATTTATTTATTGACGAACATTGGAAACAATATGCACTTGTCAACAGGAACGACAATTTAGCTGCATTTGATTCACATACTTTACATTTTTTTATCAAATAAACAACTTTTTTTTGTGTAAGACAACGATGTATTTCTACTCATGTAACATTTTTTGTGAGTTGACGCAACTTGAATCAAATTTAGATCACACTTTCGCGTGGCAACTTAAAGAAGATTTCTGTTACAAAGTTGCTAAATGACTGCGGAAAAAAACCCCATAAAAAAGAGTGTGTAAACAAAGGGCAAAGTTCATACGTTTTCCATCAAATTTTTTATTCATAAATTTAGTATGCGATGAGTGACTTGTTTGGACATTTAGACAGGTTTGGTAGTTGATACCTTCATCCGCAAGGTTGGAGTAGTATATTTTTTTCTGTTTAGTGTGGAAAAGGAAGGAAATGTGGCACGGGGTGGTTTCAAAACATCTTTCAAATAAATGTCACTCTAACAAAAAAATGTAAGAAGGAAAACAAAATTTACGGGAGGAGGCTGACCCATTGATTTGAAAAAATTGGTTATTTTGTCTGGATTTATTTCGTTCAGAGATTCTCTCTGCATAGTTCCCGAGTATACTTCTTTCTTTAGTTCTGAAAGTCTCTCAAGTGACGAATAGCGTAAATTGCCGCTTGCGAAAAGTTTTCATAGTCGAAGAGCCACTTTTTTCGACAACTACAAAAACGAGAAAACGCCTTAGGTAATGAAATTTTTAGTTACTAAGCAGAGAAATGCTCAGTTGGCGCAATACTGTTCCTGGTTAATAAGGCTCCTCGCACAGAAATGCTCAGTTGGCGCCACTGTGTCTGGATAGAATGCGCATGTTGAATGACATTTTGGTTTGCATAGAACCAACATGTCTAATTGCATGTATTATTGAGAGAATTCTCTCCCACGAAAAAAGTCTGTCGACATGCGCATTGGTAATTCATATATACGTTGGTGTCAACTTAGGAAGTGTTCATAAAAGACGTCTGTATTTCAGGGGGGAGGGGGAGGTGGAGGGGGACACTGAAAACAAACGAAAGCAGACAGTTGGGAGGATGTTTGACCAAAACAGAAGTCATATTTTGTAATGTCGCTAAATTCGAGACTTCCATTGTTTTCATGACGGATGATCACTTTCGAGCATATCTGCCTGAAATCGCATATTGCAGTTAGTGACGTCATCACTACAACTAATTCTCTCTCATTTCGAGAGAGAAAATATATGACGTTCTGTCATTTGATGACGTCACTAAGTTTAATATGCGATTTACGGCAAATATTTTGTCCCATCCATTTTTCGAAGTCGGTCACCATATATGTCGAAATATAGCAAATTGTTGCATTTTTTTGAAAGAGTAATTTATTTATTCAGAATCATTCTTACATAATTTTAGATTTAAATTTACAGTCTAATAGACTTGGAATAATTATCATCAGTGACATATTTAGTTTTTTATGATAAATAGCGGGGCCGTCGGAAGTAACAAAAATATCAATTTAAGAGACGCAGACGAGAGAGCTTTGAGGGGTACAAGTTTCACCTTTCGCTCCGAAAATTGATATCTAATATTCGTCTCTGTTATGAAGCAAGAAAATGGTATTTCAAAAATAGTTAATTGAATTACAAGGGACAGAAAGAAAACAACTCAACTAAAGGAAAGGGCTTCCCGCCGTAATTTGCATAAGAAACTTAGTGATGACATTTTGAGAGAGAATTTCATATATATTCTCTCTCTCAAAATGACATCCATAATTTCTTATGCAAATTACGGCGGTGCAATCGCACAAATCACAAACAATGTCTTTACTACAAATACGAAAGATTCTTCCAAAATATTGCAAATAGAAGATGCAAAAATGGTGTCTGTTTTAGGGGGGAGGGTATTGCAATACAGACAAAGGGGAGCAGGGTGTCCGAAAATGTAGACGTCATCTATGAACACTCCCTCAGCTATGTGAAAACCGAAATGTCATTCAGCATGCGCATCGTATCCAGGCAAGGGATTTGCATGTCGCTCTTGATTTCAGTGAATTTCACTTGTTGTATACATGAAAAATCGTCAGACAACTGATACAAGGCAACCTATATCGAGAAAAAACGATAAGGAAGGAAAGTTCAGAAAATAAACCTTTCTGTCGCTGTAAACAGAGAACAAAAATGTTTATTTGTTTATTTCGAGTTAATTAAACGCTGATTCCACCGAAAATTCTGTTACCTTAGCAATTGCATGGTAACAACAAATTTCTTAATGGAACATCGGAGTAAGATTAAAATTATTTCTAGTAAGTGACATAGTCACAATTTCACTTCGGTAGTTTGGAAGACTACTTATATCTCGAGTAAAGAACGAAGAAGAAAGTCATCAAAATAGTCTCATGTAAAAATGTGTGACACGTTTTTGCCATGATAGCATTCCAAGACAGTTCCCAAATAATCCATTTTCTATCAAATGTTTTCTAACAGATTGCAATCCCCTATACTTATTAGTTCTTTATGTACTCTTGTTTTGGACGATTGACTTTAAGGAATTGCGTGAGTCTATGCATGCAAAGGTACGAAATCCGAAAAAAAAACTCAAAAAGTGCCCTCATTTTCGGCCACATCGTCGCATGTTAAAATATTAGGCACCAAGTATGCAGACACTTTTTACAGCGTCGCGCTGCACTTTTTATTTTTAGCTTATGTTGCAGATTGCAGAACATTTGGTTTTTTCTACACTGTTCAATAAATCATATAGCTTTGAATATTTGTTTTCATATCTACTGTAAACCGAAATACTGAAACACTTGACTGTTATGTATCTACCATTTGTCTTTGAAATATTAATTTTCACCTTTTTTAGTACGTTACTGGTTACAAGTGTGAAGTGTATGTAGACGAAAATGCATTTGTTGTTGATAAAGAAAGTAATAATTACAAGCAAAATGAACGTGTAAGTTGGTGTTTTGATGCGACCTTAAAAATCGAATAATTTGGCAATCAGTGTCAGCTAACATACTCTCATGCAATCGTTATTGTGTTTTTACTCTAGTATTTAACATGTTTTCGGAATTTTCTTTCAAATATTTGAGTCACCACATTAATACTGTCTGCAATATCTGTGTGTTCAACACAAATAAACTTTTTTTGAACGTTTGTTTTCAGAAAATTAATTTGAACTCTGCAGTTCATTGAATTCAAAAAATATGCATTGTATCATAGTCAAGTCGAAGTGCCGAAATGACGTCAATCGTTGATTGTTGTTGATCTCAGGATTTATGAAGTTTTTCCTACACCTCTACTTTCTAAACTCACTCAGATTTCTAAGAACTTCAATGTTCAAATGCCTTCACTGTCTGGAATTGAATTTTTTGCAAGAAAATTGCGTGTTCTTTCACATGCAGTGAAGGCAATACATATTTAACGTTAACTCAATTATGCGATACGTGGCGATATAACACAACAATTGAACAGCAACAGTGTTATATTTTGCATGTTTGTGGGATGTAAATACGAAATACCACCTTAGAGATGGTCCGTAATGACGTGTTTACATGGCACAAACATGTAAAAAAATTCTTTTGAAATAGTTTCACATTATATTTGATGAAAAAATGCGTCACCAATGCTCCTATGTTATAGCTTTTCTGTTCTTTCAGATGTCACACCCTAAAAATTAAGCTTTACGCGATGCATAGAATATACAAGTTTACGTATGAAATGAATCGTAGAAAATTAATCACGTTATTTGTGACGCTTTTTTTTAATCAAATTTGAAAATATTTTTTTGCGTTTCAAACCTTTAAGCAGGACTCTAGTTGTTTTGGAAGAAGGGACAAGGACCTGCGTCACGTTTCTCTTTTATAAGGGTTTTTGTTATGACATCATTTCTCTTGGAAGTAGAAACTTTTTTTATGGAATTTTATATGGAAATGTTTTTGGCTGTCGTCGCCGCCAAACCGAGGCGTGGCGGCGCCTACTTCCATGGGCGAAAATGATCCTCACAACTTCTCCTACAACATATCAAAAGTTTTTTTTTCGGCGGTCAAGAATTCGGGAAAAATATTTTCCGTTGTGTACGTCGTAAGGAGGAAAATAAATCAAAAAGTTCCTGTATATATGCTCTCCAGTCTACGAACAAAATTTCTTGTACATTTTTAGCGTGTAAGACTTGCGTTACGGACGCATTGCTACCGCGCGCCCATGATTACGTATGAAACATGACATCACAATGCTCTCGTCTCCCCGGAACCGCTTCACAGCACACTCTCAGACCAGCTGCCTCTCTTCGCTGATCATCTCTTCATGAACTTTGCAGCCTCCCCATTATCTTTGCAACTATGTTGCCCAATACTTTCCACACCTCCTCATCGCGACACATCCCTGTTATCGGTATGTTATCGATATTTACACCTGCACTACTTACAGCTATTAGCACACATCGCTCCTGTTCGAAACGGGGGCAAGCAGTTTTCCATTCCATCCAGCAACTCAGGAAAATGTCCGTCATCGAGGCACTTCTGTCTTGTCAATCTGAACATGTTGTCGTCTTCAGAGCTACATTGGGAATCCCTTCTGGTCCTGGTGAATTTTTATTCGTTACCTTTTTGGCAACCATATGAATCTCCATTATAGTGATCGATCGTTTATGTCCGTTGACAGTTTCCAGGTTTGCGGCTATGTAACCTGTTCCCTGGGTTGAAGGTCAATGACGCAAAAACGAAACATATGACCATCCCGCCTTCGAATCGACATCAGGAGCAAAACGTAACGATCGACACATATACATTCAAAATGGTGAACAAATTCGTATACCTTAAAAGATGAGTTATTCTAGGCTACCGGAGTTATTACAGCTTTCTGAAAATCTTAAAGGCCAAGTCAGTAAGCCGAAATTCAAAATGCGCAATATACAAATCTGTGATCAGATCGGTGGCTGCTTATGCTTCGGAGTCTTGGTCTTGACACAAAAAGACAAACAATCGCTGCACACATTCGAAAGAAAAGTACTGCGGACAATATTTGGACCAGTCTTTGACCAAAGACGTTGGCTCGGTCATGTACAACGAATGAAAGATCATCGTATTCCGAAAAAAATCCTCAAGACCACATCGGAAGGCAAGATAAGTGCAGGCAGGGCGTCCAACATCCAGATGGTACGATGCAGTTCTTCAGCTGACTTAAAAACTGTGGGAGTATCCAGCTGGGAAACGTTAGCTGCGGATATGTCCGGTTGTAGAAGGCCAAGACCCTTAAAGGGTTGTAGTGCCGAGTAAGTAAGTGAGTAGTAACCTGTTCATGTTGTCTCACTATGGCACCTAACTCCTCACGAGAGGCACCGATGGACCTTTAATCTTCGCCATCGCTATTCTGTACACATTGCCCCACGGGTTCGCGTCAGCCTACTGGCGCAGCTTCTTAAAGCAATCTCTCTTACTAGCCCGAATTGCCAGCTTTAATGTATGTGTGTGTGTGTGATTGTGGTGCCAGCTGATGAAAAGTTTTAGACAATGACACACATGTAGAGGAATAAGACTGTATGCAAGCAAAGGAATGTGTGGTTAGCATCTGATGCTCTACCCAACTATAAAATGATCCAATTTCGGCTCAGATATTTTAATTCTAATCTCGTGAAAACAACAGTTTCCAAATCTTGTTGCTCAAAAAACGATAGAGAGTTTGGCTCTTATTACAAAATTGTGTTGTCATGTAATGAATTACTTTTGCAGGGTCCAATGTAATGTACTATTTTTGAAAGCTTCAGAATATTTTCAAAAAAAATAAAGATTTCTACGAAACTTAAAAACTCCGAAATTTCAGAAATTTTTCGAAAATTCAAAATTTTCTCCACACACGGTTACTGTGACACAATATCAGTTACAGGTAGAAGCATATAGTTCAACCAAATGGCAATTAGAGTTTGCATCCTTTCAACCCGTTCAACGACATATAGATTTCTTATGCATTTTTCAAGGTTTAAGAGTTTCAAAGGAAATTAAGTTCAATTTAATTTGCGAAACTAAGGATTTTTTCTTAAGATTGTGGTGTAGAAAGAGTAAAGGGATAGAGGTGTTGAATTGTGTAAATATTTTTAGTTTATTACTCTCGTAAAGCGTTCTTAGCTAAACATAAAAAATTTAAATAGATTTCATTTGTGCCATCAATTCATCCAAACTTACATCGATATTTGTGTCTTCTGTGGAATGTTCTTGCAGTGACTGTGAAGGTGCTTCGTATGCAAATTTTAAACCTGTTTCTAAAGTTTGCGATGTAGACGTTGTGCAGTCATCATCCGCCGACACTAATTCGATTCCATAAAAATTGTCATCATGTAAGGGAGCGTCATCTTCAATGACAATCTGTTGTTGGACGGGTTTCGGTTTGCTGTTGAATTCATTTTGTCTTTCCAAGCAATAACGGTCACTGCACTGAGTGTTGGGTCGTAAGGTCATTTTGGGGAAGAAGTCAATCAATGCATTGTAACCCAAGTAATTGGACACTTCACCGAATTCGAGCAAATATTTCAACGTATTCTGAACCAACATTCCTGCTACAATTCCCATAGTCGTAGGTAAGCTAGCCGCGCATACACCTTCACGTTTCAGTGTTTTTTCATCGATATTTTCGGCTACTACTAGTGGCGGAGCACATGCAAAACACGCTGTTTCACCTGGTTTTAGCAGTTGAATATGACCCGACACAGCATTCTCACTCACTCCACTCTCGAACCAATTAATGTTCAATTCATTGCATGCCGTGTTGATTGTCATCCTAGCCTCGAAATTGTCAACACAACTCAATACCAGATCTACCGGGCCCTTGCCATCAATGCCGCCTGTATTTATCGCTTCCATAAACTTGCTAAACGAGTCCATTGTGGTAATGTTGTAGTTGTTAGTCAAAATATCTACGTCTGGATTAATGAAATTCAACGTTCTTGCCGCTGCTTCAACCTTAGAAAGTCCAGCTTGATCCGGTGTGAAGAACAGACGGTTCATATTGGCCAATTCGACTTTGTCGTAGTCGAACAAAATCAATTTGCCAATGCCACACCGAGTCAGCATATCGGCTGTTACACTTCCCACACCGCCTACCCCAACTACGGCAACACTTTTAGTCCGAATCCGTTCATAGTTTTGAACGATTCCCATTCGCTGTAACGCCTAAACATGGAAAAGTCTTGTGAAAATATCTGGAAACATTTGGTAAACAAAAGTATGCCTGAAACTAACCATAAGTCTACTGTACGGATTTGAATCAACCACTTCTGATGACATTTTGTCAATTTTGTCTCGTCCAGCGGAACTTTTATATTTTTGTAATTCATTTTTTAGCTCCACTATTTGAGCCTGTAAATCACTAATTTCACTCATTTCAATTAACGAATGTATGACTCGACTTGAATTCAATTTGGAAAACAAGAACCAGTGACGTTACTATCCTACGTGTCAGCGGGTTTCACCCGGGGTGTCAACCGTGTCAACGTATTGTAAAAAAAATGTGACAGCGATGACAGATCCAAAAAGTAGTAGAATAAAGTATGAAAAAAAAGTTTTTTTTTTATCGCGGTTTTCCAATATGATGAGAGAATTTTGAGAGAGAGGAAGAATATCTTCGTGAATATCTCTGAGTATGATAGCAGAATGTGTCTCAGATAGATCACTACGAGACGAACATTCACAAATATAATTTGTGTAAAAAAAAACTTTGAAGAATTTGGGGATTTCCAAAACGACTTTTTTCGGCTAATGAATGAAATCATGAATTTCTTGAAGTCTGCAATATGCCAAAGTAGAGCTGATTGCGAGTGCATACTTCGGGGCCATCCATAAAGTAACGTACTCTTTTTTGGGAGGGTTGACGAAAGCGTATGAACCATATACTTTGATTTAAATGCTCATACATTTTTGCGTTACGAAGGGGGACTTTCGACTTTCTCTAGGCGAACAAACCATCTCCTTGGCACAGGATAGGGGAGTATGGAGAAGGGTGGTCCATGATCAGTAGTAAAGACCTCACACCGAAAGGTACAAACGGTCTATAAAGTGTGATGATGATGATGATGATGATGATGAAGGGGGAGAGAGAGGCATGTACTTGATGGATGACTTCTTAAAAGTCCTTCCTCTCCCGTGAGTTCTTAGGACTGGGAATGAAGATGGTAACTTAATGCTGGAAAACTCTTTAGGTGCGAGAGATGTGGGTCAAAAAACTTCTTTTTTTTAGCGTGTGTGCTTGCGAATGGCCCCTTATGCCTTAGTTCTAGGGTTTGGAGTGTTACAGGGCAGCCAGGATGGTGCCAGGTTGAAAACAGTTGTGCTACCAGTTCAGCATTTGTAAGATGACTTTTTTTCGAAGGATATTTGGGGTTTTTTTGCGAGTGTCAAAGGATCTTCCTCGCTCACACATAAACGAATACCCAACTTACCAAAACGTAACGTGCGACCGAAGAAGAATATTTGGAAATGAAAACATCCAATGGCGCGAATTGCAAGTAAAGGTCCGAAACACTGGAACACGCCTAACGTAGGGAGCTAAAATTTCCGAATAACAAAAATCGGCTGCAATGCTTCAACTGACAGGACTTTTTCACTTTTTCTTATATTCTTCAACGAAGACATTCTATACTAATGGATATGGCGATACTCTTGCGCTATCACGTTGTAAGCCACATCGATTTGCTATCTCAGTTTTAAACTTGACATTTGCGCGATAAAACGTGACAGCAAATTATGTGTCTTACAACCTTATAGCGAAAGCCTGCTCGGATAAGTCAAAAATGTTCAGTATCCAGCAATGCCAGCATTTGATATCGGAAATGTAAAAGATGTGATAATGCGTGTAACGTATAGAGGCACTGTGCGAATTCGCGCCAAACCGACAAAAATTTTAATCGACAAACAATAGCAAAAGAGCAAACAGACTACATTATAAGACAATAAATTTTTGGTGACTAAGAAATGGAGCAAAATGGGAATGGAAATAGCGTGGAAACACATGACGAACTTCAGTATTTGAATTTAATAAAACATATTTTAGGCCATGGTTTGTGTATCCTGAATAGATTTTGGTAAATCAAGTTTAAAATGTGACCATTTTTCAAAGGAAAGAAAAGGGGCGACCGAACAGGTGTTGGAACTATATCAGTGTTTGGTGGCCAAATGCGTTTCAATCTTCGCAATCAAACGTTTCCATTGTTAACGACGAAAAAAGTATTTTTCCGCGGAATAGCCGAGGAATTGCTGTGGTTTATAAAAGGATGTACAGATGCTAAGGAACTGCAAAAGAAAAATGTTCGTATTTGGGATGGTAACAGCACAAGAGAATTTCTCGATAAGAACGGTTTCACAGATCGCGAAGAAGGTTCGTGCTAGCAGCGTACACAAGAAATAGATTCTTCAATAACAGAACATTTCCAGGTGATCTTGGCCCAGTCTACGGCTTCCAATGGCGTCATTTCGGGGCCAAGTACAAAACTTGTAAGGATGACTACAGCGGACACGGAGTCGATCAACTAAATGATGTCATCAAACGTATAAAAGAAAATCCGAATGATCGCCGGATCATCATGAGCGCATGGAATCCGATCGATGTTCCTCAAATGGCGTTGCCACCGTGCCATTGTTTGGTTCAGTTCTATGTTGCTGATGGAGAGTTGTCATGTCAGCTGTACCAACGATCTGCGGATATGGGACTAGGAGTTCCATTTAACATTGCAAGTTATGCTTTACTCACACACATGATCGCTCATGTAACCGGATTGAAGGCTGGTGACTTCGTTCATACTCTGGGCGATGCTCATGTCTACTTGAATCACATTGAACCTCTGCAAGAACAGGTTTGCAAATCGTCGTTGTTTTATGAGAACCTCAAAATAATTCCAGAAACGTTTCAGATAAAACGAGAACCGAAGCCATTCCCAGTTTTGAATTTTAAACGGACCGTTAATTCTATTGAAGATTTTGTATACGAAGACTTTGAAATCAAGGATTATGTTTCCCATCCATCTATCAAAATGGACATGGCAATTTAAAACTTATGCACCATTATCATATTCGAAGCACAAATGACACATATGGAACGGATTAAGGCTTACTATCAGGTCAAAATTCCAAACAAAATTTTCAGGTCGGTCTGATTGACCTGAAATTTTTTTCTGTTCAAAATTTGAAGAAAAATATGGAAAAAATCCATTTTAATTTTTTACCTTAAATTGACCTGATAGTAAGCCTTAATAAGGACCCGTACGCATCGGAATAGATGTGACAAAAAGAAAAGTTGTTGCAAAAAACTCGAAGTAAATCTAAATAAATATTGCATTGATTATTGAGTATATGAAATTACGTCAACACTCAATTATTGTATTGGAAATTGCCGAAAGGGCAACATAGAAAAATCTGTCTTAAGCAACGACGAGAACGAACTCTCCAAATCCCTAAAAAACCCAAAATTAAAAAATACCTCCTAAGATAAAAAAATTCGCTTTTTTTCTACAACACTGCCAACACTGCACAAAAAGCCTCACGAAAAACCACCAAATATCATGTAGGGTTGCGCAAAGTGAGTTGGGCCCCTTGGCCCGACAGTGCCCAGATTCAATCCCATAAAAGATTTCTCGATTTCAGGGAAAACATGTTTTTGGAAATCGGTCAAGTTTTACTCGAGTTACTGTGTTGACGGCCGGACGGACAATTTTTTTTTTTTGCAGATTCGGCATCTATGCTCCCCCTCCAATCGACTGGTTACAAACATAGTGGTAAACGCAATAGACCCATTTTCGAAATAATTCGTTCTTCACACGGGTCAAAAAATTGTATAAATGAAATCTTGTCCTACGTGACGATTTGTTCCCTAATTTCCCAAATGTAATTCGAAATCTATTCGCAAAACCCCCGAAATCAAAACATTTTGGCTTTGACATTCTTAAGAAATTTAATGAATTGATGTCCCGGGTGGTAGGCCTAGGAGAACGTTTATATACTCAATTGAATTAGATTTAAAAGTTAGGACACTTTCTCTGGGCGAGCAAGACACAGGAGGAGGTTGGTCCATGATCACCGGGCGTAAAGACCTCACACCGAAAGGCATAAAAGGTCTATAATCAGAAATTGTTGCCATCTGTGATAGTTCAGAGAGAATACTGGAAGGCGGCGTGAAAGGCAAGAGAATTCTGATCTGTTCAGACAATGAATCGTCTATCAATTCGCTGTCGTCAGTTAAGATTTCATCGAAGCTAGTTCTCCAGTGTTTCGAGACTCTGGGAAACCTGTCAAGAGACAATGAAGTTAAATTGACATGGGTGCCAGGACACTCAGGAGTACGAGAGAACGAAAGGGCTTATGAATTAGCGAGAGAAGGTAGTAGCTATACATTCATCGGACCAGAACCTGTTGTGGGTAATAGCACAGGGTTGATTATAGCTCTTTGGTGAAGAGTAGAACAAAAAGGCACCGTCAAGAAGGATGGAACGCTCTCGAGACATGCAGTGCAGACAATCGATGGAATTTTTGGCGGGAAGTGACGCTAAAAAGACTGAATTTCTGCTGAGTCTCAGCAGAGCGGATTTACGTAAGCTTGTGGGGATCTTAACAGGTCATATTAGCTTGGGATATCATCTCAGCAAGATAGGTATCGTTAACGATCCGACTTGCAGAGGTTGCGGCTTAGAGCCGGAAACAGCAAGACATTTTATATGCGCTTGCCCTGCTTTAAAAGCTCTGAGAATGAGGCTTTTAGGGGGTTTCTACTTGACCCCTGAAGAGCAGTTAACGGAAGTACAGCACAATAGGCCCAACGACGATTGGCCTCAGTGTTTTGATCTGACGCAACTCGGCTTTAAGAGAACTGCAATAATTTTGCTGAATAGTATTTAGTGTACTGGGATCGAGAAATCGGATCACGCTGGTTTGGGTACCTGGGCACTCTGGTGTAGAGGGGAACGAAAGGGCGGATGAACTTGCAAGAATGGGGTCTACGACTATATCAATGGGAGCCGAACCCTACCTGCCAATACCCAACTCGTTGTGTGCGCAACCGCTAAATAACTGGGTGCGGCGAGGACACGTGTAGCGATGGGAGGAATATGATGGAGGTGCTCACACGAAGCGCTTCTTTTTGAGGCCTGACGAGAAATGGGCTAATGACTTGCTAGCGATGGACCGGAGTCGTATTAGGAGAGTTGTGGGAGCGATCACTGGACATTGCGGGTTGAATCGGCACATGTACAAGTTGAGGCTCTTGTAAATTGGGGGAGGAAACGGGCATTCATTTAATTTGTGAGTGCCCCAAGTACCTTCAGCTGAGGCGCAAGATCTTCGGAGAATTTTTCGTGGGACCATCCCAAATCGCTAATCTGGGACTTGCCACACTTGACAGATTTTTGGTGGCGACAGGAAGGCTCGCGTGAAGATTTAAATGATGACCGGGAAGGAAACAAAGGATCCTAGGATCTGTGTTTCAAGATCGCCTAGGCGATCGTCCCAAACTGATAAATCTAAAAATTTAGTGTACTTTTAAGCTGATTTTGTCAAAGATCTAATTTCCAAATAAAACCAAACCAAACCAGAGGTCTATAAAGTTTGATTATGATGATGATGTAATCTTCGGAAGTTAGAAGAAGACACCTTTGACAATGAAGTAGTAGTGGCTTAATTTCGAATAAAATGCGCAAGCTAAAAATTTTAGACCTGCCCTCCAACTCGCACGCGAAAATGTATGATTTTATTTTCTTGGAAATGTATGAAGCGCACACCTCCCTCTTCCTTTGAGTATTTTATGAATGGGACCTTACGTCGTGTATTACAATTAGTCTTTGAGTTGCCGAGAAGCGAATAAATGATCCAAGATAGAAAAACGTGCATTTCAAAATAAACATTAAAGTCCTAGACCCTTAGCGCGGGAGATTAATCCAAAAATTATAGGATGCCTAAAAGTATGAGAGAATTCTTGAAATGATTCTTTCGTGTGGATGTTTCTTTCATTTCTTCGTATGTGTTCCCAACGGCAGAAGAAGTTGTCGAAAACGTAATCTTGGTTTTTTTTTAAAAGATTTAGAACTTAGGAAACTTACTAACAAAATTTATCGAAAATAGATCGAGTGAACCATTGAGTGAGCCTCCAAAAAGTAAAACTGTCGAAAAATTTAAGAGGAAATTGATGCTAAATGAGAAATGAGAAAAAGTTTGTATGGGCCGGACGAGATCGGCGCTTTGGTGGGTGCTCAATGCGAAAAATCGAAAAAAATCATGAAAAATCGATGTTTACTGTAAATCACTGTTGATCATTGATCTTGACATCGTCTCTTAGAGCAAGTTCGGTTATTTTGAATCACAATAGCTCAGCGTAGACAGCAAACCAATCGATGTATCCATTCGCACCATATTTACCCGCAATAGAGTTGCAATTCGGAAAAATTCCAAACAGCTATATCCAATGTGTTATTATGCGAAAAATGTTCACCTTGACTAGGACCACAAAGCATCCCAAAATGATAGTCCGAGCAGGTAGCATGTAACTTTTATAGGCTTTGTATTATTAGACCCGTACGAAGTACAAAGATACGTATAGAACAATAAAAGTACTACAAGACATTTTATTGTAACATGTGGTAGATCGAGGCGGGAGTGAGGGGGATGCGTTTAATATCGTCTAGAGATGACGAAAGATGTCCGTCTGTCCATCCCGTCGTTTTCTCTAAACGGCTACACAAATCACCCTAAACTTTTTTCCCTGAAAGGTTCATATGTCCCATGATTCAAGTTCAAAAAGAGCAAAATCGCGCATGTGTTTCTGGAGATGTGGTCGATAAAGTGACCAAAAACATGCTTTTTCGAGTGTCGGTGAAACTTTTTCGCAAATATCTCAGCAAGTATCGTTCATTCTGCTGTCAAATTAAAGCATTCGATCTCAGAAAATTGGGAAAAAATTTTTTGTGGAAATCTGGTCAGTGGTACCAATGGAATGGACGACATTGAGTTTATTGACCGTATATATACGAAAGCAGATGGTTTTTCGTATATATTTGCTCATATAGCCCTTCTCATTTCAGATTAATTTCTTTTTTTCGAAAAAATGGGGTCTAGGGGTGCGCAAGTCATCTTCTATTTCAAAGCGTTAGTAAGAGACAGATATACTGCCGTACAAAGCATAACAACCTCAGAATGTAAATTTTGAGAGAGAAAATATATGACATTCTCTCATCTGATGACGTCAAGGTTTTTATGCTTTGTAAGGCAGTTTAGTTGGTCTCTTTCTAATCAACGCTTTAGAATAGAAGAACAAAAGTCATCTGCCCATTTCTGTCCCATTTCTTCGAAAGAAGATCTTCGTAAACGTTGATCTAGGCTCGACAACTCAACAAGCCGAAAATGAATCAAAGTGGCCCAATCCTGGAATATGACCACTTCTAGAATTGGACGGGATGACCCATATCTCTAGAAGCATGAAAGTTAGAAAGTTGCTTCCAAAGGCAAAATTGTAGAAAATAAAACTCTAGAGATCGCGGAAGGAAAAATGACATATTGACACACTTGATTGTGACTTCCTTTGCATTCACGGTGGTGGTTTTCATTAATATTTCGTTAACTATGAGGCTGATAGAATTGATTTCACAGAGAAGACAATGAGAGAAGCATTTTCACACAACGAAATCGTCAGGTATCATTGCATAGGGGCAACCAAAAATTTCCCTCAGGTCTTACCCAAATTTAACATGATGACAACAATTCCTCAACTCCAACTCCAGCGATCTACGGACGTCGCGGTGCACAAATTCCTTACGTGTTTTGGTGTTAAATGTAAAATCCATGACACTTTCCACTTCGATTAATTGGATTAAGAAATAGATCATGCAAAACCACCGAATGCTTATTTAGAATTAAAATGTGTATTAACGTTCCTTACATAAATAATTTGTAATCGAAATATTTACAGTATTTCTCATTTTGTATTTTCGAAACGCAACCAATCGAAAGTTTTGAATTTACGCAATTATTAAAAAAATAAAACTTTTCCATTTTACCGAAAACGTTTGAATAAAAGCAATGTTAATGACAACACAAGTATCATTGATAAAGAATAGAAAGTTAAAGAAGAAAATATATAAGAACAATTCACCAACGTTATTTTTTACAAGTTATTGGACAGTGACAAATTAATTTAGCTTTTTTTTACAATTTCATTTTAATAAAAAAAAATTTTGTTTTCGTTTTTTTTTCTTTTGTAACAATCATCAGTCTTATTTTGCCACAAGATTTTATTTCACTTTCATTTGTTTTCAGCGTTGAAGTAGGCTGGGGCCGTATTTTGAGCGTCCTGGAAGTGGAAATAATGTTTTGAAAAAAAAAGTTAAGTGCAGAAAAGTTTGTAAAATAAATCAGAATTTTCAGTCCCATTCCACTTTCGCCATATTTACTCTTTAAACGTTTCCCCATTGTGTCAAGGTCAGAGTCATTGACCTATTTTTTATAGTTTCCGTTTGCATATTTCAATTGACTCATGTTGGAATTCAACAGATGGACATAAATACACAGCGCATACGTATGCATCATTTAACAGGGCCGGCTACCATAGCCATCTGTTGTATAATTACTGAAATTTTATGCAAGCGTTTTCTCATGAGTTTCCCTCTTTGAACTTGTTGGGTTGAATAAAATCATCAATCTTTGAACTTTAAATCACGGAAATACAAGTGTTTTGTTTAAAAAAATTGCATTGTAAAACATCATCACACCAAGTTGCAAGCTCTGCACATGAGGAAATTCACATTTCTTGCATCAACACAGTCTAGTTTGGTGTCGTTCTGTGTATACAAAATTTAATAAAGAAATTCATGATTTGTCAATCGATAAAAATTATGTGCTAGTTACATTTCGTTATGAAATTTACAGGAATGGAATCAGCAGCCGGCGAATTTTGCAGTTAGATGGTTACTTTCGTAGAAGGTACCTTAGCTCCATGTTGTTGCTACAGACCGGAAAACCTGCATTTTGCCATGAGGCTATTTCGCAAATGAATTTTCATTTTTATGAAAAAAAACCTAAGGTAAGGTCAAACTTGCAACCACCGCTGAATCGAAATTTTTTTCACACAATAGACTACAGGTAAGCGAGCCGGCCGCCCAAAGGTATCATTCCCGGAGCGTGGGTGAGACATCTGGGAGTAATTCTTTATCGCAAGTTGGACTGGATCGAGCACGTCAAGAACAAGGCACAGAAGACTCTAGTACTTTCTGGACATGCGGGAACTCGTTTGAAAGAAACTGGGGCCTGCCATCCAAGGCTATACTGTGAATGTATGAAGCCTTCGTCAGACCTATGATGAGTCACGACTGCGTTGTATGGCGGCCGAGGCTCGAGATTAGGAGTGCGAGGAAAGAGATGAGCAAGATTCAAAGGCTGGTATGCATTTATATTATCGGAGCTATGAAATCGACAGCTACGGCGGCTTTGGAGACGTTAATTAACCTGCCACGGGTCCATGTGGCATTGAAGGCTTTCGCCACGGCGGATAGGTTGTCTCAGAGCGATCTCTGGACTCCAAATTTCATTTCGGGCCATGGGAAAATCAAGAAATCTATCATTAACGAGGTGTTTGCGATGCCTAGGGACCGAATGAAACCGAAGATAGACTTCGTAAGGCGTTTCGAGGTTGTCGTACCCAGCAGGTCTGACTGGGTGGAAGGTTGGCCAAACCGCCTATCAGAAGAAGGAATTGTGAGCTATACAGACGGCTCTAAAACTTCAGAAGGCACGAAAGCTGCAGTATTTTCTCTGGAACCATCGGCGGAAAGATGGTACCAACTTGGTGGGTACGCCGATGTCTTTCTGGCTGAAATTTTTGCGGCACTGATGGGAGTGCAGGAGGCAATCCCAGCAGAGGCAAGTGGGGAAAATATTGCAGTCTGTTCTGAAAGTGAGGTGATGATTAAAGCACTCACGTTGCCTGTCGTGACATCCAACCTAGTGAAAGAGCTGAAGGAAACCCTGAACCAGATAGGACTTGGAAATCAGGTCACGCTGGTCTGGGTTCTCGGACACTCTGGCGTGGAGGGAAACGAGAAACATGAGCTGGCGAGGAAGGGCTTGGCAACATCAAGTTACGGGGCGGAACCTCTTTTTCCCATCCCACATTCGGAATGCGTGAAAGCGATGAAGAATTGGGTAAGGTCGGAATTCGCTGACTATTGGAGCGCCTATGAAGAAGGAATGCACACGAAGCTTTTCTTCCCGGTGCCGCATCTCTAACGATCCCAACTGTACCTGTGGCCTGAGTGAGGAAACGGGCGTTCATGTTATATGCGAGTGCCCGAAGTTCTCCTCAATGAGGCTTAGGACTCTAGGAGGCCATGTGGTCCAACCTGCAACAGTATCCAAGATGATATTTGCCGCTCTAGACAGGTTCCTGGTCGGGACTGGGAGGTTAAGATTTACATGATGTGTGGGTTACGAAACAAAGGATCATCAGATCTGTGTTTCAATACCAAGAATGGTCCGGCCCAAGCTGATAAATCTAAAAAAAGCGAGCCACCCGAAACTCGACTAAAAACCTGACCCGAATCGATTTGTGATTTTTGAACGTATTTTTTTGTCGGGTCGGGTCGGGCTTTCATATGCTTTTTTTCGGGTCGGGGTTTGAAGACTTCAACTAACAAAAAAAGTTCGGGTTCGGGTAAGGGTTCAATTCGGGTTTGAATTTCTTATTTTGGATCGGGTTCGTTTCGGGTCTGAATTTTTATTTTGATTCGGGTTCCGTTTGGGTCCTATTTGGAAAAAAAGTTCGACCCGCGAACATCTACAATAGACTGCCGTCTAGACGCGTTCAGTTAAGATTTTCAACGAATTTCGCCGAAAAAGATCAAATTAGCGACAAAATTAAACTTAACAATCGCCCAGAATCTTTGGTTTAATTTGGTCGCTAATTTGACTTTTTTCGGCGAAATTCGTTGAAAACCTTCAGTGATTTGCTGTAAGCGTTTTTTCCTTTTGACGACAGGCAGCACTCGACTCAGCCGCCTTTTCGCTTTTTACTCTGCATTCCATGCCATCATTGCGCCAACGGCTTTTATCAAAGTATAGTGATTTTCATGACATGATGCATAATCTATCAAACTCATTATGATAACTTGCTTTACGCGTCATGAAAATCACTCCACTTTGACATAAACCATTGACGCACTAACGGCTTGATTTTAAGCTTCAAAGATTGATTTTATTCTACCAACTTCACCAGACTGACTTATTATTTTAAGCTTCAAAGATTGATTTTATTCTACCAAGTTCACCAGACTGACTTATTATTGGCCTTGTCTGTTAGTTGGTCTAAACAAAAAATTAAGTGAAATTCACGATTACACGCCAAAGAAATGCCTTCGGTGAGCTGCAGTTAGCCTTTCTCTGGAAAACGTCTTCAAAAGTCATAAATTTCATCCAGTATACAATAGATGACTATTATTTCTAGACAAATTAAATGAATTATCGTTGGAATGTTTGAAAAGAATCATCATAAAACATCAAGTGCATTCTTTTCTGAGAAAGTTTTTATTTATGCATGTTTTATGACGGGCGGGCGGCACAAGCGGTTATTTGACACAGGCAAAAATTTGCAATCACTTTATGTATTTTGTAAAAATAAATACGTTACCTCCATAGACTCCGCATCCGACTGATTTGTATTGTTACCTAAATTACTTGTTCTTAAAGCCATTAGTTGTTGCGTTAAGGCTAAGGTTCCAGATTCTTTGACTTGCACAATCGACCACATCGCTTCTGAAAAATTGCAAAGATTTCAATTAAATGGTTAGTCTCAAGCATAAAAACGAGGCGGGTTTGTACCTCCAAAGTAGTTTCCATATGATGTACACATTCGCCATTTCGTTTGGAACGTTTGTGCATAATTAGGACTGACAAGTGTAACCGATATCACAGTTTGTTCACCCGCTCGTAATGAAGTTACTGGCGTATCTGGTTGACTATGATTTGTGCACTTTAGAAAGCAACCATTTGGCCAATCTTCATCGCCACTGTTTTGAATTCTCCATGACTGTATAAAACTAATTGGAACAATAAGCCAAGTAGAAAATTTATGGACAATCATCGACGCCTTACTTTGTACTTGGAGGAACCGCTTCGTTGTATCCAAAAGTTATGTCTTCAACTACTCTCATTGACGGTAACTTTTGGCCGGAATTGAAATCAAAGTAACAACCAACAGCAGCCTGTAGATTCCTTTCAAAAAATTGTACATTTAAAAAAGATCAGTTCAGCGAACCGCTAACCAATTCTCGAAACTTGAAAACTTGAAATATACTCTAAATCGGAATCAAAGACAGTGAACTTGATTAACAAACAACAACAACAACTTTATGGCATGTATGCACTTAACTTGGAGAATACAGAGATATACAAGTTGTATACATACTATTACACAATCAAAATATCATAAAAATTTCTCGAAATAACAAGAAGTAACAGCTAACTAATTTTATAGCACAATAAAGGCAAATGTGTAAGTACTTTATAGATTAAGTTCACACTTATTCAACAACATAAACAAAACCCATACATTGCCGTACCAAACTAATTCTAGATTCCATTTTATGATGAAATTATTGAAGGTAATGTTAATTATTAAAAATCTCTTTCGAAGTATGTATTTTGAGACCGATCTAGGGATGTGTTATGACCTCTGAGACCTATAATTGCATTTGCAAAATGTTTTCCTCAACGTACTACATAATTTTATCTTTTGGAGATCTCGGGAGATTCGCTCCATGGACTTTACAGTCCGAAAGATTTAACCGACTTCTAAAACAAATGTTCCTTCACTTTTTTTTATTTCACGCTTTAAAAAGTAGTTTCCGTGCACATTTTCAGATACTTCTTTGGCCATATTTGCGGAACGACTTGGCCGATTTTGCTCATCCTTGAACATAAACTGAAAAAAATTTGCAGACGAACGGACATTGTTTTTCTCATTTTTGGCCTCTGCAACCAACAACTTACCCATGTTACAAACTTCGTAGAGAACGGTGTAGGTCCCAATAAGTCTTGTCAGGACTCAGGACCTACCTGCACACTTCGAAATCAATGTAAATGATAAAGGCGTACTTTAAGGACAATTTAGTTTCTACGGTAACTTATTGAAATCTTCGCTAGAGCTTCTGTCGTAGCTCTGACTCATCTTTTGGAGCATTGAACCTGTTCAAAAGACTAAAATATAATCAAAGCGACCGACCCAGACAGAAAATATTGAAGTTTAGGTACCGCGATACATACTAATTGAGCTGCATACAGCGATGCATCCATGCCTCAAACACATTATTTTGAAATAAAAAGTGGACGGTTTTAAGAAAACAGTGCAAAAGCACAAAATTGACCCCCAAATAGACAAAAATGTTCACCTCAATTTTATCTGCAACGTAGCCAAAAACCATTTTTAGACCTGTACGAAGAACGAAGTTCAATTTTTTGATTAGAAACCCTTGGACTCAGTCAAGACCCTAAAACTGAGCTTCTACTAGGGCCCACCTTGTTCGCTTACAAAAGTTGGATAAATCCTAACTGATTTTGTTGATTCTTTTTCTATTTGAGAGGTAATCGAGTACCAAATTATATTCAAATTGCCTCAGGTCTGGCCTAAGGTCGGCTCCAACCAAAAAATTTTTTTTTACTATGTTGCAGAGCAAATTGAGGGAAACATTTTTGTATATGGAAGCATGTGTCCGAGGCATTTCCTTACGGCCCTAGGTCGGTCCTAAGGTCTGCCCTAGAGAAAAAAATGGTTTTTTGCTATGTTGTAGAAAAAATTGAGATGAACATTTTTGTCTGTGGGGGTCAATTTTGTGCTTTCGGTGGGGTTTTTTTCACCGTTTCTTCGGACGGGCTTTTCAATATTTCGTAACATCAACTCTGTTTGCCACATCTATTCTGATACGTACGGGTCCCTTGCATATGTTTTGTCTAGGACCGACCTACAGCTGTGCACTATAATAATGACCCGCTATTTGGAGTATCACCGTGTTCTCTATTTCTATGATACTCTGACTCCTCTCATTTCGTATTTTATTTCAAATGGCGAAATAGGAGAAGTCGAAGAATCATAGAAATAGAGAACACGGTGATATTACAAATAGCGGGCCATTGTGCATATTTGTAGCGTCATAAGGAAATACCTCGGACACATATTTCCACAGAGAAAAGTGTTTCCCTCAATTTGTTCTGCAACATAGACCGACCTGACGCCCACTTGAGCCCTAAGCACAGGCATCGGGCCCAAATTTGGGTTTGGATATAATTCGGTACTCGGCTACTTCTCAAATAGAAAAAGAATCAACAAAATCGACTAGGATTTACAAGACTTATGTAAACAAACACGTTGCGCCCTGGTAGAAACTCATTTTTATGGTCCTGTCTAAGTCCAAGGGCTCAAAATCAAAAAAGTTCCTTCCATAAATTGTGGGACATTTCTAGACTTTGCGAACAAACAAATTTTTATGAAAATCGCAAAAGATTCTACTCGAGTTATGTACGAAAAACCAAAAACCACTTGAATGGCCCAAGCTCGGCGGCTCTTGGGCCGACAGTGACAAGATTCAATTCCACAAAAGATTTTTCAAGTACCTTTCAGGCAAAGTTTTGCGGAAGTCTAGGTCTTAGTAAAGAGATCGGAACTTGTGAATCCTATTCGGCAGTGAGCTAACCCATCTCCTGTAAGCCTACTCGAAATTCTAATTTCTAATAAAACATCAGGGTTAACTAACAGTTATGAAAGATAGTACCTTAGTTCACCCAAGCTTCCATACGTTGGGTAGTTTTGTAGTTCGACTCCCGAAACACATAATACAGAACCCGAAACAAATTGTGACGTCACTCACATAATCAAAGGAGGTGCATTTAGTGTTCTTTCATCAGAAGAAGGGTGCCACCTACATAGCAATAGGAAAAGTACCAATAGCACAAGGTAAACATATGTACGAAAGATGGCGCCAGACATTCGCAACCGAAAAGTTTGTGGATTCATGTGCTCGATACTGACCTCTCTAGCGATTTACCCTGTCAATAGAAGTCGACACAAAGATAACCTAACTAATTGAACAGATGAGGGACAGTAAAGTGGTCTTCACGATGTGTACACAAGACGAAAGTGTCATCAATTTCGGTTGCCGAATCAGTTGGCCATTGCCATCTTCCCGGCAGTTTGCATATGATGTAATATCTACGACAAAAGTCATTGATTCTAAATTTTATGTAGAGTGGACTCTCAAATTACTATGGGATACATCAGATCATTTGTTTCTTCTAAAGATACGAAGTCTATTGTTTTCAAACCTTCAGAAATAAATAAAATTTTGAGTATATGAATGACAAGGTATGTTTGAAAAAATAGTGCACATGAACTAAAAAAATGAACATTTTAGCGATCAGCGAAATTTAGGCCGAGGGGCGCAAACGACTCCCAAAAATTGTGTGACAAAATTTGAATTTTAAAAAAATTTTACGTTACATGTAACATATCCACCCTAAAATTGGCATTTTTCTTCAAAAAATCTTAGTGATTTTTGGAAGATTTTTTTTAACTTGTAACAAAATTTTGAAGAGTCGCTTACCCCTCGATTTAGGCCTAGCTAATTCTGCCGGTAGCGAAAAAAAAACTAGTCGCTGTTAGCGAGATAATCGTCCTCAACGGTTAGCGACGCTAATACAACTTTGTAAAACAGCTCGGATAGTTATATGTCCGCCTTTAGAATTAAGTCGTAAGAACAAATCACATTTTCTCCCCGCACTGACTCGGAAAGTTCTAGGGATGATATAGCAATAAAAATGTAAAACACGGTTCCAATCGCTCTTTGTATTTTTCCTTCATGACCTACTATCACATCCAAAAACTTGTAAGAACAACAAGCTGCTATCAGTGACGTAAAATCTCACGTAGAACGCTATTCCACAGATAA
Organism: Pseudolycoriella hygida; assembly: GCA_029228625.1. Lineage (NCBI taxonomy): Eukaryota > Metazoa > Arthropoda > Insecta > Diptera > Sciaridae > Pseudolycoriella > Pseudolycoriella hygida. The sequence goes on along the minus strand of CM055406.1, from coordinate 34,171,151 downwards.
GTTTAATTTGTTGACTTTTTTCGTTCATGTTGTTTGTTCAAGTGAAATTTACAGGTTAGTCCCCCGATTTGTGCTGCCAAGCTGAGAACATCCGATATGACACCAAAAACTATTGCATTTGCGACATTTGTTGACATTCGACCGACACTTCGGATTCATTATTCATGTCGAACATTTGTTGACAATAAATAGAATTATCAACGAAAGGTCAAATTGAAATTGAAAAAATGCCTCACAAAAGTTCAACATTTTGGAATCGATTCAGAACAAAATTAAACAAATGTTGCTAGTGACCTTGTCTCTTTCAACACCTGTTGTAAAAGGAAACGGCCAAATGTATACTTTTTTCATTCTATTGACAATGGACAGTGACAAAGAGAAACACTTTATTGTGAAATATCTCAGTGAGGATCGACAGACATTTTGATTTTTAATGTTAAATAACGTAAAGCAGGACACTTTACAGCTGATGTTGTCAAACAAGATTTCTTTTTCTTTTTAGACATTTCTCATTCGAGAATAAAGAGATCCAACTGAATGAATGGAAGAAAGAAAATATATATCTCAAAGTAAATAAACAGTTATGCTGTAAGGTGAAGTTTTTGTTGATGTAAACACTGTGAACAGCATATAATCTAAATGACATTGTATGATGAAAAATCAAAATGAACCTTTCATTATATGATACTAAATGCGGAAGTCAAAATCGCCTTGTAATAGGCAGCAGTGTGAACCAACGAAAGAGTAAGAATAAAGAAAAAAAAACCTGAGGACATTCATAAAGAGAATTATGAAAACACTTACCAATTGTTCATATCCAAGAAGAATCTGGCTGTTGTATAATTGAGCTGATTACCCAAAACCCTTTGAAGCTGTAGTATCAACTCATCATGATCCGTCGTCCCTAAACAGCTGAATTGTTGTAGGAATGATGTATCTATGTCACCCCCTTGACTTGGTGGTGGCCCTTGACCTGAATTTTCATCGATATCCATTAAGTGTGTTGTGGATTTAAGCACTAAACTATTATGATCATCTAACTCTCAATTACTGATCACACTTGCGTTGTCGCGAAGAACTCTATTGTTTTCGACGATTTGCGATCTTTATTTTTTTTAATGAATGAAATTGACTTGAGTGACTTTTGTGTGAGCGAGTAGGACCGCAGACAATGTTGCCAACTTTCTTTTTGAAAAAATCCTAGATTGTAAACCAGATATGTAAATGGCGTCATTGACCGTCGATTCAAGGGCGTCCGCAAAGGTTGAGTTACTTTAATTGAATATCTTTTCATATTTTTCAATATGTGCGAAAATTAATTGCAGATTATTTCCTTACCGACGGAAAATGACTTTGACATTCATTACATGCAATATCAAAATGAAAAAAATGCGATAAATTACAAGACACTTTCCATTAATTCGTATGGTGATTTGGGGTGCATTTTGTGTCGGAAAAACTCTATGGCAACTGTTGCACGAGGAACAACAACACACGAAATTAACTAAATTCAGTCGTCCAAATCCAAAACAGACACAAATATTATATTGCACATTGATGCGAAAGTTAGTTGAATGGAGAGTATCATCCCAAGGGGCGTAAGTGAAAGTATGAAGCCAATAGCACTCGAAAATCGTCAAATGAACAACTCTCATCCTTCTTTGTAATGAACGAATGGGCAATTCCACGGTCCGCTTCGTTCCCACGCTTGAAATTCTCAGTAGTTACAAAATGAAAGCAATAGAAAAGTTACTAATCTCTAGTTAAGGGATCAATACGTCTGATGCACCATTTTCTATGAATATTTTTTCGTAACAACTGAGCATTTCGAGCGTGGGAACGGAGTTTTCGTGGAATGGCCCGAATGATGAAATTCATTCACTCAACGAAAAGAATGCAGTGATTAGCTGCATAGTGTTTCCATTTGAGCAGCGAAATACACTTCATATATTTTTGTATGTTTCATAGCTGGGCCAAAAGGAAAAATGTCAATTCGCATTTTGGATTAACCTTCTAATATTGTGAAAGTCCATTTTCCATTAGCTGAATACCGGATCGACACATAATTCGGGTCCCACAGTCGGAGGCGCCAACATTATTATATTTATTTTTACTTCTGAAGTCCAGTCGACGGTATATCAATGGCCAATTTCATTGGTAAATACCTTAAGCGGGAACGTTATTTTCATTTCATTCTCTCTTATTACACTATCCATAATAAATTATGATGAAACACAGCGTTCCCTTTTAAAAACACTTTCTACTTTGCGTTACCATTACGAATTTGCTTGAGTTACCATAGTTTTATGCAAAGTGGTATACTTTTCATATGAGTGAGAGAAAATACATTTTATAATGCATAACAAACACAGCGTAACGATTTGTTACAAGATAACGGGTTGACATAGAATTTACAAGATTTAGTGTTTTTCACAAGATTACGGGTAGAACATATTTCACAAGATTTTACTTTTCACAAGAACACGGGTTGAACATAATCTATTCGACTAATTCGACTTAACATTTCACCTGATTTTAGCGTATGGTATTAGCGTCATTATACATCGTTAGCGGGAACCACAATTCTTGTGAAAAGATCTTGGGCTACCTTAACCTTCGTAAGTTAACACGGTAAAAACTACAAAATTATTACACATTTCCATACAAGAAATTCAAACCCATTGCATGACAGCCATTTTATTTCCGTTGTTTCGAATTGACATTCACAAGAATTCATTCATTCACAAAAGTTCATTTATTCACAAAAGTTCATTTATTCAAAAGAGTTCATTCATTCACAAGAGTTCATTCATTCACAAGAATTCAATCATTCACAAAAGTTCATTCATTCACTGTACTTCGTTTCCCATGTTTGGGTCGCCGACCAAAGGCTGATAAATGCGCTTCAGTGACATATCGTCTGCCTTATTTCCTATATTTTGATCGGCGACCAATCATGGGAAACCAAGTAGAGTGAATGAATGTACTCTTGGGAATGATCGAATGCAGAAATGAAGCATACAGAAAGCAAAATAATCGCCAGACGACTACCTCAAATTTTCGTCGAACTATTGGGACATAAGATTAACACTTTTTTTGAGCGAATATGTGAAATGGTTCAATTCTTGTCTCCGGCACCAAACTTTTATCTCTCAATTAAGGGCTCATTATATTGGACGCGATGCGAATCGCATCGCGTAAGGTCTGTGTGAAAGCTCAACTTGACAGAACAAACATTTTTTTGTCCAGTTGAGTTTTCACACAAACATTACGCGATGCGATTCGCATCGCTTCCAATATAATGAGCCCTTTACAATTAACACAAAATATTTTTCGAAACATATAATTACAGTGGTGTCTTTGGCTCACATTGCAGTATATGCCGATGGTATACTGTGATGAGTTTGGCAAACGCCAGCCTTTTATAACATTAACAAAAAATCGCGATAAACAAAATCGCAGAAATTCTGCATCGCGATTTTATTCGCACAAACTGTCAAGCACTCTATGTATAAAATGTAGTTGTAGCGCCAAAAAATTTTCATCGCGTTCCCTTTAGGGAACATACAATCTGTGATTGCGATTTTTTGCTCAAATTAAACCAAAAAATTAAACACAAATTTGTAATATTTCGTATGTCCATCATATCGAAACAATGATAAATGTTATAATCTTTCAATCTTAATTGAACCATCATCAACGTGAAAAAAATTCGATAAAATATCTAGCAAAATGCATTTTATTCGCGCGAATAACAAATTCGCTCGTGACTCACTACGCTACATGTCAAATGTTATATGAAAAACCATACATTTGTAGCGCCGAACTTTCTGCGATTATTCGCAATCGCAAAATGTATAATTAGCCCTTAACGATCCCTTAATTCTTGCTGTTGATGGCTCAGCACATAAAATTATTTATAATGACAAAGCGCACAATACCGTCGTTACATACCCGAATATGGGTGGACTCTAGAAAGTTGATCTCGAACGTCTCGTAATGCTAAAATATTCAACTTAGATATTCAACTGCAGCACTTTTAAAACCGACAAAATAAACCAATAATAAACTCACATGAAAACCTAGTACTAGAACAGTTGTGAAACTGTCGTAGCCGACTTAAGAAAATCAGTTTTCGTTTTTTTTTGTTACTTTGGCAAAACACTCAAAACAACAAATGATAAATGTTTGGAAACTGTATTCGGCTTTTTAGTGTCATTTATCTTTATTTTATCAATTATTATAACTTTTGTAATTTACAAACAAAAGCTTGGTTTGATTCTGGCAAATCTGGATGAATTTGGCGAGGTGATGATCGCCTCTGAACCTCTGGTGAATAAAATAAATTAGCAAATTGTTAACATTTCGTTGAGGTTAAGTCGTTTATGTGTGAATTTTCATTAGGAATTTATTCCCCGGGGTCGTCAGGCGGTTGAGGATCACCCAGGACCCTTGGTGTCGAAGAAACAAATAAATATTCCATCAGAACATTTGCTGCTTCATCGTCTACAAAATGTAAATATTTCAAGCGGTGACAGCAGTGTCGAAGGATGGGCTATGCGCGAAATGTTAACGGGAGCTTCTTCGACCAAACAGAATGAACAAAATAATGCGATTTTCATAACCGAAAGTGATATTTACATCAATTCGGAGGAAGAACTCTATTTCAAAGGTCATACAGCTGTATGGAGTAAAGGTATCGCTTCGGAGGACGGAGAAGTATTGCCGAGAATTTGTTTCACTTGTGATACCCCCATCAAACATGCGTTTTTTTGTTCGAAAAACTTTATCAAAACAGTTAATCCGGACAAGCGACCGGAAAAACAAGTGGAAGATGACGAAGACTATGACGGAATCTGCTTGATTGGTTAGTGCAATCAATTTTGAAATTTTTCAAAAATTAGGTTTATTTTGAGAAAAGTTCGTCAAATAAATTATTTCAACTTGTAGATTCCACATCTCTGCGAGTGTACCTAACTACAGGCGAAGATTATGTTGCTAGTCTTGAATTTCCAGTATCTAACACCTGGTCTACAAGATACGGGGTGTTACTGGAGAAAAATGCTTCCGTTACAACGATCGACGTTCACTCGATTGCAATGCCACGATTGTTTTCATTGACACATCCGTTGGATGAGATGTGCCCAGTTTTGATAAAAACAAATACGGGAAGCTTAAGTTATCTTACCGACAATGATTTGAAAGTCATTTTTGTGTGCAGTGAAAATGATTTGGTACTAATTTTTGATAACAAAACCGGTAAACATTTTGTGTCAAAACTACGAAAAGCGTCTATTCAAGAGGCAAATTCCATTGGTAAGTTTTTTCGTACTTTCACGGGCTGCCACGCTACTCTACTTTTTTGGACTTTCGCTAATCTGTCAAGACCTTCGATAGACCTTGACCTAAAATCTCATTATGAGTTATAACACCATGGTTCAATTCCGTGCATTTTTCATGACTTGCAAGTGTTGTCAGAGTTATTCACAATTGACAGCAGAAAGGTGGTAAGAAACGAGGGTCGTTACTAACGCCTTCTGTGCGTTACCAACGCCGTCTGTGCGTTACTAACGCTTCCTTTTGTTCTTTACTAACGCCTCCTTGTGTGCGTTACTAACGCCTCCTTTTGTGCGTTACTAACGCCTCATTTTGTGCGTTACTAACGCCTCCTTTTCTGCGTTATTAACGTCTACCAAGGTTTGTTTTCATAGCTCTTGGGTAACAACACCCAGAGAGCGCCAATAACCACCTAAGGTAGACAGACATTTAAAATCAGGGCGATATTACGATGGGCAATTTGTTCCGTCACCTCAAGACACTTTTATAAAAGATTGTGTGATTATGGTTCCCCTCTCAGCTCCTATCAATAACGGCCCGGGCACTCGTGATGTGGAGAATTCATGACTTAAAGATTGAAAACGTTTTCGGAATTTTAAAAATCGCTAGGTATAATTTCTGCAACTTGGCTAATAGCGCGGCAACCCTAATATAGTTGTTTAGTATAACTTACTGAGATTGACTTTCGCTTAGCTGCTAACGACACTATGGTCAGTGGATTGTACAATTCAACGCATCATATCGCTGCAAACATATCGTCCGTCAAGTTAGGCGGTAAGTTGAAACTTAAATGTAAAAACGGTCAAAGTTCACCGAATTGAATCATTTTCAGCTAACCTGCGACAAAACATTTCAATGCTCTCTAAAACGTATGCAACTCGTAGTCCTATGTCCTCACACACATTGAGTAATCAAAGCGGAAGTAGTCCAATGTTACACACATCGAGTAACCCACTCAATCGTTCGTTCGTGCAATCACCGTTGTTAAAGCTACACACATCTTTGGCCGGCCAATCGTTTTCCGCACAAGATTTAAGGAAAGTTGGTCAACCGCAACCTTCAGTTCCAATTATTCCAGAGTTGTGTTTGGACCATGTTTGGACGGAGAATGTAAGCAAAAAGTAAGTTCTAGTTTTTCCGGTGTTCTGTGGGAAATCGTCTTGTGTATAGAAGCTTCGAAATACCTCAACGAAAATGCCCTTTCCTTCGATTTCAATTCAACCTCCAACTGTTTGAATAATAGACTTTATAATTTCTGTATTTTTCGAAACAAAATGACAAAAAATTTGCACATCAATTTATGTAAATAACTTTACAAATTTCGTTTACAAATAATAAAACTGTTGATGTGGCATTGGATTTTGCGATTGCTGTTGATGCAATTGAGCATGAAGTTGCTGATGCAGTTGATGAAGTTGGTAGTGCTGCATTAGATGCTCCCGTGACGGTGGTTGGTTATCACTCGTGTAAGTAACAGTGTATGAACGGCTGTAACCGCTATAAAGGGAATTGTTTTCTGATGTTGGTCGAGTATTCTTTCCCTCATCAGGACGGTTGTTATTCGATGACATTGTTAAAGAATGTTATTATCACAAGCAAAATGTTCGTACTGTTTCACCAGTAAGATTTCTTTAAACTGTTTCGGTCTTCAAGTTCTGCTAGATTGGATGAACTCAATGGTCGTACAAGTTTGATCCAACATTAGTTCGTCGTTGGGACGATCCGTTTCTCATCATCAAAGAATTTTATCAGATAGGTGAATCTCTCTACATTTTTTTCTTAAAACTTATTACTTCAGGTCGCAATTCCCCCCGACGACAGGCACGAAACTTAAATATAATTTTTATTCAACTAACAGTATTCGGATATCGCCCAATTAATCTTTAAAATCTACGTTAATTATGTTGGGCGCGATGCCCAAAATATAATATAAATATAATAATACCCAAAAATTTGTTTTGTCAGGTTGAGCTTTCACACAAACCTTACGCGATTCGCATCGCGCTTAATATAATTACCCCTTTAGTGTGGCGTCGGCGTTAATTATATTGGGCGCGATGCGAATCCCATCGCCTAAGGATTGTGTGAAAGCTCAACTTGACAGAAATCGAAATAATTTTTGCATGTTGAGCTTTCACACCAACCTTAGACGATGCAATTCGCATCGTTGCCGATATAATTATCGCTTTAATGCCATGAAGAAAAATGATACGTCTGTCATCTTATGCACTTCATCATGAAACTTCATAGTACTTTGACATAAGTCGACGTCGCATCCACGGGGATGTCACTTATGCCGAAGAAGAAACAATCGATTAGTAACTCGATTCGGCCATGCAACGCAAATTTATTGATGTTGCCGAATCCTATAACAAACTGAAAATTAAAAAACAGCATCGATAAAATGTAGACGAAATTCAAAAACTCCAAAAAATTATGTAAATTTTTAAAGTAAGTGACACCCTCGTGGTATAATCTTAAGGAACTGATTTAAAAATAAAAACTCAAAATGTCAGCCAACAAATTGTCTTATCAAATACGGAGCTTATGATTTATATAGTTAAAATTGATTTCATAAATTATCTTTCTCGAATATGTCAAACGCAACGATAAAATACGTTCTTAATCGTCAATAAAATGTTGATAATTCTCTTGCAGGTTTGCTGTTTAATTTATGAATTTTATTCGATATTTCTTTTTCCATTTAGTTTTAATTGTTTGCTTAGAATTAGCATAACAGTTGGTACCAAGACGATGTAGGTAACAGCAACTAAAAATAGACATACGATACAAAAATTATTGCTGTATCGACTACGTTTGTCCGTAATCCATTTTTTTATTTGAGATAACAACGCAATGAGGTCGAGGTGCATGCAAGATTACTTAACTAGTAACCGAATTTATCGTGCAGCAAATTTATTTATACCAGAGATTAGTTATAGAAAACTTTGAAAAAATTGAAATTTTAATCCTTTCGTGTGGATTAGATTCGGACAAACATAAAATATTGGGTCATTGAGTCGAACGATACGGGAAAGAAAATAATTCCTCTAGGAGATTTTCTTAAAATTAAAGATTTTTTCAATCTGAAAACTCGAAATATTTTTGTTAAGCGTTTGACGTCTGCTTTTTTGACTTTTTAGACCAGGGGGTCCTTTCCTCTCCTTTGTCATATACTGACTGTTTTTCCAAAACTTCCTCCCAAAACAGACGTCATATTCTGTTTATAAGAAATTGTTCAAAAAACAAAAGCTTTAAAAAACTCAAACATTTCCTTTTATGAAATTGATGACATGACATAGAGATTGTAGACCATACTTGACGAAAGTATTAAACATCCCCCTCCCTCTGCCTGTAATGTTTCGTCTATTTCCTCAGATTCCCCCTCCCCATAAAAGTACACATCATCTATGGACAGACACACATCGTTTGTCGATTCATCCGTCAATCAGATAACTCGAGCAAATCTTCACCGATTTTTAAAATTTTCCGAAGGTGGTGAGGGGTATTTTCCCCCAGGGAATTAATACCCAGACCAACAATAATTAGAATTATCACCCAAAGCGTCGAATTTACAAAAGGAAAATGCCTTGAGGTTAATTTCTAGTGTGATAATTTCCAATCGTTTGGGCGATAATTCCCTGGGTGATAATTCTTATTTTTTTCGGTAGAAGCATTTTCCTTGTACAAATTTACCGCTTTAAGTTTGTTGGGTAAAAATTCCTGGGCGATAATTTCCCGGATGATAATTCCCTGGGTGATAATATCCCATTTTTTCAGTCTGTGGGATAATTCCGTGAGAGATATGTCGCTTCCAAAGATAGTCAAAAAAGTCAAGGATGAGCAAAGATAACTCAACTGGTTGGACCAAAAATTTTTTTTGACACTTATAGAGAAAGTGAAAGGAAAATTTGCTCCCATGATTCCAGAGCGGTTTCGATTGTTCAAGCTCTGTCCAAAAATAATTTTTGGATGTATTCGAATTTAGAGACAAAATGAAAGTAGCGATAGAGTGAAGTCAAAGAAGTTGAGTGCAGTGAGGTGTAGTGCACAGACGGACGGAGGAACAGGAATAGTGACAACATAAAATAGCTATCGCTACTTAATAAAGACCAAACAGCTGTTTTTATATGCGATGCACATATTTCAAGTTTTCTGAATGCAGAAAAATTATCTTTGAATTTTGAATCATATGGTTGAGATATTCCCTGGATTGTCTTCGACTTCCCTGCATATCCTTTTTACTTTCTTAGGTATAGTTATAGGATCGTAGAGAAACGTTCATAGATTTAATAGTATATTATTAACCAAGGTATATAATGGCGCGATTATAGTCGAAGTGAAGTGAATGTCCGAGGGGCTATGCCTCGAGGAATATTCACGTACCGAGACTATAATCAAGCTATTTATCCCTTGGTTAATACGGTAGTTTATATCATTCGGGCATATAATTCGCCATTTGACTCGTGGATTTTTTTTGATTTCCTTTGAGATTTGACATCATGATATTATAGTCGGACTATAATGAAAATTATAGTCAAATCGAAAATTATAGTCGGATTATAATCAAAATTATAGTCGAGTCGACCATGATATGCCTATTATATACCTCCCAGTTTGTATGAAACTCGACTATAATATGCCCCTACTTTCAATGGCTAATTATATGCCCGAATGATATAAATTCATTTATCAATAGGTTATATGTCAATTATAGAAATGAAATTAGGACTATAATCGGCTTATTACAGTCGAGTTTCTTGTATTAAAAGAGGGGTATAATGAAGTCATTATAGTCCTCTCCAATGTTTTTCATTTTTCTAAAAATAGTAGAAAAATATCATATCGCCTTTTTCCGAATCACCTTCCACACCAGAAACGCTTACTTGTTTCAATTATACATTTTATTAAAATAAAATAGTGATGACATACGAATTTAATTCGAATTGGAACCAAATCGCGTTTTATTTTGGTTTTCTTGGAGAAAAAAATTATTTGACTGACCGTTCATTTTGCAATGACAACTAGTTACTAGATTGTAACGATCGCTTTTGTATTTGATTTGGATGAACAAGGGTTACATCGCGCAATTAGAATCTCGGTAGGTATAATTACGCGATTATACCCCTTGTGTTATAACATGCTATTATTACCTTGGCGCCTATTATAGCACTCAAAATCGCTGAAAATAGGTCTATAATATGCCGATTATAGTCGATTTCCATATTTCGACGCAGGATCATAATAGAGTTATTATGATCCGCTCGACTATAATCAGCGCTATTGTAGTCGACTACGGCCATAATCAGCGCTATTACAGTCGACAGCGACCATAATCGGCGATATTATAGTCGAGTCGAATTATACAAACTGCAAAAGGATGACATTTTTGGCTAGAGCTGAAGGAAAACATGATAGTTCACATAACAAAAGGAATTTTGACTCAATAGTGATGAGTGCAATGCCATGGGTCAAGTATCTAGGACTGATGATTAACCACGGATTTACTTGGCTGGACCATGCTGTTCTTGTTTCCCAAAAAGTTTATGCTGGACTTCGCTCTTTGTGGCCCTTTGCTGGCTCGACTCCCCTTTCAACCATGTGTCTTTTGGCTAAAGCTCTATTGATGCCTCAAGCCTCACTTCGAATATTGCTGTGAGATTTATTCTTACGGTCTTGATGGCAGCTCCTCCAAAATCCTGCAGAAAGCCTATAATTCGGTTGTCCGCTATGTGTACAGAATATCAAAGTATGACAGCATCTCGGGTGTGCGAGAGAAGTTATAGGGCATGGGGTTGTTCGATCACTTTAAGTTCAGGTCAATGGCTGCGTTGTATAGTATATTGCGAGAAGGGCCGGGATATCTTCGAGACTTCTTGGATTTTGGTAAATCAGCTCGTACGAAACAGCTCATGATACCTAGGGAGAATGATGACAGATTTATGTTTGCGCGTGGAATGTGAGATATTCGGGGTCGCGGGAGACATTTAAACGGAATTATCTGAATTGACACTCCTAATAGGGACCTCAACTTGGCGGCGAATTGTGAATTGTTCTGGGGTGTTGCGTTGTTTTTATTATTTTATATACATTTATTCTCTATGTTGCTTATGCGTCTTGACAACTTGACTTTAATTAAATTAAATTTCGTAACATGTTTGTATGCTACTTAACTATTTCCACCGAGAGGTGTATAAGGGCAACCTCAGTAAATAAATTGAATTGAAAACAGTTGAGAAAAGTGGCACATTTTCGAAAAAATTCGTTTGATGAATTAGTAAATGGTTTCGTGCAAAATTGGCTTATTATAGGTAATAAAATATCGTACAACACAAGGTGACACTTGATGATAGTCTCGGTACGTGAATAGACCTCGGGCTTAAGTCCTCGAATCATTCACTCCACCTCGACTATAATCACGCGATTATAGCACTTGTGTTATGATATACTATAAACCGTTCCGACTTTACTTCTCGTCAATGTATAAACTTTATTTAGAACAACATTATCCATCAACGGTTCGTCTACGAATCATCCTGCAAAACAATTAACTTTGTCCAACGATCATTGGTGTCGTTCGATTGACACAATTCTTCACTGTACCAATTACACTGATCCCACATAGTTTTTCACATCTTACTCAGTTGGAGTCGTTCGTAGCAACTAAAATTCGTCTCATTCAAAAATCACTAGGGAATACTATGAAATGGCAACTCATGGATTCATCCACGTCGACCTAATTGATCAAACGTATCTGTGCTACGTACTAGCTCGCTCAAATTCTCTTCAATTAATGCGGTTAGAAAAGTCAAATACTGCGGACACTCCCATATTTGGCATGATTACAAGTGTGCCAGCCAAAGATGCTGTTTGCCTGGACAAATTGAAAATGATTGCCGTACTGGCACCATGCGGTACTCTAATGATATATTCGGGACCTCATCTGATCGGCAAAGTTCACGTCGGCGGTGCTTTGTCTAATTTAGCGAACGTACCAGCAACTAATTCGTTTAGTGGTGGATATCCCAGGTAGTGAGATTTATTCAATGTAATGTTAAAGTATTGGTAGCGAAGAAATTTGATTGCAGGCGAAGCAGCCTACTTCCTTCGAGCCAGGAAGCTAGATTTGAAGATGGATTGCACATGCTATCTCCGGTGTATCCGATACAATCTCAATTTCCGACAAGGTATTTCTTATGAACGGAAACCCAAACAGTCCATTAGTTTACTTTCTTCTATAGTAGAAATGGATTTTGTAGCGGCCTCAGAGATCCAACTGGTAACCGTCTAACATTGGTTTATCCAGGAGGCAAAATGTATCGCATATCTGTGCCGTTCATCTGCGAGTGTCCATTCATCACAAAATGTCTCATCGGATTGAAACAAGTGCTCAAGAAGGACGTAACAATTCAAGTAAATTGCAAAAATTACGATTTAAAGTCAAATGTTATATCGAAAGAAATTCATTTTTCTGATCGCAGCTTTTTGCAAAATGGTTTGTCATGCGAAATGCGCCAGGTTCGAAGAATTTGAATCCGCGCCAGGAGTGGTCAATTTTCAGAAATGTTTTGTTGGAACTGATGGGACGACCGACACAACAAGTTGAAACACTAGATAACAGTATTTCGAAACAATTTACGGCTGAACCGAAGAAGCGACGAAAAACAGAAAATTTGGATGGAAGTGATACAGACTGGGAATATTTGGATCAAATTTTGAATCACAAGAAGACGATTTGCAGCTCAGATCTTAGCAATTCGGAAAATGACTCGACTGCGTTGCTATTTCCGTACATACCGTTAATATTTTTCACGATGCATCTCATCTATGAGGAAATAAAACTTGACGCATTGTTACGAAGTCATCAGTCATCGTTGGCTGAGGTCTATTTTATAGTTAAAATCAAAGAATCAAATTAAACTCATTTTCTTGTACAGTTTTTGTATCTTCTGGCGATGGATTTACAACTAGATTCGTATTGTCTACACTACTTCTTGGATGAACCGCATTTGGTTTACATGAACTCCAACAGCATGATCAGCGACGGCTGTGCCAAAAAATTCAAATACACTCAATATCTGCAGTACGAAGTGCCGAATATTTTCCGATTTGTTTGCGATATTATCAACAAGAAACCGGCCACTCGATATCCTTTCATAAATCTTGTGAATGATACTTCAAAAAAGGTTGTGCAGGTAAGACATCGTCCGTGTTCTCCTGTGAGATCACAATGTAGTTTATAGAACTTCTAAGCTTACAGTTCGAAGAATTTACTTTTTTTCAATTCATTTTGTTATAGTTCAATAAAATTTCACATTTCCTTTGCTTTATTGGTCATTGAGGTGCGGATCTGAAAAGCTTGGAATTTATTGCTCTAGTTCGTATCGCCTTTGCACAACGGATCTTTTCTGAATTGTTCGTATACTTTTCGAATTCTATCGAACTCTCTAACCAACCTGCTTCAGTGATTAAATCTGCCTGCGGCAGTTACTATTTCAGTCTCCATAAGGAGTTGGTGCTCCAACAGCAGTCAGTGTACCAGTAGCCGTCTATGCAAATTTGCACACAATTAATTAGTTGTTATTATGGCAATTAACAGTTGATGGCATGCCATAGAAATTTGCATAGCACTATCAGCGACTGCTACTGGTGCAATGTATTTCGTTCGTAAAATATATGAAGATTTCTTAAAGTGACGGATACTGGTGCACTAGAGAGCGATTTCGGACCACTTTAACTAAATTTATCTCGGTGAGAAAAAGATAAACTTAGACGAGAGAAGAGAAATTCAAACTTTTCCGTCCTCTCTCAATTATTTTCATTCTTGAATGTTTAACTCCTTTATAAGTCTAGTACTGTCGAAAGTATTATGTAATTTATTCTAAAAATGCAATGAAACGGCACTACAGTAGCTAAATATTAAGAGCAAGCCGCAAAAATTTGAACCATCAAAGTTGCGATATTTTTTTAGGGCGGAATACTGGGTAAATAACAAATTATTCAAAATTATAGCTCATGTGCTGTGAGAAGATGAGGACTGTCACTGCATGACGTCACTTTGCGACTCTACGCATTTTTAGAACCTGTAATATATGTATTTCCGACAGTACTAGAGTTATGGAGATTACAATCATGGGCGCTTGGTAGCGATGCGCCCGTGACGCAAGTCTCCATACGTACAAAAAATTAGGAAAAATTCTTTTCGTAGACGGCGAGCGGAACCATATACACAGCTAAGTTTTGACTTTTTTCCCTTGCGCCGTTTCTCCCTGAGACCTAGTGTTTCGAATTCTACGTAAAAATTTGATTGAAATCGACATTTTACTCATTAAAACGGCTCGATAGCTTTTCTTGAAATTTTGCCGCCAGGGCTCTTAGCAGGCGCCATATAAAAGAATGTTTTATACATGTGTGTGTGTGAGTGTATTCAAAGTATGGGTCAAATATGAGCAAAATTTTTGGACTGGAGATGTTTGGTGTCAAAGGAAAAGTTGTTGGGTTGGGTGTGTAGTGTGTCAGGGTGACCAACAAAATGGCCGATGGTGGTATTGGACGGATTTAGGGGCAAAATTGATTTCTTTGTTGAAGATAGATGTTTCGTGTCAAAAGAAATTTTTTTTCGACGAAAATTATTTTCACCGGAAATTTTTTTCGTCGGAAATTTTCGCCGGAAACTTTTTTTGTCGAAATTTTTTTTCGCTGCAAATTTTTTTCTGCTGAAAAACTTTTTTTTCGCCGGATAGTTCGCGATTATTTTTTTTGTTTGTCAAATTTTTTTTTCGGTGAAAAATTTTTTTCGCTGAAATTTTTTTTGCCGAATTTTTTTTTCGACGAAAATTTTTTTTCGCACGCCAAAAATTTGGCTACCCGTACTACACACATCACGCAAAACCTATTTTTTTTTTTTTGTGTCAAATCTGAAAGAACAGAAAAACTATAACAATTGAGGGTCCGGCATTTGTGACGCATTTTTTTTAATCAAAAATGAAAATATTTCAAAAGAATTTTTTGCGTTCCGAAGCTGTAAGCGTCACCCAAATTGATATCAGTTGTTCGGAAGAAGAGACGAGGACTTGCGCCACGTTTCCCTTTTAAAAAGGGTTTTTGTTGTGATTACTATTTCCCGCAGCTCATAAGATTTTTTTTTCGAGCTCAAAAACAAAACTGAAAAAATCGATTGAAAATCGTTCAAGATGGGCGACTTTTTCATAGGATTTTTTGAACCTTTCAGTTAACTTCGTTAATTTTGTATAGATTCTAAAATTAGCACTCCCTCGATTGGAACTAAAAAATTGTGCTATTATACATTTGTAGTTGGTAAATGCCATCGTTAATGAATGTGGCATCGATGAAGAACGCATCGAATTATTACATTTCGGCAGCAAGGAATCGGAAACACAAAATCTGCCGTCGAAGCAAGCACCCGAATCAGGATCGAAATCTATTGTCCATTGTTTCATCGACTTGGGGATAACTCGTCAAGACATTGAAAAATTACCAACCGCTGTTCATTTTTTGTTTGCTGAGGCATTGGAAGTAGAGCGACTGCGACCGCCGATTGAAATTGGTGCCAAAGCTTACGAACTGCTCTTACGATCTGACTTACTTCAGCATACCTTGAGGAAAAATGAAGTTTTTGGCAGAGGTAAACTTTCATTCGCTATTCATGGAATCATATTCTCAAACTCCATTTCAGACAACAACGCATCATCCCAAAATCCACATAAAGAACATTCACTTTCGCCGAAGACAGCTTCGTCACCTATCCCGAAGCCCGACTGTTCGCTTGCTGATGATGGCATGGAACACATTTACACCAAGTTGCTTCAACTTCGTTTCCCCGAAGATCTTCGTATCGTTGAAATCCGTCGACTATTAAGCAGTTCGAGACCGGTTTTTATCGATATTGTGCAAGCCGTAGGTGTATCCGATCATGATTTTATTGAAGAACAAGAAAAACAATTGTTTGCGATGTGCACGCGTACAATGGCACTGCCAATGGGTCGCGGTATGTTCACATTGCGCACGTGTACACCGACGGCAACGGAAATATTAACGGTGCCGAAATTATGTTTATCCGGTAAGGAATCGGTAAAAGGAGCCACAATTGAACTCCAACAAATTGAAGTACCGCCCAATATGAGCGTATGGCCTATGTTCCACAATGGCGTGGCCGCCGGTCTGCAAATAACACCAACCGCTAAGGATATCGATTCCACTTGGATTGTGTACAATAAGCCGAAAACGTCAGCTGATAGCAGTGAACATGCCGGATTTTTGTTGGGTTTAGGTTTGAACGGACATTTGAAAACGTTGTCATTTTTGAGCATCTACGAATATTCGGTTAAGTGTGACGAAATGACTAGCGTGGGCCTGTTTTTGGGTGTGGCGGCTGCTTATCGTGGAACGATGGACAGCAAAATTACGAAACTGTTGAGTGTGCATATTGAAGCTTTGCTTCCACCTACGTCTCTGGAATTGGACATCCAGCAAAATATACAAGTTGCGTCCATCATGGGCATTGGACTGCTTTATCAGGAGACTGCAAAAAGACATATAGCGGAGATTTTATTGCAGGAAATCGGTAACGACACCCTACATGCGGTAAAGATTTTCTTCATAAACAAATTTCTGACACTTTAGGTCGGCCACCTGGACCCGAAATGGAAAATTGTGTTGAACGGGAATCGTATGCATTAGCTTCTGGCTTAGCCTTGGGCTTAGTTACTCTGGGTAAAGGAGAATCTCCGCCTGGATTGAGAGATCTTCATCTTCCTGACACTTTGCATTATTACATGATTGGTGGCAACAAGCGGCCGCTCACAGGTAAAACGAACGAAAACGAATAGTTTCCGTTAGGTATACTATGGGTGTAATATTACAGGCGCTCAAAAGGAGAAGTACAAACTGCCATCTTTTCAAGTGAGGGAAGGAGATACTGTAAATATTGATGTAACCGCACCAGGTGCAACTATAGCTTTAGGATTAATGTTTTTCAAAACTGGCAACGAAGCAGTGGCCCACTGGATGAAACCTCCTGACACAAACTATCTTTTAAATCTCGTTCGACCCGACTTACTTCTATTACGGATCATTGCGAGGGGCCTAATATTGTGGGATTCTATTGAACCGACAAAGAAATGGATAATTGACCAAGTACCCGGTGGTCTGTTTTTCGATTTACTTAAAGCTCCAAAGGATGTGACTTCATCTGATGTTGATCACGAAGCTAATTGGTTTGTTACCTTCGACACCGTGGTTTTGTCAAATTTAAAATTTGTAATTTTTAGTCAAGCTTGTTGTAACATAACTGCAGGAGCAGCGTTTTGTATTGGTCTACGATATGCGGGGACAGAAGATCCAACCTCATTTTACACTTTAAATAAAATACTCAAATTATTCCTCGGAATGGAATCTCAGTTTATTGGCGAATTTGCTGGGAAAGCAACAGTTGAATCCTGTCTGGTGCTTGTTGTACTATCGATGTCATTGGTAACGAAATTTTCGTCCATATGGCGCGCCTAGAAATCCTTTATTTTTATTTTTTATGTACAGGTTTTCGCTGGTACCGGAAACATTGAAATATTACGAGTGTGTCGCATGCTTCGGTCACGACTGGGAGCGTCCAATACGCATGTCACATATGGCTCTCATATGGCCATTCATATGGCGATCGGTTTCTTGTTCCTAGGCGCTGGTCGTTTCACATTGTCACGTTCGCCACAAGCGATAGCCGCTTTAGTGTGTGCCTTGTTTCCTAAATTTCCAACCCACAGCAATGACAATCGTTATCATTTGCAAGCGTTCCGACATTTGTATACTATAGCGGTGGAACCTCGGATACTTTTGCCGAGAAACATAGACACAGGAAAATTGTGCTTGACCAATGTGTCGTAAGTAAACCAGGAAATACATTTGTTTGATTGAAATTCACTGAAAGTTTTCAAGTCAAACACTGAAAATGAGCTCCAAATTTTAAATCATCTCACTAAACAGTATTTCAATCTAGGAGATCTAGGAAGATATAGAGGACTCCATTGCTTCTGACATTATCATTGCATGCACGTGAATTCTCGTAACCCTCGGACAGATAATCTAGTATTTTGAGCGCAAAATGATTTTCTAAAGAAAATGATTTCGGTGATTTTTCTATAGTTTTCTTTGATTTTCCAGGGTTTTCTGTAAATTTCGTAAGATTTCCAAGCATTTTTACACAATTCTTAGGTATTTTCTATTGATTTTCAAGGATTTTCTTTGATTTCCAAGGATTTCCTTTTGATTTCCAAAGATTTACTTTGATTTCCAGGGATTTCCAAAGATTTACTTTGATTTCCCAAGGATTTCCTTTGATTTCCAAAGATTTACTTTGATTTTCAAGGATTTTCTTTGATTTCCAAGGATTTATTTTGATTTCCTAAGAATTTCCTCTGATTTCCTTTGGTTTCCAAGGATTTACTCTGATTTACAAGGATTTCGTTTGATTCCCTAAAGATTTGAGGATTGAGGATTTTCAATGAGTTTCAGGATTCGTTGTGATTTTCTTACTATGATGTTCTAACTAACGATTCGGTAGAAGAATGTTTTGAAGGGATGTGACCTACCGCGACAAAAAACTTTATATTTTTAAAAATAGGGTCGACGTGCAAAAAGGTTCGAAGGAATAGCCCCTAGGGAAGTTTGGACAGTATCCGTAATTGAGTAATTGAGTCTGTAAACAAGTCTGCAGGTTATTTTTGTTTGTAAAAGTTATTTGTCTTTGGAAACTTTTGGTGAAAATTGATGTATTGGAAATGGAGGAAGCAACTCAACGACGATGTTTTTTTCGTAGGTACGTAGCGCTGAATTCTGACAATTTGATTCAACTTCCAATAGCTCCATGTATTCTCCCCGAATTGGTGAGCCTAAAAGCTGTTGTTTTAAACGATGCGAACTATTGGCCGGTATTTTTCGAAAAAGGGAAAAATTGGGAACAGTTGGAGTACGTTACATGGAGACGGATGCATTATGACGACATTTTTAATGTGCTTTCCTTTTAGATATGCGTTAGCCAATTGTTTTTGCATCGATATCAAACAAAAAGCTGGTTGTTTGTCACATTTAGAAGATCCGAATCGACTGAAAAGTTTGTTGGTTCAAACATTAACCAGCGAACAGTACAGTTGTTGGAAAATTAAACCGGAAACTTTGCTCAAATTTTCACAAGACGCGAAAGTGCAACATTTTACCAACAAATTTTTACGAATTAAGGATAATCCAACGGAGGTGTCAACCGAGGAATGCCAACGCATTCAAATATTTACGCTGCAATTTTACAATTGTCTCACAAAAGACAAAATGCATGGACTGCCATTGTCAATGGATCTGTTGCGGGTAAAGTGATCATCGCTACCACCAGATTGTCCGTTGTAATCCAATTTCTTTTTTAGTATCTCGAACGCGTTGAAGCGCATTCAGTATCGAACTACGATCTCTGGCAGTTGAAAATTGTGTCTCTGATTCTGAAACGATGCAGCAACATAACTTTACTGTCTCCGGAAATTTGTAAATCCTTTTCACGACGACTGGTAACATCCATGGAGCAATTGTTGTCGCAACACATCCCCTCCATGAAACGGTATTTGTTTTCATCGAATGCAACGTATTTACAGGAAACGGACCCCAGAACAGCTTTGCAAATTGCTATTTTAATCACTTTTTATGATTTGCCGATTAATATTATGAATGTGGTGCATTTAGGTGGCCAATTGAATTATTCGCGGATGCTTCTTGAATGCAAAAAAGTCAATTTGGACGTGCACACAGTGCAGTGTATGTTCAAAATGTTAAATGTTAAATAAATTAAAATCAAATTAAAAGAATGAGATTTTTAAACACAGGTATACGAATGTTTCCACGAAGGAGTCATGCGATTAAAGTTAATTTTTTCATTATTTGACGTTCCAAATAGCTTTAAACAAAACCATTGAAAAACTTCTTTTTTTTTGATAATTTTTAGCTAGACATGAGCGGGTCGACCATTTTTCGAAACCCGACCCGGACCGAACCTGACCCGAATAAAATTTTCGAAACCCGAAACCCGAACTGTTTCAAAACCCGACCCGGACCAAACCAGACACTCAAGTTTTTCGAAACTAACAACCCAAATTACTTCGAAACAAAAATTATTTCAAGGACCGACGTCTGCATTCTTCACGGACCTTAGACTAAAACAAAATTCGTGTAATGTAAGATGATAAAATTTAGACGAGTTTTGTAAAATATAAAAAGTCAATAAAGGATCGGGACCCGAATAATGATGCAACAACCCGACCCGGACCGAATCCGACCCGATTAAATTTTTCGAAACCCGAAACCTGAACTCCACAACTTTGCCTATGAAATAAATCTCTGTGTTAAAATTAAGCAAATATAGACGAAAAACCATCTGCTTTCGTATATGGCGGAGAAATTAAATTTCATCCACACCATGGGTTCCGGTGCCCAAACCACTGACTGAGCCGATTCCCACAAACAATTTTTCCCAGCTTTGTGAAATCAAATGCTTTAATTTGACACCGAAATGAACAATTTCCGTGCTGTACTTGCCGAGTTATTTGCGAAAAATTTTCACCGACCCTCGAAAATCCACGTTTTTGGACACTTCTTCGACCATATTTCCGGAACTACTTAGCCGATTTTGCTCATTTTTGAACTTGAATCCAACAAAACTCAGAGACTTTGCCGAAGAAACCAATGCTCTATCTCCCCTTGCTTCACATATAATTCTAAGACCCTAAAAATTGATCACTTTTCCAACTGCCCGTTTATTAAGTAGCGGTAGGTACTTTATGGGAATGCTCGGGCTGTCTGCCTGTCTGTGCACGTTTTCAACTTAGGCCAAATCTGGCCAATTCTGAGTCAAATTTGGCCAAATTTGAGTCAAATTAGGACAAATTTGATCAATATCAGGCCAAATTCGACTCAATTTTTGCCATATCTGTGTCAAACTAGGCCAAATCTGAGACAAATTAGGCAAAATCAATGTTGAATTTGGCAAAATCTGAGTCAAATTTGATCAAATAAGAGTCGAATCTGAGTAAAAAACCTGGGCCGAATTCGAACAAAGCTGAGCCAAATTATGCCAAACCTGACATTCGACCGAATTTGGCTAAACCTGATTCAAATTTACAATCAGGCCGAGTTTCTTAAATATATGTCAAACTAATCAAATCTTCAGCAATTACCAACATTAAGTTTGATTCAAATTTGTTTAAAATTTGACTCAAGCTTGACCGCTACTTTCTTATACCATTACAATGGCTTATTTTTTCACTAAGATCGTGCTCAGCCAAATAAATCTCAAATGTTTTATCTTTAACGATTTCAACAATTTCAAAAAATTTCAACAACTTCACTAATTTCAACAAAAAATTACAATCAAATAGCCCCTGGATTTGAGAGCATGTCGGAAAAATGTGGGCTTTCAAGTTTGCGATGTTTTTTTAGAAAAGAATCCTATGTAAATAACAAATTATTACAAAGTATAGCTCATTTATACTGTGAGACGATGACTCTTACACAAATATGAACGCACTTTGGCCGGACAACCGGCCAAGAAATGTTCTTATCTTTGCTCTGAAATAACATCGCAATGCGATGATTTTTTAGAGCAACTTTCGACCTTCATACTGAAACTTTTTAAATTCTGATTCATCAATTATTCGTCTTTCCCTCACATGACATTAGCTATAATATACGCAGGATTATGTCCTAAAGAAAATATTACCAATTTGACAGCTTACATTTTTGCAACATTATTTTCATGCTTGCTATCAGGGACGAAAAGGAAAATGAAATCCCACATTTCTCAACTTTCGTCCCTGATAGCAAGCATAAAATAGCTATTTGTGCGCCTGTTTTGGACGATTTGTGCCTGTTTCTGCTCGGTCTACAACTCGCGAAATTGCCTAAAATCAGTCGTCCAAAACAGATACACAAAAAATTTTTCATACAGAGGTCCAAAATGGAGAAAAAATTTATAAATTTTCCTTCGATTTTGGCCCCAAAGCATGAAAATGTACAAAGATATCGGATTCTTACATTCGCATGACAAAAAAAAAAACATTTTTAAAAACGGTAACAAAATTCCAAAAACTGGTTTTCGCTATTACCGGTTTTTCCCAGTTTTCAAAACATGGTTGGATTCCCTACTAAGGATTTCTTTAATAACATTTGGGTCCAACGCTAATTTTCAGCACGAGATGTGTACGTACGCGCGGGTGTTAAAATTAAACGACTGACTTTTATTGTGCTGTGAATGTCGTGAGTTTCTCTTGCATACCATTTAATTAATTATTTGTTTTTGTAAATGATACATCACATGTGCGAGAATGTGTTGGTGTCAAGTAATGAAAAATATACGTACATTACTTCAATCAAACGTCAAGTCTCGCGTATGTGGTAAAACCTTATGTGATACTATGTAGTATATAACGAGATGTATACGTACACGATGCCTTCCTTGTATTGTAATATACTATTAATCTAACCGAAAGAATGTGAAAACGATGGCAGTAATACATTCCGAACACATGACTCTTTTCTTCGTTTAAACAACCAATCACAACAAAGCAAAACTAGGGAAACGTTTGCCAACCTTAATTCATTCAATACACTTGTTTGTTTGTATGAGTGAACCAGCTGAAATATTTACTTTAAAAAAGAACATATCAAAGGTCATCTGTAGGCCTCGCAAACGTGACTAGGTCCTAATTCAAGGAAAAAAATCTTTAAAATTGATCAAAAATCTCCAGAAATTGGTGTTTTTCGACTGAAAATCTAAAAAATTATCAAAAGTCATGCAAATGTCGCAAAATTACTTAAAAATTCGTAAAAAAATGCGTTTACGCTAAAGCATCCACTGATCTTTTTCGTCCCAAACTCATAATTGAGGCTCAGGTGTAGTTTTTGTTTTGATATTTTGAATGTAGTATGAGTTTCTCGGTGTGCATATTCGGCGGAATTTTTTTTTATTCTAGTGAGCCAGCACAAGCACATGCTGATCGTATACACTGAACCTGGATTCCTATGCACCTTCCAAAATCAAAAACAAGAAATTTTAAATAAATTTTTATTAAAACAATTTCAAAAAAAAATTGGCAAAAATTTGTTAGTCATTCTTAAAAGCGACATTGTCCAGTCCCTCCTTTTTACCGTCCGGTTCATCGTTTTGTTCTGTTTTTTGTGAGTCAGCCGTGGGAATACTTTTGTATCGATATGCAAGTATCATAAAGATGACCATGTCAACGAACATCAGTCCAGCGAATAGGAAAAATTCGTGAGCCTATGGCGAAGAAGAATAATGTAAAAAAAATACATTTGAACTTTTCTTTTCCTTTTACCTGAGAACTGAAGCCTCTGGCTCCAATGATAATGATGTCAATAACATTACCGAAGGCAACCGTTAACAACCAACAAGACTGCAGTACGGATTTCATACTGACTGGTGCTTCAGCATAAGAAAATGCCAAGCCTGTTACGGAGTACATAACTTCTCCTAATGTCATGATAATGTATTGCGGCAAAAGCCAAAGCATGTGCATTGTATTTGGTTCAGCAATTACAATATTTCCACTAACGAAACTACCGTCAGACGCTTCCCGTAACAATAAAAGATTGACAGCACCTTGGGTAATTTTGTATTCAAGATTTCTACTTCCAATGTCAATCTGGTACGTAGACGACACCAACTGAATAAGTCCCCTTTGCGTAGTATTTCCATCGAAGCGTACCAATTTGTCGGGATGTAAGATATCAGTTACCTTCAGTGGTAGCACGTTGGCTGAATTGACAAGTATTCTAAGTAACGGATCTCCAGTTCGCGACTTGTTAGGCTCATCCTCAAATACATAAATTTGATCCTGCCGACTCATAAAGTAACTCATAGCTGTTTCAGATCTTAAGTTGAACGTTCCTTGGAATTGTGGACATTCTGCATTTACTGTGGTTGGGGTCATTGTATACGCGAAGTTTGTTCGCTCAGTAACATCGACGTATCTGTCTGTGAAAGCAAACCTTTCGTCCTCTAAGGAAGCAGATAATCCTTCTAGCACGAAACTTCCACTTTCGCCGGGAATGTCAGTTATAACGTTGTATGAACAAGGCGCGCTGTTGAATAGTCTCAATTGACTGATCCCGTTACCAGGTAAAACTGGGTAAGTCTTCTCTAACTGTAGTTCAACGATAGCGGAACAAAGAAACGCAACGCCGGCCAAAATTCCGCCCAATGTTAATTTTTGTAGTGGTCGTCTAACGCCAATTTTCGACAGTAGTGGATAGAATAAAACGTCGTATAAAGGAATAAACACCAAAATCAACAATGGATTAACGACTTGCATTTGATCGGGTTTTATTTCATAAGATCCGATAAAGCCCATCATTCTGGTAGCCTGGAATGTCCATCTGGATCCTTGCTGATCGAACAGTGACCAGAACACTGGCAATGGAATGTACAGCACTAAAACATTGAGCAAAACTTTCGTTTCGTTTACAAGCTGTTGCCCATGTTTTTCAACAGCATAGTCCAACCAGTGAGCCTTTGGGTTGCTTTTCCTTTCTTTCATTTTTCTGGAAATGGCGTGCTGAAAACAGGAATTTCGATTTTGAATTGATAGTTTGGCGGAATAAGGGTGTCAAATGGTGTGTTAAGCGTAATATAGTACTCCTACCTTAGCCTCTGTCCACCTACTCCTACATCCTATCCTACCCGTGGTGACACCTGTTATAGTGAGCAACCCGCATGAACGATCAGGTAACCAACCCTGGTGTAGTAGTGTGGGTCACTTAGCATAAGGATGAGGAGGGCTG
>CM055406.1:33981984-34145469 GCA_029228625.1 Pseudolycoriella hygida | reverse complement strand
CCCGTGGTGACACCTGTTATAGTGAGCAACCCGCATGAACGATCAGGTAACCAACCCTGGTGTAGTAGTGTGGGTCACTTAGCATAAGGATGAGGAGGGCTGCCTTCGGGTAGTACCTAAACGGCACGTATAGGGAGGGCCGAAGGCAGCTAGGCGTAGTAAGTAAGTAAGTAAGTAAGTTTGGCGGAATAAACTGAATAGTTTTAATTCCTGATACTGAAGTTGCTACTCATTTTTCCCCAAGCGCCGAAAGGGAGAAGGACAATTTCCTCAGTAAAATTAAGATTTCTCCATTACATTACGTACTGGCTGCTGATTTCAACTTTGACAAGTGACAATTGTAACTCGAGCCGAAGGAGAGAGAGGAGAAATACATCCACCCACACGAGTCAAAGTAATCTTAAAGTCAGTAAAATACGTACTCGCGAAGACCCCCAGAAATGAGTTTTAACGGCAACTGGCGTGAAGGAAAACGGGTGCAGCGAATAAAATTTTTTTTTGCAATATAAAGTACGGGAATTTTGAGGCAAGTTTGGTTATCTCAGGTCGCGACAGACACGAGAAGACGATGAACAAATCTATTGCGTCGTCTTTCAGCAGTTACAGAATCTAACGTGACGTACCACCCTTTTCCGGACTGCGCCTAAAACTTTGAAAAATTGATATTTTTTTTTAGATTTATCAGGGTGGGATGGGCCATTTCTGGCTCCTAAAACACAGATCTATTGATCCTTTGTTTTCTTCCCGTTCATCATGTAAATCATTGAAAACCTTCCGGTTCTCACCAAGAACCTATCGAGAGCGATAGGTCCTAAGTCTACAACCAAAAAATAAATTAACGAACTAAGAGCTTAGTTGAGTTATGCGCATGCGCAAAACCAACTAAGAAGTTAGTTGATTTTTTTTTATTGCTACTGTCCAATGAAAAAAAAAATTTATTGTGCGCATGCGCATAACGTCAACTAACTTCTTAGTTGGTTAATTTGAATGAATCAAATAACCACCTAATGTCATGCTCCTTAGCAGGTGGAACTTCGGGCAGTCGCATATTACGTGGACGCCCGTTTCCTCCTCCAAGCCGCAGTCAAATCTTGGATCAGCCAAAATGGTCATTAGATGAAACAATAGAGAAACACTTACACTAATACAACGGGACACTTTGACCAACATGTTGCCACTGGGTGCAGTAACTTTGTACAAAGTCTTACCAAGAACGAAAATAACTGTGAAATATATGAACTGTGAGTGAAGAAAATAAACAGAATGTTTGATAACCTTACTGATTGAAGTAACCATTAAAGCTCCGGGTACGCCAAACGCTAATGAATAGCAATCGTCATCTCGGAAACACTTAACATCGGATCGGAGGATTGGAGTGATCAATGTGGAAATAAAAGACCCCAAATTGATAGTAAAATAGAAAATGGAAAAGAATGTTAACATGTATTTGGCTTGTTCAGGCATTTTGAATTGATCGCCACCAAATGCAGCGACACATGGTTTGATACCACCCGAACCGAGGGCAATGAGGAACAGCGCGAGAATGGTGAACTCTCTGAAATGTCGATTAGATTTAATAAAAGTTGTGTCCCACGAATTATAATAGCTGCATACTGCACATGATCTGAATTATATCTCTGACATACATCAATAGCAAGACTAATACTAAGAGACGTGTTGTGAATACACAAGTGCCTTTATACTTCAACATACCATTACGCTAATGGCTATAGGACTAGGGATTCCACAGAAATTGATGACTTCGACATATTATGAATTTCGTGGTGAATTATGACATACTTTGACATAAGATGACGCCGAATCAAAAGCGTGTTTTTCACTATACTTCGAAAGAAGCTGATGTCGCTCGAAAAATTCAATCGATTACGATTTCCGCAAATTTTAGCGATTTATTAGAGTTTCCGTTCCGTTACTAATTACAATCTCTAGAAAACTACCATTCCTTGACAGAGGCGCCAACCCGGTTGAAGCAATCCCAGTCCCGGTTGTCGAAAAAAATTATATTTTGAAAAACATAAAATATTTTTTGCAATTCACCGACAAAAAACTCGCTTTTTCGTGCGTCATTTCGCTGTCGCATGAGGTCACTTTTCGCAAAACTTTTTTAACGCACTAGTAATAACCGCTTTTATGCACTAATGTGATAAAATGTTATCGCACTAATGCGAAAAAATAATTGAAATTTCAACAAATTTTCTTACGTGGAAACACGCAGGGAAAACCTCGTTTTTTGTCGGTGAATTGCAAAAAACGTTGTTTGATACACGTTACGTACGCCGGTAGTTTAACGAACACGATGTGTTGCCGATCTCGCGTTAAACTACCTTCATACGTAACTTGTATCAAAAACTACTATTAATTCAGGAAGGAAACGGAACCTGAATCGTCGAAAATGAACACTTTAAAGTTCAAAACAGCTTGCTCCGCTAGTGATTTTATTTTCATCTGTATTTGTGCTGAGAGATTTTGGAAACTTTAACAAGTTACATCTAACCTTCTACTCTCTCACAGTGTTCTACAAAACTGTCGCCAGATATTGTAAGTCGAGTTCCTATACAGCTAAATAATAAATTACAACAACGCAAGGATAGCTGCGCCAATTTTTTTACGCTTTAACAGATTAGCTTGAAAAAGTTTGTGCAACGGTGTTTGGAGTAAACCTGCTCACAATCTGCTTACAATATTGTTGAACATTTTGAGAGAGCTCAAATGTCAGGGTCGTTCGAACGTCTCTCCAATTTCAACTAAGCGTTACTTAAAGTTTGAATCACAAAACACTCAAAGCTAGTGACACTACGCGCTGAGACCCTAAATACGGCTATGACTTTTACTCCAATAATTCTAAAAATTCTCACTTGTGGCTTAGAGAGACCTTGTCACTACCTTCGATTTACCTCGTGCGTTGGAACGTTCAGAAAACGTTCATTGTTTTTCTTCAACACATAGGGAACATTCTCGCTCCGGTCGGGCCTCTGTCCCTGCGAGCCGAATATCACGATATGTTTTTAGGCATAAAAGAGAACCCCTTGCCCTGCTACGTATCGATGAAACTCTCATCCCGAACCAGTATTACGTATGTGAATCGGTCTCTAACCCAAAAACAAGAAGAAACGAGAGAAGGAGACCCCCAAACTGGACGTGAAAGGATGAGGAAGTTCGGCGATGTAACCCGCTTGGGCTAGTACGGCTGATAAGACGTGTTACTTTGTAGACATCGATAAGATGTGACTAAGTATTCACTGCAGCTGTACTGCAAATACAAAATGTAATAGTTCAATGGATAGTAAAGACATCCAAGAGGTGAATGTTCTATTGACTCTCCAGATAAAATAGTTCTTTTTATCGCAAAGTGTTTATAGTATAAGAATTAAAACACATCCTTTGCAACGCTGTTGTTGGGCATTTCTTTATGTTGAAGTGTAAGGGAATATTATGCAGCACACAGCCATTATATGCTATTTATTTTTGGTTCTAATTTACTTTCCGGGTATATTCCAATCGGGGATAGCGGTGAAGGACATTAATATACTTCCGCAGGAGTATACTATGGACAAATATAAAATGGTTTTGAATTTTCCCAACCAACTGTCTGATAAAATGGCACCGAGTACGGAGAAAAAGTAGACTAGTGTTGTGAACAGATGATAAATGATGGTAGCTGTATCGTCATCCCAAAATAGTTTCCTCGTCAAATACAACACCAACACCGCTATGAAAAAAAAAAATATAACAATAAGTTCACTGCCTAAATAATCGTTATTAAATGAATCTACTTCTCATTCCATAGTACATGAAACGTTCGCAAAATTCATTACTAATAATGAAAAAAATGGATTTCGGGTACGGATATTTCTGAAATGGAGAAAGAAAACCGTTATCATTTCCCACTCATTGTTACTTGATGAGAAAACCTTTGCACTGGTCTCTGGATCGGTGGCTTCTGCAATTGCAGTGTCCGCATTTCCATCGTCCTTCACATCCTGGATATTAGGTTTGTCTGAAATGAGAAACAAAATGCCATTTTCAAATCCTAAATTGTAATCGTATTGACATATTTTATTAACTATGGGTAGAGATAACGATAACAATAATTCCCCATAGAACCACAATACTATTGATAGGATGATTAGTCGTCATTGATTGATGTTTAATTGTTTTAATATAACGGAAGATAATCAAAAAAAAAAAGAAGA
Source organism: Pseudolycoriella hygida (assembly GCA_029228625.1). NCBI lineage: Eukaryota > Metazoa > Arthropoda > Insecta > Diptera > Sciaridae > Pseudolycoriella > Pseudolycoriella hygida. The sequence continues at coordinate 34,141,255 of CM055406.1, read as the reverse complement.
TAATTCGATAGCCGACTATCGAGTCGATCCATGCGTAATTAGTATTATTAGCAGCAACCCATTTTTAATTATTACCTAAAATAGATAGCCAACTAAACCAATGTTCAAATTTCACAAATTATTGCTACATTGTCGATAAATCAAATATACGACAATATTATTTATTAATAAATAGGAGAGTGAAAAACTATTGATGGATTAATACTGGATAAGATTATAGACGTGTATTAAGCTTGGAGGTTATTCTTCTTCAGGGCTAATTTTATGGAAATGTTTATTTCAAAAAACTGTGTTCAATGTTTTCGATTATAAAATGAAAAAAATTCATGGGGATGGTATATACTGTATACTCTACAGTATAGAGCAGAGGGGACAAATAGCACCCCTGTGTATAAAACGAATTTGTTGCCCAACGGATAGAAAAATTTCTTTCGAATCAGTCTCTAGAAATTAAAAGATTTGTGTAATCACTAGTGATGAAATAGCTATGTTCGTGTTTGTCTGGTGAGGTTGATCTTAAGAGCAGTTCCGAAATAGTTATTTATGCAACCAGTTGCGAAACGGAGTTGTTTTTGTCACTAGATGTAAGTTATCAAACGAGCGAAGCGACAAAAACAACCAATTTCGCAAAGTCAATTATAAAAAGTTACTTTTTGTCACTAGTGACAAAAAGTAGCTTCTTATCACCCAAATGAGTCACAAAAAGTTACTTTTTGTCACTAGTGATAAAAAGTAAAACCAGTTATAAAACGACCTCTCTAACGTCACCGAAACGATGCTTGAAAAAGTTCACTTTTTACAACGGCGTTGCATATAAAAGTTTTCTCCAGTCAATTTCGTAACTTAACAAAAAATATTATTTGGCATCAAAAAAGCCAAAAATATATTTTTTAATTTTTTTTGAATAAAAATGTCGGTGGGAAAAATCAAAAACTTCATTTTTTTTTCACAATTTTTGTACTTTCTAACGTCTTCCCTTTGACTTCCCTGTGATTGATTTTCCATTTCCATTTTCTTTTGGGAAAATTAAAAATAAAAAATTCTGAAGAAAATTCAAATGATATGCTTGTTACAAAAAAATTGTATGAAACTCATTTCTCTATCGAATTCATCGTGTGGAAGAGTATCGTTCAAAAGGTAATAGTTCACCATTTACGGATAAAATCAATTTGGAAGCATTGGGCAAAATAGGTGGCGCTGACAACGGTTTAAAGTACAAAAATTGAGAAAAAAATGAAGTTTTTGATTTTTCCCACCGACAAGTTTCTTCCCAAAAATTAAAAAAAAATATTTGGCGTTTGTTAGGCCAAACAATATTTTTTATCGTGTTACACGATCGACTTGAGAAATTTTTTTTTTCGGAAATGCCTAGAAAGATTCTTCAAGTATCTTTCGCTGACATACTTAAAAACTTCCGGTCAAGACAAACTCGCACATAGCTTTTCGCGTTGGTGGTCCAAATTCTGAAAAAGTTTCAGAAAAACCATTTTCGACATCGATGAACATAACTCAACGGAAACCATTCTTAATAATTGACAATTGTCTTGTCACCGTTATTAAACACAACTTTACTCTCGACAGTAGGACTTCACTCTCGTTTCAATTTTTTCTATTGTGTCCATGACCATTTTCTCTCCTGGTTGTAAAAACAACTATTTATCAATTATTTGAATGTAATTCTTAGATCAGCTCGGAATGCAAACACTTTCGTGAAAAACATCTTTTCGTTGCTGGTGATGTAAGCAACTATGGCTCGGAATCAATCGATCAATCCATATAAAAAATCTTGAAAATAATCAAAAGAATAAAATTGTTTGTGAGTGAATTTCATGAATTTTTGACTTCAATCTATCAATTTTATCATTCAAAATTAAACCGAAGGTGAGTCTTGCAATTCATAGATTTTACATCCTTTCTTTATTACAACACATTTTTCAAAGCTTCTCAAAAGCAATAATTTTATATCAATTCAATCTTCCAACTTTTCAGAATTCGTGCAAAGTTTAATCGAAATTATTCTTTCGAAAGATTTCCATTTTTTCTATGCTTTTTCCATTCCTTAAAAGAGGGAATAAAATATCTGCGTTCATCCCTAAAAAGCTACGGATGAAATATCCCATTAGAATTCAAAATGATCTTAAGTTTGATAGAAAATCTGAAGCAGAAAATACCCAAGTCCAAGTCAACCGCATATTTCGTAAAAGATATCTCGTACACAAGGAAAACCAGAAAATAATTTATTGGAATTTCGTATCACCCAATTATTCGAAATGTTTGTCATTCTTGTTTAGTTCATAGATTAACACGTGTTCATCCATACAACGAGTTCTTAACGAATAATTTAAACCATCAATACCTTGCACCGAGATTTAGAATAAAATGACGACATCGCTTCGGTTCATTTGATTTGATTGAAAAAAATAAATAATAAAGAAATAAATAAATAAATTATATTGGATCGCGTAAAGTTTGTGTGAAAGCTCAACTTGTCAAAAAAAAATTATTTTTATCAAGTTGAACTGTCATACAAACTTTCCGTGATGAGATTCTCATTGCGTCCAATATAATGAGTCCTTTAAGCAGTAAGAGCGCGTACAGCAATTATTTCTTCGTTCAGTTAATCGTTGGTGAGAGCTGTCAACGTTCACTGAGAGTGTCAAATTTTTACCCATATGTCGGTGATATGGGTAGAGTTGTGAGAGCTGTCATGATGGTTTACATTTTAATTCTTAATCAAAGTTATTGATGACTGCATGAAAACTGTTTTAAAATTTTTTCCATTTATTCCAGTGATCAAAGTTTATGTTGTAAATTAGTAAAAATCAGTTTATTTGAGTTGTTGCAAACGCGCCATAAATTAATCTACTATAAAATCATTATCGACGTCAAATTCGCCGAATAAAATTTAGGTCAGTTAACGTACATTTGTATCGGGTGAACGAAGATCGAAAATAAATCGACCCGCGAATAAATTGTAAAATTCCGCGATCATCCGCCAATAATTCTTATAATAAAATAGTTATATTTTACGTCGTATGTTGCGATGCAGAGTAACAAATTTTATTTTCGGGAATTGACGTAATTGGGTATTTCCAATTGATTACTCGTCAGAGCCATAAAAGGAATTACATTACGTCAAATGTATGAATAAGTTATCGGAAGAAGATACTAAAAAAAATTTGAAGTTTCCATACACGGAGTCGTCAATAAATTGTCATAAGAATACAACCTTTGTATCAGTTTGCGAAGCCGTGAGATACTCTCAGATTTAGAATCCTACTTTTTCCGATCGGGGCAGTTGGAAAGCCCATTCATTTCCAACATGAGGAAAACACATAAAACCTAAAGAATTATTTCTAATTTCGTGTCAAAATTTCCAATGCGAAAGCAGATTGCTGAACGACTATGGTGAAAATTGCCATTAATCTTATAACGATTCACCATTGAAACTTATCGGACAATTGCTGTACGCGCCCTAATTATATTTAACGCGATAAAAATCGCTCGCGTCAGGGTTGTGTGAAAGCTCAACTTGTTAAAAAAAATTATTTTTATCAAGTTGAACTGTCATATAAACTTTCCGCGATGCGATTCGCATCGCTTCCAATATAATGAGTCCTTTAAGCAGTAATTATATTGGACGCGATAAAAATCGCTCGCGTAAGGTTTGTTTGAAAGCTCAACTTGACAGAACAAAAATTTATATATATATATATATATAAATTTATATATATATATATATATAATATATATATGTTTGAAAGCTCAACACAAACCTTACGCGAGCGATTTTTATCGCGTCCAATATAATTACTGCTTTACACATGCGCATCTTTAAAAGATTTCCAGCTGTACCGTCAATTTCCTCTTTATATCTTTGCTGTTTGGGACATTGGTAAATAGTGATACAAACTCCCATGAACCGGTTACTCAATGGATAAAGTGACATTTTCCGGGGAGAGCCCCTGGTAGGTGCGTAGTCATAGTCAAAGAAACTCACGTGATACAATGTGAAGTATACTTAAGGAAAATGTAGACCAAAAACCCAAAGATGTGAGAGATATTTTGTTAATTTTTTTATCTGAAAGCGGCCGGTATGGAGTATTTATCGGCCGCAAAATAGGCCGGTAAATGCATTGTTATTTGAAGAAATAAATTACTTGAATTTAATACGAAGTTATAGTTACTGAAGCCAATAACAACGAATTAATTGAATTTCATGTGACATTATGCTCACTATATACCGATAAATACGTGCTTTGTACGAATGACGTATTCCTGAATCAAAATAAAGTTTTATCGAAATGCTCCGACCGGTGCGACTAACTGATTAAATAAATGAGGAGACGGACTCTCAAGAACTTACATTAGGCTTTAGAAATGACAAGAGCGATCCACAATGAGTTCAAACCAGATACCAGATGACTCTGGTTAGATTCTTCAATAGAACTTTATTTTGATTAAGGAAAAATATAGCAAAACGACTCTATGCAGTGATGTATGACTGAATGGTATGAAAAAGGAATGAACTTTGCAAAGCTGTATTTTTCAAAAAGTCTTTGCCTATATTCGTGAAAACATTTTCATGAATTTTCACTTGGTTAGTACTTTTGATTGAACAATTTCTGGCCAACTATGATTTTTAAAAAGGCGTTTTTATGTTGATTCCAACGTGGCCTTTTTAATAGTACCAAAATTTCATTAAAGGACATAATTCTACACGAAATCGGTGTACTATTGTGGAAAAGGAGGAGTCACAACCTAGGGGGGCTTTTAATATCCAGAAATCCATACATTGTACTAACCTCTCGTAATTTTTATGAATTTTAACGAATTTTCGAGACTTTCATAAAAAGAATTCAAGAATGCAGACACTAAAATAAATCATGCATATCATACCAATTCGCGCAACATGAAAAGTACTGTAAATCCGAAATTGTTGTTCCACCTATACCGACCGCTTTTTCAGATAAACCAGCATATTGAACAGGCCATTGTAAGAGCCTAGTTAAATAATTTTTTTGAATATACAGGAATAACATACAAACAAACAATTACGCAATCTCGGAATGTTTTTAAGGAAATAGTTTTGATAACTGTTTTTTGACTCGTGTAGTAAACTCTACCCTCGTCCAAAAACAGTTCTCAAAGCTTTCTGCTTGAAAACATTCCTCGATGCGTAATTATTTGTTTGTATGTTATTCCTGTATATTCAAAAATACAATTATTTAACGCGTCACTTACTGGCCTGTTCAATAATCTACTATTATTAATACACCATCGTGATAACACGTAAAGCAGTCGAATAACGAGAATGTGGAAGAATTGTAGAAAGTCGATACTTTTTATTTTAGCTCAAAATGTAGACCTTCACTGGAAGTAATTTTCTTTAAAGATCAAACAAAAAGTGAAAAATTTAACTATAAACGAAAGTTGCGAAGAGATTAAACAAGCTCGTGGTTTCAGCATTGAAAAAAGTTGTTACAAAAAAAAAACAAACAAAACAAAACATTGCCTATAACGTTTGATTTATTAATTCTTCGAGTTATTGCCAATGGGAATACTCAAGTAGTAATAATATAGTTAACACTTAAACAAAGATATGATATCATCGTAAGAGTTAATAAATACAGTTTTAATAAAGTCGGTGAACAGTTTATCGTTCGCTAATCATCAAGATTCCAATTCTTTTCCGTTATCTCAATAAAATTTCAATTTTCTTGCATAATTTCTTTTATCATCATTTTTTGGTAAAAAAAACATCGATGCAATAGTTTGAGTGACAACGTTTTCAAAACACAAAGAAACCTGTTGTTATAAAGAAGAGACGAGACAGGTGTAATAAGTGAAGAGTAATTGACGGCTATCAATAAAAGGTAAAGTGAAAGACGAGCTAATTTAATTGCCGATCGAGTTACAATTTAAAACGAACCGTCCGTATAATTTGCAGTGTAACTTTTCAATTCCAAAGAACATAAAGTCATTTCGGTAGCATGACATCATAAACGATTGTCGTCACATATACGGTGGGAAAACATAATTTTTACAAAACAACTTTCTTTACAGATTTTTTTTTTGAAAACTGTCTAGTGAATAATTTAAGAAAAATTCGACAAAAGATCCACTAATGCGGTGCTAAGGTAACATTGTTGTCTAACACACATGTCCTAATTGTAGTGATTTTTGTGAACTTTCAAAGTTAGGCCTTCCTTGACAGTGTCTCCCCAGACAAAATGAACCCATGTGGGTTATTTTCACCGAGCTTTAGTTCAATGAAGTAGTGGAAAATTATTGAATTAGATAAAGTGTTTGTTTTGAGTAACCACCCGCAGCTGCGACTAGCATTTTTAAAATGAATGACCGCGGATGTAACAAGCAAAATTTTTATGTGCCTGCGATGGGGGTTTTTCACGTGCATGAAACTCTGCCCCTTTGAACCCCAGACGTAATTTTTTTAATTTTTCGACTTTTTCATTCTTTTAAAATTCAGTTTGAATGAATTATTGCTTATTTATATTATTTAAAAAAAATTGTAAGAATTTCGTTGCACTTAACTGAAAAAATAGTTTAAAACTGCGAAGCGAAAAGTCAATTCAATAAAAAATGAAATCTGGTTTATTGCATCTTATGTACCTTTCAAATCACTAGATTACAAATCACTAGAAATTTATCATCCACAACTGATGTGCCTACTCTACAGCCCATCCTTGTGTCAACGACTATGACCTCAAGTGTGGCACATGATATTTAAAACAAGGTGATGCGCTGATGAGTTCTACACAACGAAATCAACATTTTCGTCTGTTATGTCTTCTTAGAACGTTCTACGACTGGAATCATGAGGGGTATACATCAATCAAAGGTATGTGGTTTGAAATTAATTTCAAAAAAATTTCCTTCGACAGGTCACAAGCTCTTGAACAAGAATATTCAGAAAATAAGAATCTAGATTTTAACTTGTTGAACGAAATGCGTGTAAGAAAAAAGCAAATAAAATTTAATTTACTACCTACCCCATGCGAAAGTTGATCATTACAAGTCAATATGCCTCCTGTGAAAATGATCCATTACGTGATGGTACATTTGCTGTACATTTTTCGTAAATTTTTAAGTAAAATTTAACTTTTGCATGCGCAGACAATAGGCCATTCTCAACTAAAAGTGTGATATCTATTATCCTCGTAACGTCGATATCATGAACTAAAGATAATCTGCTCCAAATCTCAGATTGCTCAGATAAGTTAGGCTGCTTTAAATGTCAAGTGCTGTCATCTATTTTCGTTAAGAATTGCCTACAAAATATTAACATTGGACGCTGTTACTTCGGAAACAATTCTGTGAACTCACAAACTCACTCATTTATTTTGAGCAACTCGCTCTGGAAACTGTTATTTTGACTCGTGTAGTTGCATACCTCGCCTTCGGCTCGGATATGCATACTCTACCCTCATCAAAACATCAGTTTCTAAAGCTCTTTCCTCCAAAAAGACTCGTGATTTTGGCTCTTATCACAAAATTGTGTCCTCATGAAATGAATCACTTTAGTAGGGTCCAATGTAATGTACCATTCGATTACAAAGTCACTAAAAACGAGTAACCTGAGGCGTATTTTTTTAAAATACTATTTATAAATGCAAAAAAGAAATGTGGAGTCAGAAATCGACGACTCTGCTACTATTATGGTTATCATGAAAATTGTTTAATAAATATTTTTGGTCAGAAGATCGACGTAGACCATAGCACATTTAGCATGCCTATAGAAAAAAATAAGGTGACGAAAAGGTACAGTGTACCGATATAACACTGTTAAAAAATTTGTGTATGAGATATGAGCCGCAATTTATTTTAAAAAAGGAACAAGTATGATAAGAGTAGTATATGTAGTTTGACATAAATTTGAATAACCGAGAAACGGCTCACTGCACTCGACCCATGTTTCAAAATAATAAAGTCGACAACTCCCTATGAAATGTCCCTTATTTTGAAAGTTGTCAAATCTATAGGCATATATGCTAGGATTGCTATGCATAGACAGATAGACACGGAAAATGTTCACTTTCACTTGGTTGCGATTATGGACGATTTTCGTGCTTTCTTTGTTGGAAGAATTGAGTACTTTCGCAGTTGCGAAAAGAGGTCTTTATTTTACTACTTTTGAATAACGAAAACATTGTTTTTTTTGTTACTAGTTACGAAAACGGTGTTTTTATCACTACTTTTGAGCGGCGGAAACAGTGTTTGCACTCAAAATTCACATCTAATGACAAAAAAACCGCAACGTGTTGCATAAATGAGTTTTTTGTAGCTAAATGGAATAATGCCCCTAATAAACAATGCCGATAGGTCATTGTTAAAGTTCTTATCGGTTGTATAATTGACTATTACTTAGCGTAAGTATAGAAATTGATTTAAAAAAATGTTAGCTTCATATGAAATCTTTTCGAATGACTTATGCAGTAAAATGCATTGTTTACAATAATTTGCAACCAGCATATTAATGAATAAAAGCAATGAAAACTATTTTATTTATATGTTGATAATTACCATTTGTATCACTGTTGTTTGCCATTGCTTTATCGATCCACTTTCAACATAAAATGAATTTGTTAGTTTAACTACCCAGTGTCTAAGTCCGTCTAATCGTAAGTACACCTTTAACACATAACACAATTGTTAACAAATTGATATATCACAGTCTTGTAACCTGTTGGTAATTCGGTCAATATATTTTTTTTATAACAATCAACAAAGGAAAATAGCACACGATTACCCAGAAAACTGGCAGTTTGTGATTATTAATTAGCCGTTTTTTTAAGTAAAAACAATTAGAAGAGGCGTTTGTCACAGTTATATGCGATTGTTTAAACCGGTCGATCGAAACACTGAACGACAAGTGAGAAGGGTATGACTGAACAAAAATAACATCTTTCCAACAACTTATCGTTCAATGATGAAGTGGATATTGATATGATAGAAGTTTATTTGTACCTGTGCACAATACACGTCTGGCTTAATCAACTCATAAGTCATGTGTTTGTAAATAAAATGCGCACTGTGAATTATGTGAGGGGATTAGTAGATCAGTGAAACCTGCAACGTTTCTTAATTGCTGGATCCATCGTTTAGCAACAAAAACCTCAAACTGCTAAACTTCTTGATCTTAGTCGAAATATTGGCTGTTTCTGAAGCTGATTTACCCCAAATGATTATGAAATGGTGTATGTACAATATATCAAGCACTGGATAATTGTGTGGGGCTGTTCAGGATGTCACGCAAGGGAGGAAGGGGCTATGAGGGACAACTCTAACAAAATTTGGTCAAATTTTTGCGTGACAGAGAGGGGAGAGTGTCAAAAAATCCTAATTTTTCGCGTTACGAAATTTATGAACGGCCCATCTACATAATCAAAATTGGGTAACACCTTTTACAATGAATGTCCTTACTGCATTGCCAGATTTGTCAATATATCAGTGGACTGGGCATGAATCCGATTCGAACGTTCAAACTTAGGCATATTTTAAAGATTTTTTGAAGATTCCTCTATTTTCCCAGCTCGAACACGAAGTGGGATTGTGCTGCCAATGACCTAGCTTACATTCTTTGATATTCAAAGCATCCCCTTCCGGAATTAGCACTCGAACTACAATTTCCCATTCTCCATAACTTGCTGTGACTCAATGAAACAAAAATGTGTTAATTTTAACGCTTATTCGCGCCAAAAGATAGATAAAAAAGGGTCGTCAATTGTTACCAAAGTAGTGTTGTGTTATGATCAAAACGATTTATCATACTTATCTTTTTGTTCATTTACTCTCGTGCGCTCAAATGAAACGAATCCGAAACAATTGCAGTTCTTGATATTTTTTGACAAAGAAATATAGAAGTAACTAAAAAAGACCTTAATATTAGGGTTGCGCATTTGATTATTCAATTACTGTCATTATTTACTTTTGAATAAAAAATGTGTCTGTCCGGATACTCAGTCGACTTGAGTTGAAAGACAATAAAATGGTTACTGGGGTTCTTTTAATTCGATAAGCTAAATGAGCAAGTGTTTACTGGGTGTTACTTTCGCACTTATACCAATGAAATGGTAGTAGCCTTCGCTCCGATAAAAGAATAAAAATAGACGAGTAAAGTTGCTTGCTTTGAAAGCGCGTACAGCAATTGCTGGTGAAGTTCACTTGTAAAAATTCTGACACGGGGTAATTTTATGGATAAGACTCGTTAAAGCTAACTCTACAAATAATTGTTGTACGCGCTCTGAGAAATTAAATAATAACTTATTTGTAAAGCTATCGAAAGCATAGAATTTCGAGTAACTACCATAGTAGCTCTAGTAGGTTCGCCGACCTTTGTTTGATGACTGTGGCAAAAAAGGACAAAATGTAAAGACCAAATTCAATCTTTTAGAGGGAAATTGGCGAAAGAAATTTCTATTAAAACAAGGCGAAAAGTCAATACCCTTAAGAGAGGCTTGCCAAAGGAAGCGGTACGAACATAAAATTTTTGCCTAAAAGCGTCTATGCTCTATAGGCGTGAATTGTGCGTAAAACAAAAAATGGGACAAACTCCTAGCCCTATGAAATAGTGCTTTAGTGTTGTGGTTATTAAATTTTCTGATGATCAGCACGCATGATCTCACATTAATATAATTTTGAATGATTTTGAATAGTTTGTTTTTGGTAATAAAATGAAATTGAAATGCTTTCGGAAAACTCCCGTGAGGTAATTGCTAATCTACAAGAAATGTATTTTAGTCATTGCAGTGACCTCTATGATCACTAGTTCAACCGCGAAATGTATTTACGTTGTAACCAGGTCGGACCTGGTTGATTGACCTGGGTACGACCTAAATACATATCCTAACTGCTCTAGAGACCACATGTAAATAAATTGGCAAAAATTCCTGTCCTGTCTTGTAGATCTAATTAAGAGGTTTCGTAATTACATCCGTTAATTTGTGCGTTGCTGAGGTTATATTGTCGACCTTGTTTTTCGACCTGATAACCCGATAGTAATCCTTACATCGTGTATTGGAGTATATTCGACAAAATTTGTAGGATACCCAAAAAGTTCGTAGTTTCGATCCCTGTCTGTCGTTTACTTGACTCATCTTAGAATGCCACTTACCCTAGTTCCATCTTAATTCTCAATTGCTTGCTCAATTACCACATCATGCATAAGTCAAATACATAGTTGGAGTTGCTATCGATGAAGTGGAGAAATCCAAACGATAACCAATTCTCAGTAAACGTGATGGAACGTTTTGAGTGATATCAATTTCAACTCTACCATAAAAACACAAAGTCTGCCACATACCTTTCATTGTCCAAATTGAATTTTTTATGTGGCTCATTACATTTTTTCCAATTACCATTACCAGTAAATAATAGAATTACCATATACCTCTGAAACGTAAGTTTCTTTGAGTTGATCTTAAACGGTCTTCAAGATTCCGATATTCAACGCTTTGCTACCAACAACATAACTAGTTTTTCGAAGCTCGATACATTTGAATTTTTTACACTTGAAGTCAATCATGGAATGCGCTACATTGCTTTTTATTGTTGTATGATTTCGATATCTTCAATCAATTTTTATTGTCACCGTGTAATATTTTCTTAATTGTCGCACACATTATTACACACTAGAGATAATCGTTTTCCATTGTCTTAAATCCTCTGATTGCATACAATGACAATAAAAAAAGAATTGACTATATATTGACGAAAGACGTGTAACAACTATCTCTAGATTGATGGAGTGTCTTACACAAATTATATTGTCTTTCAATTTCGTTCCAATGCAAATGGGTTATCAGAAAAGATTAATGTACTTCATCGAAGATGAATGATTCCATTTCGATAAAATCTGTCACTAACGCTGCAGTTAGTTGTAGATTTTATATCAGCAGGTGTCAAATCATACTCAAAAAGAAAACTTTTGGTGCGAAAACGAACGAAGGTATGCCAAACGTCATCAAGTAAAGGTCGGTATGCAAAACAAACTACAAAGTTACCTGATCATGAATGAAACTGTTGATTTCCTTTCGTTGAGTAATAGAAAATCTCAAACGTACGCATCAGAATAGATTTCTTAAAGGATTTATCTCAATAATTATTGCCTTCACTCTTAATTTAATGTGGACGCAATTTCATATACGAAATTACGTCCAAATTACATTGAAATGGAAGTTGCCGAGAGGACAATATTGAAAAACCCGCCCGAAGCAACGACGCAATAAGCCTTTAAACCCTTAAAGAGGCCAAAATTTCAAAAAAAGTTTGAAAAAAAAAATTTTTTTTCACTAAAATCTTAAAGAAAAATATTTTTTGTGGTAGGGCAGATATAGAACCGACCCAGTGCACTTAGGAGAGGCCTTTGACCCATACGTAAATGGACAGAAAATTTCGCCTTTACAACACTGAACAAGAAAGTTCGTCATTAAAGGAATATTCACGAAAAGCCACCAAATACCGTGTAGTAGTAGCCCACATTAAGAACGCCACCGCACGAATCGCTCAACCAATTTTTACTGATTTTTTTCGTGATTTCTGGGAGTCCATATTTTTCATTCAAACCACTAAAGAGCGCTTTCAGTGCTAATTTCGCAGAGAAAAGTTGACTGACCTTAAACAAAATTTGAAGGGACCCGTACGTATCAGAATATATTGAAAAACCCGTCCGAAGAAACGGCGCAAAAAATCTTTCCAAGTCCTTAAAATAAGCTCAGAATTTAGAACCGACCTAGAGCGCTTAGACCTCTCGCCCACAACTACATCGACAAAAAAGTTCACCTCTTTTTTCTTTACAATACTTAGAGATGAGCGGGTCGACCACTTTTCGAAACCCGACCCGGACCGAACCCGCCGACCCGATAAAATTTTTCGAAACTCGAAACCCGAAACCCGAACTGTTTCAAAACCCGACCCGGACCGAACCAGACACTCAAGTTTTTCGAAACTCACAACCCAAATTACTTCGAAACAAAAATTATTTCAAGGCCCGACGTCTGCATTCTTGACGGACCTTAGACTAAAACCAAATTCGTGTAATGTAAGATGACAAATTTAAACGAGTTTTGTAAAATAGAAAAAGTTAATAAAGGATCGGGACCCGAATAAAATGATGCAACAACCCGACCCGAGCCGATGAAATTTTTTGAAACCCGAACTGTTTCCAAACCCGGCCCAGACCGAAACCGACCCGATTAAAATTTTCGAAACCCGAAACCCATGAACCCGAAAAAAACAATTCGGGTTCGGGTCGGGTCGGGTTTTTCGAAGTTTCGGGGAACCCGCTCATCTCTAACAATACTGCACAAAAAACCTTCTTATGAAAGGGGTATTCACGAAAAAAAAAAAAACGTGTTGGGTCGCGTAACGTGAGTTTGGCCCGAACCACTCGACAGATTTTCACTAATTTCATTTTGAGGATTTTCTGATGTCCACCTCTTCCATTCAAAACCTTGAAGGGCGATTTCTGTTCTAATTTCGCAGTGATATAAGTGAAAAAGTTCCACCAACCTTCAAAAAACCATGTTTTGCACCACTTTATCGAACGTAACTTCGAAAGTTTTCAACCGACTATGCCCAAATTAATCCCGTAATCAATTTTCTGATTATCTTTCAGGAAAAAAAAGTTTTTGAAAATCGGATAAGCATTACCCGGTTTATGTAGAAAAAACACGTTGGACCCTAGTAGAGATTCAGTTTAAGGGCCCTAACAAAAAACATTTTTTTGCTGTGTTGCAGAGGAAATTGAGGGAAACATTTTTGTCTATGGAAGTATGTGTATGAGGCCTCTACTTTGGGCAGTAGGTCGGTCCTTTTGACCACTTTCTGACCGTAACTTCGAAAGTTCTTAACTGATTCTTCTAAATTGAATTCCATAATCAGTTTTTCAATTATCTTTCAGGAAAATAATAGTACATTATTAACTGAGGGATATAATGGCGCGATTATAGACGAGGTGAAGGGAATTCACGTACCGAGACTATAATCAAGCTATTTATCCCATGGTTAATACGATAGTTTATTTCTTTTATGCATATAATTCGCCATTTGACTCGTGGCTTTTTTTTATTTCCTTTGAGATTTGACGTCATTATATTATAGTCGGACTATAATGAAAATTATAGTCGAATAAAAAATTATAGTCGGATTGTAATGAAAATTATAGTCGAGTCGATCATAATAAGCCTATTATATACCTCCGAGTTTGTACTTTCAGGTATATAAATGGCTAATTATATGCCCGAATGATATAAAAAATTTTACTCGATTACTCGGTTCATGTAGAAACTAACATAGTTTTCCAGGCTTCGCCCGGGACGGTTTTAGTAATTTCCAAAAAAATTTTTATCTTGCACTTGTTTTGCCGAAAATTTCGTTAAAACCTGAAATTATGCAAAATGCTTTAGGATCCAAAACAGCACCAAGGTGGGCTGATGCGCACTAAGGTGCGATGAGGTGCAGTGAAGTTTGGGATTTATATTACAGAAAACACGTTCGTCGGTAGTAGGGACTCAGTTTTATAGCTCTGACTGAGTTCAAGGGCTCAAAATCAAAAAGTTTTCTTCCGTAAATTGTCACTCTCAGACCTTTCGAATCAAATTTTTTTTGGAAAATCGGAAGAGACTTATTCGAGTTATGTACAAGAGATCCAAAACTACTTAGGCGCCCTAGCTCAGAGGCCCTTCTACCAAAAATCCAATAACAAACCCACTTTCGGAACTTCCTTTCGGGGGAAAAACTTTTGAAAATCGATCAACATTTACTCGTGTTATCATGTTTACAGACGGACGGACGGAGATTCGGCATGTAGGGTACATGGTCCACTCTACTCCCCCTCAAATCGACTGGGATACGCATAGGCTCACGTACTGCTGACTTGATGATGGTTGAACTCATCACGTAAGATGTCTTCGCGAATTGTGACTTCATGTCATACTTACTGGCGTAGATTCAAATTTGATGTATCTATAAAGTTTCGACGCGGGTGTACCGGTTGAGTGTAGTTTACAACATTTTATTAACATTACTGATTCTTTTGGCTGTGACTTACATACATTTTGTAAAAATAACATTACGACTAACACTAAGCTCACAATCGACAATATCTCTAAAAAAATGTAATTAAATTCTATGAATCAAACGAAACAGATAACTTAAACAGCACCAACCAACACTTCGCATTAATAAAATATTTTATTCTTAAAGTGATTTACATTAGATAGGTCCACATACAACTTAAATGGCTTCCATAATCGGCACGTGTGTTTCCTATAGGTAAAGTGTGAATTGCGTACTAACTATATATGTGCGCATTCGTATTTGAGGTTAGTGCTCTTAGCGAGTCACCTTATCTTAAATCCCAGAAAAAACGCTTTACATTTCAGTCCAATGCAGTCCACTCCACATGCTACGTAAAAATACACTATCATATACATTCGTGTATGAACACTGCGCACGTTCATTATTGTATGTTAACATTGACACGAGTGGAATAAATTGGACTGAAATTGCATAACAAAGTAAAAGTTATATTTTGTTGGCTGTGAGCACAACTCATATTTTATTACTTATTCAAATAACTTAATGCGCTTTTCAGAGAAGAAATACGTTTGCAAATAGACGATTTATCGCTTGTGTGTAAAACATAACTTTCATATATGAATTTTGTGACTGAACAATTTCATCTATCGATGGGAACTCTTCTTAGGAAAATTTATTTGAAAAGATTAAGAATCAGGTAGGTATCCACACGCGGTTAGTGTGAAGTCGGTCGACTTATATTTAAATGTTCGAAGTTTCATAATTCACGATTTTTTGTAAGGATCGGAGTGGGTCGACCCATACCTGACCCACAGTTGCAGAAGTCACAGAAATCGTTTTTCAGTGCGTTCTAAAACTGTGGGTCAGATGGGGGTTGACCCGCTAAAATTGTGGGTCAGGTGTGGGTCGATCCACTCCGATCCTTAATTTTTGTCGCTTGCTATTATCATCTTCGTCATGAAACTCTGTATTAGAGGTGTGTGCTAGTGCACGCTGCGTCGATCGTCAGCCGCAAAAGTGCAAGTAAAGTGCCGATTTGTGCCGCCGCCGAATATAATAAAACTACATCGCCGCCGCCGCAACAAAAGTTGAAAATGTAGATTTTTTTTTTAAAAAACGCCGCCCGCCGCCAGTCGAAAAGTTTTAAAAAACGTTCGCCGCCGAAAATAAATTTGAGTAGCGCCGATTTTCGCCGCCACCCAGGAAAATAAAAAAATGCTTACGCTGCCTCCGAATTTTTTTGAGCGGCGCACACCTCCACTCTGTATATTTTAACATTAGCCGACGCCTCATAATTTAGAAAATTTCATGTTGAAATGCATTAACGATCAAGCAGTTCATATATATACTCTCACGAAGCACATTCATCTCATCATGAAATACGATATGCTTTGACAGAAGACGATGTCACATCAAGTGCGAACTGAAATAAATCTCTCCTCCAGCTTTTACTGTGACATATGATAAATTTTTGTGAAATTCTGTGAAGAACTAAATTTTCTTATACCCTCCTTCTGTTCTACAAACCACCAGTCTACTTGTTTAAAAGTCATTTCGTTAGAATTGAAAATATTGCTAAGTTCGAATACAGCCACAAATTAAAAAAAAAACTTATATATTTGTTGCTAATGTCCAATGAAATAATAAAGTTGAAGCTATAAAAACTTATTTTCACCGTTACTGCTCGATAAAATGGACTGGACTAGAAATTTGTTTTGATTAAAAGATGGATACCAAACGAATTTTCCATAGAAAAGTGCACTTAACAGTTTTGTTATAAAAATGTAAAACTATTGTAAATTTGTTTCACTTATAAACCCTCGATTACAATAGGAATAGTTAGCGCCTTCTGATTCCAACACTTGCTGAAATACCTAGAAACAATATGATGTTGATACATCTGAGTTCAAAGTGATTCTTTGTCATAATTCTTACCTGATCCAGCAGGCATTCAGATATTGTGTAAGCGATTCTCCGTTCCAACGTAAAAATAAAGAGTTTGTTGTAAAGGTCACTGAGGAGAATTCGATCTCCTGCATTATTCTACAAAGAGAATCACCGATTCATAAGATCATCAAAATGAGAAACCAAAACACTCACATCACATTGACTAGTTTTCACTTTTATGTTAAACTGCAGACAGTTATTATGAAGCGTTAGATTCTCCACGCCTGGTAAATTCTTTTGTAGATATCTTTCAATGGTCAACGATTCAATTTGATCGTAGTACAGTGTTACTACAAAAGATTGACCAATGCGCTCCTTCAATTTCATTGGTGGATCAATTAGAATCATGCGACCATCACGCATCACACCAATTCGATGGCAAACATTTTCTATTTCACTAATCGTATGCGACGTTAGGATTATAGAACGTTTGGCAAGTATAAGCGATTTAATTGTTTTGTACACTAAGGCTCTGGTGACTGGATCCATGTCGCTTGTGGGCTCGTCCATGAGTACAAGTTGACTGTCACCGAAACAGCACACAGCAACACTCAATTTTCGACGGTTGCCACCACTTAAGTTTTTTACTAAAATATTTTTGTACTGTTCCAAATGGAAAGACTTCAGAGTTGTTGCAGTGAGCTGAAAAATGTTTTCAATTTAAGAAAAAATTTTTTTTTTTGAAAATTTACTAGTTGACTTCAGGTAGTACTTCGACAAAAATTCATTTAATTAAGTATAAAGTCATCGTCTACGCTTTTATCGAGCCTCTTCTTTATTTAGGTTTCCACCTCTCTCCTAAGACCAAAAATATTTTGCGTATTGTTTCACGCGATATGTTAGTCACTTATCGGTTTGTGAAGTACACCACTCGAAAAATCAAGTTACGGACTAATAACGAGACTGACAACACGTAGCTATGAACTTAAAGGAATTTATATTGTCAACAAACCGACGAAAGTTTACTTTACTTACATTTTCAATGTCTTGTATTCTCCTTAACCGTCCATAAAATTGAATCACTTCTTGAACGGTCAATAAACCATCTAAGGCATTCGTTTGTGGACAGTAGGAGATTCCATTTTTATCGGAAAATTGAACGGATCCAGAACTTTCAAATGTTTGTCCAGATAAAATGGAGAAAATGGTTGATTTTCCGGCGCCATTAGCTCCCAACAGTCCGAAACACTCACCGGTGGTAATATTGAAAGAAACATTATCTAAGGCACGATGATTTCCATTATACGTTTTGCACAAATTTTCCACCACTAACACATTCTCTTGGCACAAATCATATTTATCTTCCTTCTTTGTTTGGCTTTTCGATACGACGTTGTATAGTTGACTCCTAGGAAGAGAGTTTTGAATATATTCTATTGATTTGGTACGGAGATTTTTTCCTCACTTGTAGTCAAGCTTTTTGCGGAATTGGTGTATCCATAGATGCATGTAGCCGCTCTCAATCAAATAATTCAAAATCATGAATACCAATCCGTAAATAAATTGTGACAATATATGTGGCATGAGCAACGTACTGGATATTGGCGATTTGTAGATGTGAATGTAGAAACGTTCCAAAATGTCAGACTAAGAATAAAATTTAACTCGAATTTCGCAAATTTTGAATAAAATGATTGAAACACTTACAATTAAGTGGTTTTTGCAAATTTCAAGTAATCCGTCGGTAAAGGCGTGTTGAGGAAACACCAAAAACAATCTGTTCAAAAAGTTTCTGATCCACTCTGCTTGCTAAGTTGTTAGGAAAACATTGACAGTCAGTTTAAACGTTAGTTTCGCTTCTAAGAATTCCACAAAGCATTTGCAAAAGTCAGTTTTATACCCACATTTCAAAACATAAGCTACACAAACCCATACGATTCTTTATTGAGCTTATCAACGACATTTCGTAGTAGAAATCGCCCAACAGAAAATATTCAAAAACCCCTCTGAAGTTACGGTGCAAAACTCCTGCAAACCTCATCCAATTTTAAGGTGTCGAAGTGTATTTGTTATACTGAATTTTGCGAACCGTAAATTCCATTTAGCGTGTATGTACATTTCTTCAGGTTCTGATGTTGAAACTTACTAGAGATGTGGAAGCGATCTCCAAAAGTTTATTGATTTCATTCGTTGTAGTGTCAATGATTCGATTATTGTAATCCGAGATTTTAATACGACAAGCGTTCAATTGTCGGCGGATTTGGATCGTCGAAGCACGATGCTCCCGTTCGAAATACGTTCGAGCGGAGAACGTGATTTGATCTGTACGTTACCACTGGGTGCTGACCTGTCTTAGGTAAACTTTTTGAAGAACTTGGAATTTACTTTCTTAGACCTGATTTTTTTTTTGACAGAGCCAGACAACCTGATGCTTTGCAATGCGACTGTCCCATTAAGCAAAGTTGATAGAAATTATTATGAACCGATCGAATTCAGTTTCGAATTCTCCGATGCAGATCGAATACCTCTCGTTTCTGGTGCAGAGTTCTACGACTTCAAGAACGCTGATTTTGATGGCTTCAATAGATTTTTTTATGACCGCGATTGAGAACGGACAACAAATAGTTGCGATTCGCTTAACGATGCAGTCGATTTCTTGTACGAAAAGGTCTCTGATGGCTCTGGAGCGGTTTGTACCTGTTTTGACCAGATCGACTTGTTCCTATCCGTCAAACATTTCAAACACCATCAAACGCATTATTATAAGCATGAAAAACCGTAAGAGTCGTGCTTTCAGGAAACTATCCAAGTCCCACAGTCTTGCTGATAAAATCAAGTGTTCTGCCTTGAATAAGGAATTCGAATCCAAGCAGCTCCTGACTCACTAGAGCTATCAGAATGACCTTACTGACCACGTAACTTTTGGAAATACGTTGGTACTAAAAAAAACTAGAGGATACCCAGCCTCAATGTATCTGAGAGAGAAGAATGCTACTACGCCGAAAGAAATCTGCGTTTTGTTCGGTAAATTCTTTCAGTCAGTCTACGTAGAAGCCATCAAACTGACCTCAGATTTTGGAATGAATAAGATGGCAGATATTCGTAGTTTTACGCTCTCTGAATCTGAGGTTCTGAAAGCTCTCAAAAGCATCGACGTGAGAAATGAAAACGGATCTGATGATGTCTCTTCGTTTCTTGTTCGAAAATTTGCCGAGTCGCTATTTTTTCCTCTTCCCTCCGTGTTCAACCTGTCATTAGGTAAACGTTCATTTCCTAATCGGTGGAAAATATCGTACCTGACCCCCATTCACAACAGTAGTTCCAGAAATGACATTGTGAATTATAGAAGCATAGCAATTTTGCCGACACTTGGTACTATCTTTGAGTCATTGATTTGCAAGAGGCTGACCAAAATACTCTGTGGCAAACGTTCTCGAAGGCAACACGGTTTTCTGAGAGGACGATCAACGTCGACGAACTTAATGGAATTTGTGAACCGGACACTGAACACGTCAAATGGACGTGATTTATACCGACATCCATAAGGCGTTCGATCAGGTACAGTATGGCTGTCTTTTGAAAAAACTTGATGAGCTCGGCTTTCAACCGTGCTTGTTGGACTGGATGAGGCCATATCTTACTGACAGGAAACAATATGTAATTGTATATGTAATATGTATTGTTCACTTTGCATTTCGATGATGTCGCCGGGCTTTATACCAAGGCGAAGTGCAGTTTCGTCGCTGACGACGTGAGAATATTCCACGTCATCAACAACGTTTCTGACGCACTTGAGCTCCAGCGTGATATTGACGCATTCACGGTGTGGTGTGACACGAATTGCATGTCCATAAACGTTTCTAAGTGCAAGCCCATGTCTTTTTATCGTTTGAGAACTTTTTCGTTTTTCAACTATTCTATGGGCGATGATGAATTGGACAGAGTGACGTCAATGTAAAATGACAGATCCCACTTGGAGTATGCGTCTGTGATATGGAGTACTGCGTCAATAACTCTTAGTGAGTCAATCCAGAAGAAATTCGTTATGTTTGCGATACGTCGGACAGTGCAAAGAATTTCGGCGATATGACGAGTACATTTTTGGGCCTCTCCCATAGACGCAAGCTAGACCGTTTGACAATCAATTGTTGATATATATAGTAGGTTACAGTGGGGGTGTGGAAGTAAGTCATTACATGAGGGATCAATTTTGTGAAATGAGCCAAACTCAAGAGGGTGTTTTTAAGCAAAAAGCTTTGAAAACTGTTTTTTGATGAGTGTAGAGTTTGTATCCCGAGCCGAAGGCGAGGTATACAACTGGACGAAATGATCCAGAATAGATGACTTACTAAGCACCCCCGACTGTATGCTATTTTAATCGGTGTCCCATCCGAAAACGCGTCATTACATGCAGATAGACATGTTTCCGGTGACATGTAATGAATAATTTCCATGGGGTGCACATATGCATGTAATGACAAGTTTTCGGTGGGACATCAATTAAAAGTTTTTAACTGATTTTGCTTTTTCGATTACCTCCCGGGTCGAAATTTCCCTGGTTACAAACGTAGTGATAAGCCCAATAGACCCCTTTTCGATGCACTACGTTCTTCGTACGGGTCCAAAAACTAACACATATCAAGGGTATGGAAGGATTGCATTGTGAAATTCGCAGAAATAATTGAATCGAAAAGACTTACGTCGGAATCTCCTAAAACATCGAACAGCACAATCACAGTAACTGTTGTCAATGCAACAATTATGTTCAAACACAATATGTACATGTTTGCCAAACTCGGATCTTGAAACAATTTCTCACACAAATGCACCATGGGAATCGTTGCAAATCCGTACATAAATATCAACAAAGCGATTCCATACAAATTGTGTTTTGCGGTGTAAATCGATATATCGAAAATTTTAAACATTCCTAACGCAATGACCAATGCAATCAGGTAGAGCTGCAGGGATTACAAATTAGTGCAAATTCTACACAACATTAACGGAAAACTTATACCGAAAAATCCCACAGAAACGAAACACCCCAGTAGGTGCGGAAGTTTACATTGCACAGTTTTTGTTGTAGCTTTTCTCCACTAATTCGCTCATTAACGATGTAAACTGACGACGCTGCTACCACTAAACTCAACGATATTACCAGGACGATAGCTATTCCACCATCGGCGACTTGTTGCAATCTAAAATATAAATTGATGGAATGTTAAACACCCGCACCAACGGAACAAACTACTTAAAATTTATTCCAAAGTGGTTGATGAACACGGACACAAAGTGCGTCAGAAAAAAGTGCCAGTAAGAGAGTTTCTGATTGTTCACATAGTAGACGGTTGGTAAAAGAGTGGAAAAAGTATTCAAAACTGTGATGTGCATAGGTCTTGGCGCCCAGGCACTATAGACTTTTAGTGATAACGTACTGATGATATAGCTAATGGTGAGCCGTGGAACCGGTGTATTGTAAGGGGAGTGCTCGAGGTAGGAACTGTCGTTTTCTACGTGAGTGATGGAAGTAGAAAGTCTGAGCTTCACTTCATGACAAGAAGACGTACAACTAAGCAAGAATTATTGAAAACTTACATGGAAGACATACTCAGATCCTGTCGTCCTAATTTGAAGGGATGACTCGATGTCGTTATCTTATAGAGATTGTTGTCCATCTCAGATTTAAACAAAGCTGAATTCAGTTCATTCAAATACACTGGCATTGAGTGATATCCTTTATTGTTATACCAAACAGCCAGTCTCGAATCATTCAATGTGATGCCACCATATCGACGTTCAATGAAATTTTCATGGGTTTCCAAAATCCAACGGAATGCTCGTTCTGACGAACTGAAATATTCGCATTTACTCTTGCATTTCAGATGGGATCGTGTTTTATTGACGAATTTGGAGAGATTTTGGTATGTGTAAAATTCTATGGAATTCGCATAAAGTTGTTGGGAGAAAACAAGCTCCTTGTCGAATTCACCAGGCGGACGGAATATCATGCAAGTCATGGCTAATGCTTGGAAAATTGCTGGTAACGCCAACACGAACAATAACATCCGATAGTTTCGTTTGAAATGGGTGAAACGTTTCCAGAGCAAATTCTTGACTATATCGAATTGACTTATGCTTGCCACTGGCTTAGACGTCCCTTCTTTAACTGTAATGACATTGAGGTCGTTTCCGTTTAAAACTGACATTTCCAATTCATTTTTGTCGTTTAAATTGTTAAAAATTCCAACAAGATCTTTGCCAATCACACGGAAATGAAGGATCGACTGCTGTTGCTTTAAATCTTCAAATGATTTGATTAACACATTGAAATTAACGTATTCGCCGCTTGCGTTAAAGTACGGTACATTGATATGGAAATCTTGATTCGTTTGACGAATGATGCTACAGTTGGGTGCATGTGTCCCTAATTTGTTCTTAATTTCTTCAATTGTTTTTCGATTATCCGATTCAGCGTTAAGCTTGATTTCAATATCGAAAGACTGCGTAAACTGATGTTTCAATGTGTCTGAATTATTTTCTGATATGAGTTCGCCCTAAATTTACAACTCAATTTAATTCTGGAAAATGACTCAACGTTGGTTTGACTTACGTTATTCAGAATCAAAACGTTGTCACTGAGGTGCTCCGCTTCATCCAGATGATGTGTGGCCAAAACAACAGCTCGCCCTTTCCTAAGATCGCCAATCAATTGCCAAATCTTTTTTCTAGCTTTTGTGTCAACGCCACTACATGGTTCATCCAAGATAACCAAGTTTGGTGATCCTAAGAACATACAAAATTCAGGTCCATCGTGAAAGAACCAGACTTCCCGAGATTCTACAGACGATTTGTTGACGACATATTTGCCGAGAAAATTCGAAGTGGTAAGGAAACTCTTTGAAGATACAATGAGCCTGACGCCGTTAAGTTCACGATAGAGAGAGGAAAGGATAAGATCCCTTTCCTGAATGTCATGGTTGAAAATGTAGATGGCACACTGAAATGTATACAGGAAACCGACGATCTCCTTGAGGCGAATAACGTGTGACTCATATCACGACAGGAAACACAAAATGGCGGTGTATCATTCGATGGCGTATTTCATGACAAATATTCCACTCACAGAGGAAAAAATAGCGGAAGAGACAAGAAAGATCGTTGAGATTGGAGTTGCAAATGGGTACAACGCCACGACAATTGGAAGCATCATAAAGGAACATCAGGTCAAGAGAACATTGAGAGACATAACGACGCTAACCTTAGCTAGCGATAGAGAGCCAGTCAGAAGGGTTGGAATTCGCTACTACCCTGAAGTGACGATGAAGCTGAGACCGCTATGAAGTGCATGGCATTGAGGTGGTCTATAGAAATGCTGGAACATTGAGACAATTAGTCGGCACGATAAAAGGCATCCAACCAGACCTTTACAAGTCCGGGATTTATCGAATTCAGTGTAGTTGTTGTGGCCGGTTTTATTTTGGGATGTCAATCAGGAAGCCATTCATCCGTTTCAATGAGCACGTCAGATCAGCGAGGTGGAAGCGAAAAACGGCGGTGGAAGATCGAATTTTACGAAGCAATCGAAGCAAGTTTCGAAATTTGTGTTCTTTGGACTTACTTCCCTTGATGATATAATTTTGAAAATGAAAAAATATCGGGTGACATTTTCCTGACAATTTCCCCAATTTTCTTCACGTGTTCCGGAGCATAGAAATGGCGATTCCATATAATTTTATAGTCAACAAATTGAAAGACATAAGTTTCTGTTTTGCAATTAGCGTGTCAGAGATAAATGCACCCTGAGTCCACATTTCCGAAAGTTTTAGTTCAGATGCTGCTTAAATACACGCTTTTAGAGCGACGTCGGCTTATGTCAAAGTACTCATAAATTCATAATAAATGTCAAGCGATGAAAAATTTTGTCAGCTTATGGCGTGCAACGCAAGAAAAAAGCCGTCGTAAAATTTCGAATACGTTGAGGTAAGCCGTTGTCGCCCTAAACGCGTTTGTATATTATTCAACAGAACTATGAATGAGTCAGCATCAAGAAATTTTAGACAGTGCGAATGCGAACCTCTGTTCAACAAAAATATCGACGAAAACTCAACACCATTGTGACGGTCTAAACAAATTGAGTTGAATTTTGACCGTTTTTGCCTGACGGTGGGTCGAAAAATCGCTTTCAAAAAATTGGATTATAGAACGAATGTCCGAAATTGCTCGAAATTTTTTGATAAAATGTTTGAATTTTTGTAGATAAAATGTACGAAATTTGTTGATAAAATGTCCGAAATGTAGGCAAAATGTACGAAATTTTCAGATAAAACGTCCCAATTTCGGACACGGCGCAAAGAAGAGGGAGGCCTGAAGGAAAATCAACTTCAAAAACTTTAGAATCCGGACAAATTTATTGTATGTACATTCAAATTGTGACAAGGCTTTTACCAAGAAAAGTGTGACTTAATGTTATAACTTACCGATAAACGCAATTGCTATGTTTAACCGTCTCTTGAAGCCACCGGATAGATTCTGACATTTGAAATCCGCATGTTTTCCAAAATCCAAACTGAGCATTGTCTCTTTCAGTCCTACACTGTAGCGATCGCATATTTTAATGCTGGCGTACAACTCCAAATGCTCTCTTGCTGTTAAATTAGGTATGAGAACATTATTTTGCGGGCACAGTCCAACTCTCTCTATTCTTTCATTTCCAGATATTCGATCCAAATTTTGTGGTAAATAAATTTCCCCGGAAGTTTTTTTAACTTGCCCGGTAAGCAATTTGATAATCGTACTCTTTCCAGCACCATTTCGTCCCAATAAACATGTTACGTAGTCACGACGGAACACGATCGACACATTGTTTACAGCCGGTTTCGATTCGCCAAAAGTCTTGGTAACATTTCTCATAAATGCGCCAATGCTGCTGTCCATGTCTTTGACCGGAACGTTGTAAAATTTAAAATCACAATAGGTAAAGCGTTCGTGAAGATATCCGATGATTGCGTAAAGAATTGTGTCAAAAACTAACATGAACATTCCAAATTTCAGATCGTTTTCACTCAACGGACCATTAAAAGCGTTGAAAAACGACAATTCTTTCTGCCGTAGTTCGAAACGCATTATATGACGCCAGGCATAACAAAATGCCGTTGAAATCGACATGTTCTAAAAACAATTGAGTTTTAGGGATTTGTATTTTTTCGGTGGAAGAACTTACCGCTAAAAATTTACTTCCGAAACTTAATTGTGCATCATGAGCTACAATCACAATGTAGGGGAAAAATGATGCAAAAAATATAAAAACTCCGGACACTGCTCCAATAGTTGCAGATGCGAAAAATGTTGAAACCATGTAACTATCAAAAAAAGGAAAATGAAACTTTTCGACGCTGAAGAATTCGAAAACGAAGAATTCACTTCTCAAAAATCATTACAAAGCTTGAGAACTAAAGATAACTCATGGACCGATAATTCAGTGGGCTTTCAAGTTCCCTAGAAGGCATAGATAAATGAACAGGAAACGCAACATAAAGCTTACCAAAAAGAAATCAAGCAAATTCCGAAAATAGTTAAAAAGAAGTACAGGAATATGACCTTCGTTGATATGATAATGTCTCCGAGATACAGCACGATGAGGCACAGCATAAACGTCAAAAGCAGTTCAATGATATTTGTCACGATCCAAGATATGTACTCTGAAGATTTTCGCAAACCCATAACTCTCATCAGCTAAACAACAGTACGTGCATTAGTTCCTATACAAAATTACACATTTAAACGACTCACCGTACTGTTACCACTCTCCTTCGTCCAAATTCGTTGTCTGACTGAAGCTGATACTTGAACAATAAGAGCAAAGAAAAATGTCATTTGAATTGCTTGTGCCAAATATATGCCAGTTACATAAACGTCTTTTTTATACTTTGGATAAGGGAACTGCTTGGTGTAGATCTCCAACTCGTCGAGATGAAATTCTTCTTCATCCATACCAGTGTCTGAATTACCTAAGTAATCTAAGACGTTAAATGACGAACGTTTCCTTCGGATGTTAGGTTCGCCATCGTGAATGGAACTTTCGTCTTTGAAATTGAGAGCATCATCTGAACCGTCGCCTTCAATTGTTTTGATATGAACTGTCGGTTCTGTTGATGTGTTAGCATCCTGGACGGTAGTTACTGATTCCGATTGCTTCGAAACGGATGGTGATTTAGTTACCGTAGCATTTGTTTCCACGGTTTCCGAACTATCCTCGTAATCTGACATAACAGTTGTCATTTCTGCCCTTTCTTTTTCCAATCGAAGCAATTCATGATGACGAACCGTTTTGATTATAGCTCGATCAACGGCATATTGAAATTGAATGAATCCACGATGATATTTCAGATCTAATTCAAAGTTGGAACTTGGTCCAGGAAACCAAAAACGGTTGCGATTCTCCTGTGTGATTGGAATGTTGTCCACGTCCATGCGTATTTTATACGAATATTCTTTATCCGTTACTTTGCTGACATTGTTGAAGTAAATGCCGCTGAAGAAGAGTTTCTTTTCGTTTAATTCAAAGGCCCGTCTTTCCATTTCGGTTTCAGATGAAACGCCCACAAAACGGTCCACCGAGAAGCATTCTAAGATGTTGAAAATTGTTTCGACGACATTCGCAACTGTCTAAACATTGAAAGTGGACGAAAAATTATTTCCAAATTTTTACCAAATGGTGGTTCTTACAACCGTCTCAAGTTTTTCGAAAAGTAAAGTCGATTCACATTACCAACCAACCCAAGGCAGGCGAAATATTACGTCACATTTAAATATGCACACGCTTCTGGGGAAACGGCAAGAAGAATATGGGGTGGTATTAGTGGAAGCTTTTATTTTATGTATTTCCTTAACTTGAGTGAATGTAAGAAACATTACCGATCGAAAAACACGTTGAAGTCGAAAAGAGCTTTTCCTATTCATGCAATGAACGATCAATGCCGCACTAATTAATTTGTTTAGAGGTTGGTGGTGCTTATGTGTCACTAAGGAATTTCAAAGCCATTCAGTTGGTCGCTAGAACTAGCATTGTAAGGCTGAGA
This sequence comes from Pseudolycoriella hygida, assembly GCA_029228625.1. Taxonomy (NCBI): domain Eukaryota; kingdom Metazoa; phylum Arthropoda; class Insecta; order Diptera; family Sciaridae; genus Pseudolycoriella; species Pseudolycoriella hygida. Next base: position 34,113,230 of record CM055406.1, on the reverse strand, counting down.
AGTGAAGGGTGGTCCGAGTGGAAGTCACTGAAGGAATTGCCTGTCTCATAAAACGATATTATGGTCACCGTGAGCTTTAACCACTTTTTATTAAAAGGTCAATGCATATGAGGTTTCTCCTCTGATTCTCATAGGGAACTGTTTCACAAATCATAAACGACAATCAGTAAAATCGAAGAGCGGGCCCTTTTTGAAAAAAGTGACCTTTTTTTCGGGTCGAGTAACCCGTACTTGCGTCACGGGTTAGCTCAATTTCTATACAATATTTTTCTCTGTGAATTAGCGTGAAAATTCCCTGAGACTATTTCCAACAAAATTGAGAAGAACGTTCTTTTGGAAAAGTCATATTTTCCGAGTAATGTGACCAAAAGCGTTCACGATGTTCCCGTGGCAGCTTCGGCTGTCTTCCGAATACTTCGTGTCAGCTTCGGCTGCCTTCCAAACACTTCGTGTCAGCTTCGGCTGCCTTCGGAATACTTCGGGTCAGCTTCAGCTGCCTTCGGAACATTTCGTGTCACCTCAGGCACACTTCGTGTCACTTTCGGCTACCTTCGGAACACTTCGTGTCGCCTTCGGCTACCTTCGGAAAACTTCGTGTCGCCTTCGGCTACCTTCGGAACACTTCGTGGGACCTTCGGCTGCCTTCGGAACCTTCGTGTCAGCTCCGGCTGCCTTTGGAATACTTGGTGTCAGCTTCGACTGCCTTCGGAACATTTCGTGTCACCTTCGGCTACCTTCGGCTACCTTCGGAACACTTCGTGTCTCCTTTGGCTACCTTCGAAACACTTCGTGTCACCAATTTTTCTCACTGATCTATATAACTTTGCCAAAGAAACCAACTGTCAAGGTATTCTGATTTAGAATATAGCAAAAAATTCAAGATGGAGTCACTTTGACAGCTGGCAGCCATTTTCTCAGTATCTCATAAAATTATCCTCAACAATCTCTATAACTTTCCCGAAGAAACCAACTGTCTAGGTACTCTAATTCAGAAGATAGCAGAAAATCCCTTCGTCAGCACAAATTTAGGCCCTAATTATAATTACTCTTGCCCCTCCTAGCACAAAAGAAGTCATGCAACTCTTCTCTGGTGTCTTATACACGAAACATATCGTATGGAATCTAAAAATAGTGAAAAATAGAATTTTGAAAACATTACTCCAATATAAAATTTAGTAGTAGTCCGACCACGCTGTCGAGCGACGCGACGCGAAGGTGGTTGTTGTTAGTTTATAATTTCAATGTATGTTGAGTGGCGACCGAGCGCTAGTTAATATGGAGAAACATTATTGTAAGCACAAAATTTGACTTCATATTTACTTTGGGGGGTAAAAAGGGCGATCCAAGCGACACTTTCGCTATAAGTGATTTAACGTTTATACCCATCCGGGTGTGTGCCGAGCACAAACTCGCAAGTTGCAAGGTCAATGTCCCTCACAATGTAAGAAAGCTTACCGATCAAAATGGAAATAAAAAATAGCACTCACATCATCGTTAATTGTTGCTTCGAAAATCATTTCAATTGTGTTAATGTCAACGGTGTCACCAATGATGTTTTGAATGAATGGGGACCTTGCTAGTTTAAGTAAATCTCTGAATGACGTCTGGACGTCCTTTTTTGTTCGTAATAGGCCAACCAGTTTGTTAATTGCCCCAATCAATCCTCTCAATTTGTCTACTTCTTCAAACACATCATTAGCCTAGAGAAAAATACAATTAAAAAACCACAATTTTGTCAAAAAATAGAGACGAAATTAGTTAAATTAGTTTGTCTCTAGAATTGTTAAGTCAGGGAGGGGACTTTCACAAAGGACTTGTTGAAAAGACGGAACATTTGAAGGGTTAAGCGACAGAGGCTTGGAAATTAATCGTCAGACGCTTGTTCTTCAAGTATTAGTATTTGGGATATTTTTTGTTTATTTGCTCTATTCAAAAGTACTTACTTACCCGGGACATTATTTCATCCGTCAATTCATTACTTGGTCCGTACAGGATTTTCCCTTGAATGACCGGCTTGACATGATTCCAGGTCAACTTACCCTGACTACTGCTGGTCACGTCTCTGTATAATTGCTTACAATATGGAGCTAAAAATGGATTGTTTCTCCATAATTGTTTGTGCTTATTTATTGACTGAAAATTTACTTGGCATTGCGTCGACTTCGTCTTGATTGAAAGTCTCGTCATGCTGTAGAAAAATGTTTCTCACGAAACGATTTTCATGAACCAACGACGGAAACGGCCTACCACAGATTACGTTACCCAACGTGGAAAATGTTCGATCATCTTAAAGTAAATTCGCTTCAATATTTTCTTCTACGGTTTAGTGTTTCGATTCATTTACCAGACCATAATTTTTTAATGTCGAAACTTTTTCCAATTAACTTCATATAAATGGGCAGGTTACTTTTGATGGTGTTGATATTTTCTTGCAGATATTTGAATTTTTCGTGAGTGTAAATTGTAACTACTGCATCCACAAAATCTAATTCTTCTGGAAGATTAACGATTGCGTCCATCAGTTTCGGCTCATTTATGAAAGTCTGCGCAATGTTAATTATGGGTGTCATTCTAAACATTGAAATTTATTATAATATCCTGCTAATTCATTCACTTTAATTTTAACTCACGGCGCTTTTTCGAATTTAGACGTTTCTTCATACTTTGTAGCGTTGAGACATTCATTTTGCAGTGTGCATATGTAGGACTGGAAAAATGGTAACGTTTGGTACTTACTAGGAAGTTGTCTCGTAGGAAATTGGCCTAAAAATTGAAATGTTAGCGCTAAAAACTTCAAACAAAATCTTGTATCTTACAATCTTCGATAAATTCGACGTGATATCGAAATCTTACAGAATAAAGTAAGATAAATAGGAAACATGGCCACACATAATGCAATAAAGTCAGCCACTGTTTCAGAGACAAAGAAAATAAGATTCAAAGTTCATTTTGTTGAAGTGCCATTGAACATACCGGTTGTCTTATCCGAACTAGAAAATCTTTCCACAGCAGTGCATTTATTTGCTTAGTGTTAACGATATTTTTGAAATAATTTCGGAGTTCGTACATCATTTTATTCTGTGGGTTTGTTTTTACCGACGAACTTGTTTCGTTTGACTTTACAAATGTAATTTCCGGCTCATTCTTTGCAAACCTAAAAAATACATGGAATTAATGCAAATTTCACTTTATTTGTTTATTGGAACAATTTTAATATATATTCCTACATTCTATGGTGCCTGGTGTGAAGGAATGAAACAGTTGTAATATTGTTAGCATAGGTGATAATAATCGAATAAAATTGTCTCAGTATACTGTTAAAACAAAATTTTAGCAGTGAAGTTATTTATAAATTGGAAACGTGATCTTGCCTCACGGTTTCCTATACAAAACTGCCACGATTTATCGTTTTGGTTCATTTATTTGCACAAAGAGGAATAATAATTCTATTCTCAATTAAATACATTTATTTCGCGTTATTAATTCCCATGACTTGACACAATAGGACAAGAAAGGAGGGACATTGTACACCGTGATCGCTTGAAATGTTATGAGTTTTCACATGAAATTTTGTACACTTCGACGTAGGTCGACGCGGTAATAAAAGTGAGCACTGACTGCATAGAAAAGGAGGCAATTGCTATTTTTTTTTTTAGATTTATAAGTTTGAGCTGGACACATATATCTAGTGATGCTTTGTTACGTCATCCGTTCATCATGAAAATCTCGAAAACCTCCCAGTCCCAGTGCGGCAGGTCCTATCCTAGGCAGTAAGGATAACTTCCGACACTCACATATTATATGAACACTCGTCCATTCACTGGAGCCACAGGTGCAGTTGGGATCGTTTGAGAGTACACTGTGCCCGGTGATTGCACCCACCACCCGCTTGATGCGACACCTAATCATGCCTAGCAATTACTACTAGCTATTACTCGATAACAATATGGGTAGAATTCTTGTTTGACTTTAGTTTATAATTTTAATTAATAAAAGAAAAATTACCTTCGATTTCAATTTTCTTACGTCAATTAATTAAAGTAAATATTTAATGTAAATCCGGAATTAAATTAAGATAAGTGATTAGTGAGCTTTAGAATTTATTGCTTTTGTTCAAACATCATTGTGATAATGATCATTGTGATTAAAGCATACGATTTCTTAGAGACGGGACCTATCTTTTTATCTAAGATGCAGTCTTGCAAAATTACTTGATGACTTCTTGGGGTCAACTAATGGAAGTGACCAAAATAATTGAAAGGTCCATTGTAATGCAAATTACGCAATTGCATGAAGAGAGTTGATATCGTGCTTCTTATGCAAACAGTTATTAAATTTACCGTTGGTGTTGGTGGTTTTTATCACGATTTCAATAATTTCGTTTTGTAATAGTCCCTAATTTGAGTTTGATATAAAATCCTTAAGTTCGCTGTTTGGAATGTTGTCGATATATAGTTAGATGGGACCGTTGTGTTTGCATATTGGGATCTTGAAAAATATTTGCGTTGAACTCATTTGTACTAACCCCAAACTTTAACATGGAAAATCAGAGGGGCAATAGCCGATCCTATTTTTAATATGCCCGGATAAAACCGGAAAGCACTATGAGGCTGTCATACCGGATAGACTAGATAGACTGAGAGGTTGGCCAGAAAGTCTGTCCACAGGTGGACTCATTTGTTTCTCATATGGATCAAAAAGCTCTAATGGAGTGGGGGCTGGGGTATTAACCCTGGAACCTATGACAGAAGAGAGCTTCCACTTAGGAAATTTCGCCAGTATACTTCAGGCAGAAACGTTCGCGATGATGGAAGGATTGCGAAGTGCATTGAGACCGGAAACGGTAGGCGAAAGAGTCACAATCCGTTCCAACAGCGAAGAAATGATCAAAGTGATAATGTGGGTGGTCTGGGTGGTCATATGATCAGGCCTCTGGATGTACTAAAGCTGGGACGAATTTTCCTCGAAAAGCTCCTCGCTGGTACTGGTAGGTTCGAAGGATTTATGTGATGAACGGGAAATGAAATGCAGCACAGAAAATTACGATCGACAAAAATGACTAATTTGTAGTCTTCGGGGGCATACTGAAACGGCGATGGCAAAAATTCAAATAAGAAAATCCTGTTGACATCCAAATGTAAGAGAATTAAGAAGAATGTGATGAAAAGTTGGAAATGGAATCAGATTTGGTCATCTACTAGGACAGTAGCTAGAAAATATTGCAACCATGAAATTATTAGAACATTTTATAACAAGTGCCCAGGCCCACAGTTTTTTTTATTCAAAATATGTGTTTTTAGACATTGGCTACATCACTGTAGATGTCAGTCAGCAGTGCTCAAACCTCAATATTCTCTAGCTACGGCCCTTCATACTACATGCGACGATGATGCACGAATTGTCTCTTACAAGATATGAAAAAATCTTTGTTGTAATTTACCGACAAAAAATCGCTTTTTCGTACGTTATTTCGGTGTCGCATGAGATCACTTTTTGCACTTGTGCGACAAAACCTTTTTAGTACAGTAGTGCGATAAATTTTTTCGCACTAGAGCGATAAAATTTTATCACACTAGTGCGTAAACGGTTTACGCACTAGTGCAAAGAAAAATAACGACACATTTTCGCAAGTGGAAACACGCAAGGAAAAACTCGTTTTTTGTCGGTGAATTGCAAAAAACGTTGTTTGATACACGTTCCGTACGCCAGTAGTTTAACGCAATAGATGTGTTGCCGAACTCGTTCGGCCCGTATCGGTGATCTCTTACCAGTGCATTAAACTACCTTCATAAGCAACTTGTACCAAAAAGTACTATTTATTGTTGCTGTATACAAAGAAAAATTGGCACCATAATTTATTCTAGATTCACTGCAACTGAGGGTGTAGAGATTTATGATTCCACAAGTCCTTAACACTACTCAATCAAATTATTTTTCTACAAAATAACAGCGCACTTAGTACGGAATCGGCTTCTGTAAAAGTATCTTTCATGGTGAGATACTTACTGTCCGTTACAGATGAATTCCTTAAGAGTTTATGTACATCCCGAATTAGCTATACTTTGACAAATGCCGATGTCGAACCAAAAGCGAAAACTATGGGAAAAGCACACGATTCCAACACGAGATAGATCAATACCGAAAAAGATCTTTTGGCTCAACCTTAACATTTCCCGAGCCTCACTTGTTGAAAAACGTAATCAAGAAACCAAACATTAATTTTTCGCGACTTTATGGAGACCAGAAAATTGTTATTATTACTCAGATAAACATAAGAAAAGTGCACAAATACAAAAGTATGTTTTTTATAAAAAAAATGTAGATATAGCAGGAACAGACTGTTTATAGTTTGACGTGTGCACAATTGTAACGTATACATCAGACCATTTCAGAGTTTACTTATTGCTTATTTTTAGTTGTTGCTTATTCCATCATTGAAAAAAAGCTGAAATGTTGTACAAAACTTTACATTCTCTAGGAATATTAATTACCCTAGGGAAAACTGAAGGATGATTCTAAATCTATCCTATAAGAGTCGAATGGTCGTTGAAACAACGAATTTTGACGATTTAGAACCCTAAGCACATGAGAGGACCCCACACGTAGCAGAAGTTTCAACAACTTCGTGTGGATTAAAATGCCTTCATACGGTCCAGGTAGTACATTCACACTTATAACACCAATACAAACACTCTAGAAAGAGCAGTAGTTACACCCTCATACTTCCACAAACTATTTGTATTTCCTATTATGTATTTCCTAATAGTCCTTTATATTGAGTGTTTTTAGATCTTTTGCATCCCATTTCAAACCAAAACAGAGACCGCATAGACTAAAATACAATCAAAATGACTATTTACTAGTGATTTTTTATTTTAAAGTTTGCCGATTACAGCACATGTGCATGAATTTTAACTTTGTTTTGCTTTTGATGTGTTAAATGTCAAGTTTAAGCCACAAAGTTTGACATAAGAAAATATGTGAAAAACATGTGTTTCGCATTTGTTTCACATTTGCTTCACATATGTGAATCACAGACTGACAAATTTGACGTAGGCGTCACATATGTTTCGAAGCAGATTCATAATCTGTCAGCTCTGTGTACATCGAGAAGTGAAATAAGGAATGAAAACTCTGGGAAGATTCAGAAATTACGTCATTCTGTTGAGTAATAAGTTGTTAAAAATATGGCGTTAACTGCTTTTTTACACATAAAGTGACGACATTCTATTTGTTTATTTATTATTACGTCAACCGCTCGAACCCGAGCTTCCTGACTACATCATATTAAGAAAGTACAAAATGGTTCGGTCCAAAAAATAAAATAAAAAAGACTCATTAAATCACAATAGCAAAAGAAAATTCAATAAGAAAATAGAATTAATAGATCAAATACAGTTGATGGCACAGGCCACTGCCATTCAAAAACAAAAACATCGTCTATCTCAATTAAAATTATCATCAAAGACTGAAGAAAGTCCGAGTTGACCGATTAATGAAGCAGTGAGAGCCGCAGATCTAACCCTGGACCGAAATTGGCCCTTCCTGAGATCGTCTCTGTAAAGCTGAATCTATTCAAAATCTTTTCTCTCTTTAATCGCAAGATTTTTATGATTTGCACGGCACGTGCACAAAAAGAATGACCCGCTATTTGGAATATTACCGTGTACTCTATTTCTATGATTCTCCGGCTTCTCTCATTTTATATGTAGTTTCAAATGGCGAAATGAGAGAAGTCGGAGAATTATGGAAAAATATTACAAATAGCGAGTCATTCTTTTTGTGCATATCTGTAGGGAACCCACCCGCCTCCGTGGACATTGTTTTTAATCGTCCCCTAGAAATTAGCTATTAACAAAGTTGTGGTATTTACTCGTTTGTTTCTGTTTGTTCTGTCTGTTACAAGTATGAACAAACAATGCCCGATTAAGAGAACCAGATAACTCATTATAAAAGTACGTTACGTATAAATACTAATGATGGCAAGTTAAGCTTTCAAGGAAAAGGTGCAATTTTCTTAATGAATTGAAACGTCATTGAGAAAACAGCAGCAAATAGAAGCCGGTCTCGGTAATTTATTCTAAATAATCGCTTTCGTTAGCTTTTTGTTCGCATTACAACAGCCAAGAGTAACTTATCAATCACAAATCAAACAAACGCTTCGAAGAAGTGTTAAGTCATTTTTAAGCCAAATTTTGAACGTCATATCAAAATATTTATTCTAGAAATTAACACGCAACCAAATATGACTCAATAGTTTCTAAGCTATTTCGGCATTCAGATGTCAATTATTGTGATAAATGTTGGATTTAAGAAGAAAGAATCACTTGAAATAACACTGTAACATTGAACGTAAATGTAAAAATGATTTAACTTTAAATGAAATCGAAAGGGCATACAAAATTTCAATTAGTAAAGTTGAACAACATGTAATTCATCCTAATTAGCTTTGTACATATTATTAGACTGGTACAAAGTATGATGGTCTAATGGTTTTAACATTAAGAAACTGTTTTAGTTTCAAAATGGTATTTTCTCCAAATGAAATCAGTCGAGTAAACAGAATTGATGGAAAAGCTTTTTTGAGTGTTCAAAAGCTCTCCACTGTACAGTGCTGATAAATTCAGACTCTATAAGACAATGGTTAGACTAATCGTTTTATACGGACGTGAGGCATGGACACCTAACGACTAGCCACGAAAATGTACTTAACATATTTTAGGGACAAATGTTAAGAAAAACATATGCAAGGGACTCGTACGCAGCAGAATAGATATGGTAAACAGAATAGATGTTGCAAAAAGACTCGAACGTATCTAACTAAATATTGCCTTAAATCTTAAGTGTATGAAATTACATCCACAAATTGGATTGGAAATTGCCAAAAGGGCAATATGGAAAAATTCGTCCGAAGCAACGATGAATAACGTCTTCATATCCATAAAAAAGCCCAAAGTTTAAAAAAAAAATGTAAAGAAATGTTTTCACAAAAAAAATTTTTTTGTACTAGTGCCGATCTTCGAATCGACCCAGAGCATTTAGGAGAGCCCTCTGACCCATACTCCCATGGACAAAAATGCTCGCTATTTTTTCTCTACAACACTGAACGAAAAACCTCGTCATTAAAGAAATATTCACGAAAAATCAACAAATATCGTTTAGGGTCGCGTAGCGTAAGTTGGACCCGCACTAAGGACTCTACAGCCCGAACCACTCCATAGGTTTTCACCAATTTAATTTCCGTGATTTTCTGATGTCCATATCTTTTATTTAAAATCTTCAAGAGCGATTCCGTTCTAATTTCGCAGAGATATAAGTCGAAAAGTTTCACCAACCTCAAAAACCACGTTTTTGACCACTTTTTCGACCATAACTTCGAAAGTTCTTAACAGATTTTGCCCAAACTCAAATTCGTTACCATTAATTTATTTAATTATCTTTCAGGAAAAAAAATGATTTTGAAAATGATATAAGATAAGATTTACCCGATTTATTTAGAAAAGAAACGTTTGGACCTTGTAGAGACTCAGTTTTAGGACCGTGACTGTGTCCAACGACTTGAAATCAAAGAATAGTCTGCCATTAATTGTCGGACATGCCTAGACCTTTCAAAAATTATGAAAATCGGAAAAGATTTACGCGAGTTATGCACAAAAGACCGAAAACAACTTAGGCGGCCCTAGTTCAGCGGGCTTTCGTCCGAAAATACCCATGTGCAATACCAAACCCACTTTTGGTACTACTCTCAGGGGAAAAAAGATTTTGAAAATCGGTTAAGTTTTACTCGAGTTATCGTGTTTACGGACGGACGGACAAAAATTTTTTTTGCTGATTTGGCATCTAAGTACCATGATCGATGCTCCCCCTACTTCCCTCTCGAATCGACTGGTTACAAACCTAGTGATAAACGCATGGGACTCGTACTTCGTTCAGGTCCAAATATATAGCTCCATCGATGTTTGGTGAGCAAGAAACAACCTCAATTAACCAAATTCTTCCGTTTTTAAAAGCCGGACATCCTTGGGAAAAGCTCAGTCAAAAGAACAAAAGAAGCTTTGTTAAAGCTTTTCCGAAGGATATTCGATTTTAAAATCGGAAGAATTTGGTTAATTGGGAGCAGTCAGTTGAGCAAACTGTTTGACTGTGAAACTGTTATCGGTCCGATCAAATCATGCAGACTTAGGTGGGCAGAACATGTAACAAGAACTTACATTTACAACGTTAGAGCAGCAAAAAGAACGCTATTAACAAAGTGCGAGGCGATTGGGACTAGAGCGAAAGGAAGACCTCAAAAGATGGATTGAGAATGTTGAAGAAGATGTCAAAATGTTACAGGCTATAAATTGGAAAATGGTAGCAATGGCGAACCGTGGTGCTGACAGCCAAAACGCACCTGCTTAGTATGGCTAATAATATAACATTAGATTTTTAACGCAATGCTTTCCTGGTGCATATGTGGATATGCTAAATATCCACTTTGCATCCATTCAATACAACATCAAAAGAGCTTAAAGCTAACAAAAATTTTTCAAAGTCAGTGTGCGGTTTTAATTTTTTTCCGTCCATTCGGGAAATTTTTATGTTTATTTTTAATCAAAATATCCGCACGGAGATTCCATTCCAATTCATCTCACTTTGCAAGTCGTCAGTAATTTGCATAGAATTTAGAAAAATGTTCAACGTTTTAAACTGGAAATTCCCGAGGGGTTTTCCACTCAAAGAATTGAAAAGTCTTCAAGAATTTTTGTAAAGAGTTACACAGTAAGCAGTGATGAGAAAATACGAAGAGTTAAAGGAACTGAAAAGTATTTGCATCTATTTATATTTTTGAAAGCTTTCCTTTCGAAGGGGCTAAACTTCTTGTGACCCCAAGTGGGAAACCCCTCAAAATCGATATTTTAACATAAATTATGTTTCTTCTACGTAAGATGTACTCTGCCAGCAGGGTTTTTGCAATGAATTTTGAAATGACTCAGGAAATTCGAATCTAATTCGTTTTTTTTGTTTAGGTTAGTCAAGCAAATTATAGCGCTAAACGTATTTTTTGTCATCATAACTTTTTTATTATTGACAATTCTGACTTGTAAATTCTAAGATGTACGCCGTCGGTTTCAAGGTTATGGATTAATTTGTTAGAGTAACTGACTGAATGGAATAAAAAGAAAAAGTTGCCGATGAGTTTGAGAAAGTCGTTTTTAAGTTAAAGGAGATTACAATTTTAGAAGCCATTCTTTAGAAAAAGAACATTTAATTCATTCATAACGTGGAAGTAAATTGTTTTCATTGATCAAACAAAGGATTTAAAATAAGCCACTGATAAGTTTTCAATCCAGCTCATTTTGAGAATTTCATTAAAGCGAAACCGACAGATTCTACACCACCACATACTTGTGGTCATGTAAACCCTCTTGCAGTGAGGAAATTTTAACCAGGAGTTGGTCTGGACATTGGACGGCATCAACTGAGTAGAACAGTAAATTGAAAATTGTATTAACTATTTTCAGGTAAATGTGAAATTTACACAATTTATTAAGCATAAATTGAATGGTAATATCTGGGAACTATTTTAGGACTAGTGATGATTTTCGTATTCAAGAAATTTTTTTACGTGACTCTAACGCTGCGTGGAGTTATATTCGCTGAGAGTCCGCTACCTTTAAATAAAGTAAAAGTTACAAAAAAATTTCATCTGATTAGCTGTTCACCTGTTTCACCTAGGTGAACCTTTACGTAAATATTCAGGTAGCCTTCATTCAGTCTTACTTGTTCGTAACTCATTCAAATCGGCTCAGCAGATTCAGAGATACAATGTTATTCCATATTCAGCTACGAAAGCATGAACAAGAGAAAAGGCACTAGTTCTATGTTAAGGCGTAAATTCAGCTATAAAAATCACATAGATGCCACCAGTTGACGTTCGGTGACAAGATACGATAAATTTAAGAAATTTCTAATTTTGCTGAAGTTCTAAAGAATTCAGGCTTTCAGAGCGAGAGAAATTTCTAGAAAAAAACGAAGTGAGAATAATTGTCATTTTTGAAAATTAGTCGCTCTATCGGGCGGAAAACGCACGAGCAACTGCAATTTTGTAATAGACCGTGTCTTATCACCGAACCTCTAGTCACCACCTTCATAGCTGAATTAGCGTCTCAACAAAGAACTACTCCCTTTTCTCAAGTGGCGTCATCCATGCTTTCACAGCTCAGTACGGGCAAACATAAAACTAATGACACAATCTATTGAATTCCTGTAATCATTTGAAAGCTGGGACAAATGGCGTAGTTCTATGTTGAGATGTTATAGCTATAAAAAAGCATAGATGTCACCACTTGAGGTTCGGGGACAAGACTCCGGCAAGACACGGTCTGTGGTGTTACGGTGAAAATACTCTTATTTTAAAGAGATACCTAGGAAGCCTAAGATGTGCCAGTACGGTATTGAATTATGAAGGTATACTGAAAATGAAAAAGACTAAGGACCGAAAGGTATCGCTCGACCGACTTGAAAATAAGAGAATTATCACCCTTATCGTGTGTACGCTTATAGCTAGGTGTGTGACTAGAATTTAATGAACATGCTTTCAGGGTTTTTCTGAAAAATTTCTTAATTACCATCGCTGTAATTGGAAGGGATGACACTTATTTCTAAATGCATGAGTGTTAGAAAGTTGCTTCCTAAGGAAAGGTGAAAATCTAACTTACCAAAGAACTGATATGACTAATATTCACAAAAAGAACCAGATTAGGTGAAAATTTTACGTGAGTTTTTTCGTCAGTGTCCTGATAGCGAAAGATGTGACGCTTTTTACAGTTTTCAGACAACAAAAACTAACGTATTGTTTTAATGTTTGCGTAAAATCAAATATTTACGAAATCGCATCACACTTTCACTTTTTGTGTTTTTTGGGGTTAAAATTTATATTCTCTGAGCGACACTTGACTATGATGGCAACCGATTCGTGAATTGAAATTTTGGTATATCGTCATCTGAGAAATTACTAATGTGTTTCGGTCTAGTGATAATATTCATGCGCTCATTCTACCTTTGTTCTCAGAGACAGCGTAATATATGAATCCACGAGAAAATGCCATGAGATTTTTAATTAAAAAAGGGACAACTTGTAATTCAACATGAATTCAGCGCTAAAGATAAACAGTTCATGATGTCACGAATTCGTTTAAACTGTTTTTTGGTCTCGGATGAATCCTTGACACCTCAGACACATGTGTGTTAAATTGCAAAACAGATGTTCTCATCCTAACGTAACTTTTCAAGTATGAATCCACGAAGATTTTCTGATTATTATTACTGCGAGATAAGCACGAATCAATTTGTCACAAATATGACTTTTTACTGGATTTACTGAAATATAATTCTTTCAATTTCAGTTCAGTCAGTGTATTGGTGTCTAGCAAAGCGTACGCTTCACTTGAACTCTTGGCATTAGTGATTTTAAGATTTATGCTTGAGATAGTGAGAATATCTTTAAAAGGAAAGTTGTAGAAGCAACTTGGAGTAGGATAGCGATAGCTACTTTATGTTTTCACCCTTCCTGTCCGTCCGTCCGTCTGTGCACTGAGCTTTACTGCATCTAGCTGCACCTCACTGCACCTAGGGAATCAACTCTTTTGACTTCACTCTATCGCTAGTTCACTATATCCGTTACAATGGTTCATTGAACAATGTATTCCATTGCCTCGCCCAGAGCCTAGACATAGACATCTGCTTTTAAATTATGTCAATTGTTTGGTGGGTAGAGGAAGGTTCAATATGAGGGGCCCCCCCTTTCCCCTTGTACAAGTAAATGTATGGGAAAAAATTGAAATGTATGGAACGTATGTTTTTGTGAAACCCGCCTCTCCCTTAAGAGCATACGGGCCATTGTATGTATGTATGTAATGTAAGGAACGAAAATTTCTCCTGAGTCATTTTGTGTTCTATGAAGAAATTGTTCATAACTGTAATACCTTTAGGGCAGCATTTCCGTTCCTAAGATTACAGGCGTCGCGGTTTGCATACGTATACGTACTTTATGGATGGGCCCCTAAAATGATATCAATACAAAGGCATTTTTAAACTACAGTCTAATGCGTCTGCCCTACATTTCAATGATTGATCGGTAGATTCATTTCCTATTGAAATCATCTGTCTACCGATTCACATATCAGAACATATCAAAATTATCCAAAATATGACCGAAGGACGGATATCAAAATAGGTTTTCCTTTAGCGATTTTGCTAGAATTCCAGTAATTTTAAAGGATTGTCTTTTTAAATTTAAACAATTTTCTTCTGATTTTAAAGTTTAAACAGCGATTCTGACTTCCTTATGTATGGGGAAAGTTTCGAAAGTTGTGGGAACAGATTTAAGGAAACAATTTCTAGAGTCCTAGAGCTTTCCCTATGTATTTTTTTTACCGAGATTTGAGATGAAAGTTTGTTCCCAAAGCTGCTAAACGTCTACTTAGGACGCCATGATCCATTTTAGCCTTTTCTGAAATTGTGTTGAGTAAAAATTGGTGTAAATGTTCAAAACAAAAATAAAAACACTTGCGACTGTGGTCTCTCTGTTTGATTACTCATTAAAACAAACAAACTCAAGACATTTTTGTATGGATTGTAAAAGTGTATTAATGGCATGCCTGTATTAATTATATCGGAACAGACAAACTATATATTCCAGAAGTTTATAAGAAAATATTTCGGTCGACGGAAAACTTGTTTACGTATAAATCAAATTACCTTTATTTTAGTAAATAATTAGATAATCCAAAATGTTGTTGTGCATGAGTGGTGAAAAAAATGCAATCAATAACCTTTCAGTGCATGTACTTTATGTTGAAAAACTGAATAAAAATTTCACTTTTATTGTGTTGGTTCAACAGTAACTAGAGTTTAAATTCCTACACTAAAAGTTCATCTACGATAGAAAAAAAACGGCAACGATCAAGTTATATGAAAATGTGGTATCACTAGATCTCGATATGTTACAAAGTACACTGATTACCTCGCCGATTGCACTATTAAAACTATTTTTTACGACATTCGTAATTATTTCCTTTGGTCAATAGACAAGGTTCGCTGGTGTTATGAACGTTGAAGTGCAATTAGAGGCAACAAAGATTTTATTCGCCGCTTTTTTTCCGATATCTGAATAAAAAATAGTTTATAATTCACTCAGAACGCACATAGCTTGCGTATAAACAAATGATAATAATAATAGTTGTTATGATCACGCAAGTAACATTCTTTTTTCCTTTTGTTTAGCCGCACTATAACCAACCTTTTTTTGTTAAAAAATTTATACGGAAACAAAGGCAAATATTTGCTTGTCCAAACACAAATGTAACTTAGAATTTTTATTTTAATTAACGTTTTAATTTGAAATTCATTAATAATTGTAAAATAATCTGAAGAATTCGGTTCCTTGTTTATTTATAAATTTGGAATAAAAAAAACACAAAAACATCTAACCGCGATCGATAACAAAACCGTACTGATGAGTACGTACTGATATCATTTCATGATGTATTGAATGCACAGATGATATTATATTTTTAAGTGGGAGAGAGATCTTTTGTACAATGTTTTATTGTGAACGGATGGATTGTATGACAGGGTGGTAACGATTTTTTCTAACGTTTGCGTTTTTTTTAAAGAAGCTGGAAGTTACATTTTTTCATGTTCCTTGCATGCAGATTAATGTGACTCCCTGCTTCAACCTTTCAGTTAAGTTAGCGCAACATCATTCTGTACTCAGTGTCTCTTCATGTTCCCATCGGTCACCGGCCGAAATTGACCTGAACGAAAATGATAAGAAGAATCTCACCTGATTGATCTGAGTTGAAATTGTTAGACAAAATGAAAATTTGTCAAAATAGCGAGGTCAGGTCAGGTGAAGTGTCAGCTTTATTTAGATCAGGTCAAAGTGATAATTCAGAATAAGGTCCAGATTTCAGTAACAATTATAGAATCTCCCAATTGGTGCATTTTTTGCTGAAGCTGAATATATCAGCTGTTTCGAAAAAACATACTTCGTACATAATGAACAAAATCAATGTAGAAGATATAGTTATTTACGTCACAAGGACGTGCTTCATATTAGAGTCGAAAGTAAAAAAATGTTACACAATTAAAACAGTGTCTTTGCCGTTTTGATCTCTTTGTAAGCGCGTAACGTGTGTATGTCGTAAATATACTGGTTCGGTTGTTATAAATTTTGTGGTGATTTTGTTTGCTATGAATGTGTTATGGTTATTGTGAATCACCCTTAGCAGCCAGGACAATGCACCCAATAGAATTCACAATCGGGACACCTGTGCTTCCTCAGATAGAGTGTCAAGTTTTGAATATGAACATCTTATCACTGCGATAACTCTGAATAGTTCAATACTAATGTTGAAAGTTTCTTTTTTATTTATTGAATCTTTTTTCACAAGGTTTTTTCGAAAAATAATGTCTTTTGAGTGAATATAAAGCGAAAAAAACCTTTGCTTTTGTTTCGTACAATTTGTTGTTTCATTTCGGAAAAAAGAGAACTCTTTTCGAATATTAATTTTCTTTCCAAATGTTAAGAAAACATGATTTGGATATTTTTGAAGAGCAAGACCTTGTTCTATAAACTGTAAACTAAAAGATACACAAATGACTGAATTATCAGGCGGCAAATTGAATTCACAAATCGTATGAGAAAATTTTACATTTTGAAAACATTTCAAAGTTATGCATCAAACCAGACATGAGAGCCGACTGATAATTGCTGCCGGCGGCTAGCCGAAAAATTGCAGCCGTCTGCGGCGGCTATGTCGGCTCAAGCCGGCCTAAAACGGCGGCTAAGTACATTTTCATTTTTTTTAATTAAAACAAAAAACCAAGAAAATTCAAAAATTTCTATCTCAAATATAATGTCAAATATTCAGAAATTTCAGTTGTGTTGTGATATCAATATGATATCAGTAAATACGTCAGCGAGATAAAAATTATAAAGAATTTTATTGTAAGACTTACATACCAACAGAATATAACTGCCTACGGCGTTCATTTTTACAAATTAGATTCGGTAGTAGCTGTTAAGCACAGCTATATTTCCCCAGAGAAATGTTAAGTTGATAGCACTGTTCGGAATACCGCGCACTGACTGGATGCCTAACTAAATGCGAAGACAAATGCTCACAATATTTCACAGATTTTTTTTTGAGACCGGAAATTATCTTATTTGGACCTATTTAACGTGCAACCGTTGGGAAATTCATGTTCATTTCAATTATTTAAAGTTGCGGAGCTAACATTCTCCCACCCAGCCGTTTTCAGTCGGTAATGAAGTACGGGCGGCTCGGCTGGGTCAAAATGTGTCGGCGGCGGCTAGGACGGCGGCGCCCATGTCTGCACCAAACTGAAGATTTTTCTGAAAGTTAGCGAAAAATGGACTAATTCGTTCTTGTCTTACACAAAAGAACAATGTCAGAACCTCCCATTAAAAGTTGTTTGAAACTCTCCGGAGCCGTTCATAAATGATTTCCGACTCGTTTCAGGAACCATATATCCCTCTATATGCGTGCTATTTCTTTTAATTGGAATCTGTCGAAATCAGAAGAAAAATTCAGACGTATAAAGTTAGTTTACATGGGGTTTTGACGGAAGGTAAATTTAGTCTTCCGACTGCTAGTAAACTTTTTACCTCTTTCTGGAGAAAGCAATGAAATTATGTTATATTGGTTCACCAACTTTGTGCACTTACTAAGTGTCGATTTTTGTGCTCAATGGTACAGTTATGTCGATTGGACAAAATAATTTGGTAGTGAGCTCCGAGTGATAAGTGCGTTTAAATACAAAATGTTGAAAAGGTGAATACTACCTTGAAAACAGCTTTGTTTTGTGGAAACTATAATTTAAATTGCACCAAAAATTTTGTCAACTCAACATTGAGTGCAGTTTTGAACTCGAAATGGAGTTGAACAAAAATAACCGGAACATTAGATAAGAATAATCTGGTGTTGTAAGTGAAATTATAAAAGGTCCACATACACTTTACTTGTTTTTAATTACCCTGACTTTTAGCATTGGTTTTAATTAGAAAATACGAGTAAATCTGAGATGAAACTTATAGTTTGGTAACGGGAAAACAATGGATTTTTATTGAGTTAATTGCATACAAAATTGTATAATTGTTCATCGTTATTAACAAATTTGCGAAATAATTATATTCAAGTTTCCGTTTGGTTATCGAGCGTGTGTTGTCGGCGTGGAATTTTCATTCATTTGTTAATTTGCATTCGGCACAATTGTTTTGCATAAATGTTTTATTTACGATCAAAGAACTTTAACTTTATTCCAAATATTATTTTCTATGTGTTTTCCTGGACTTTATAAAGTTTTGTTGAGGATCTGTCATATAATTAATAAAATCGACACTTGAATCATCGTCATGTTTTATACATATAGGGACGTGAGTTGCCCAGGTGAGGTGAGTTGGTCAGGTGAAGTAAATTTGGCACGAGGAGAAAATGTCTGGGTAAATTGGCCAGGTGGGACGAAATTAATCGGTTGTAACCCCCGTAGGTTTTTAGGCCGAATACCCATAGTGATGAATAGTTATTCTACCGGCGAAACCCCTGAATTTTCCGCCAGTTTCTAATCGAATCGGGTAATCCATAATGCTGACCTGCAATTAACAAGACCAATTCGGATGACTCGAATTAAAAAAACTATGTTTTTCACCGACAGAAAACTCGCTCTTTCGTGCGTCATTTCGGTGTCGCGACATGTCGTATGATGTCTTTTTTCGCACTAGTGCGACAAATCTCACTAGTGCAATACATTTTTTCGCACTAGTTCGCAAAAACTAGACCCGTGCGCCGCCGCCGCTAAATGTTAAAAAATTGACACGCCGCCGTCGCCTAAGTGTTTTTAAACGTGCGCCGATTTGCGCCGCCGCCGATTGACCGAAAACAGTCAATCACTTGCATTGTGTTTCAATTCTTTATAAGATTTAAAGCTCCTGCAATTTTAGAGTATTGCAATTGTAGAAGTTATAAACCCGAAAAAAAAAATTAAAAATGTCCTCAATTTCTGAAGACACGTTGAATTAAATTCGTTAGGAAATACTTAGTGAAATAATTTCACGAGACTTACGATTCTCCGAGAAATATGTTCCTGAGAATGCTGATTTTTAAGACAAAATTTTTCACACATAAATATTGTTTACATAAAAACTTTATAGGCTGAAGAAGAAATTACTTCTAATTCTTACATTAATCTGAGTGAAATAAATCAAAATCTTTGATGAAAAGTTTCACGAGTTAATAAATTCGTACAAGATATGGCTCATTACAATATTTGACTTAAGAAAAAATGCTTGAAAAAAGAGTGAAAATTCCGATTGAGGTTGGAAGTTCACAAAAAAGCTGGAAGGTCAAGGACATAAACATAGCAACCTGAAAATGAATGTAAAAACCGGCGTGAAAATTAGTATTTTTGTTATGATTGAAGTAACTAATTGGCAACAAGTCGTTTGGAAACAAAAAAACAAACAATTTTTTTGATTGTTTCTGCCAAAACTATTCAGTCTTTTCAACATCTTCTCAAGTTCCATTAAAATCTGAATCAATTTACAGAAACATCGTAAAAATTAAATTTGTTGTTTGCAAACGAGTGAAAACTTTCCAGTTACTTCATTTATACTAAAGGCTCTAATTTTCACGCAGTTTTTTAGGAAAGTGATTCAGGAACCGATGTATGGGTCCCTGGTCTTCCACTGTTTTATTAAACTTTCTTGAACTTCCTCTTTTTCAAGCGATTTTTTCCTAACTGAAGTATTGAAAGGTCTTTCAAATGAGCTTGAAAGTATTACTTTTCTGTTAAGCGACGATTTTTCATACCAAAATTTCAAAGATCCCCCGTGAAAATTTTTATTATAAATTATGATTTATTTCAGGAAGTTGGAAATTTTGCGCCGCGCCGACGCCAGCCGAAAAAGTAGATAAAAAGTGCGCCGCCGCCGCTGAACTTTGTTTTGACGTACGCTGATCTACGCCGCCGTCGAGACCCTTTGTGCCGATTTTCGTCGCCGCCGAGGAAATTAAAAGATCGCTTTCGCCGCCGCCGATTTTTTTTTACCGGCGCACGGCTCTAGCAAAAACCACTTTTACGCACTAGTATGACAAAATTTTATCGCGTAATATAGTGCGAAAAGATAATTGAAATTTCGTGTCGACAATCTCACATCTAGTGCGTTAAACTACTTTCATACGTGACTTGTATGAAAAACTACTACGTCTGTTCCCCGTTGTCAATTCGATAAAATTAAAATTATAGACCAGCAGTCACTTAAGATGGCCCTGGGGGTTTTGGTGGGGGAGAAATGTCTCAGAGTTTTTTATGGGCAACACTTTTGGTGCAGGAAATTTTTAATTTTTGATCCGACTTCATCCGAAGAAGGTACATCTGAAAATGAGAGAGATTTTATGGGTACTAAAGCGTTAAAGTAAGGCTGTAGTGTTATATAGTGTGCGTTTTAGGTAGTTGCATGAGGGATAAGGTTTAGGGAAACAAAGTATGCGACATTGACAAAATATGGAACATATTTTCACAATTTAGTCACAAAGGGAGCAATTATTGACCTGTATCTCAAGTGGTATCTTTCGGAATGACGTTAGTTGCGTTTCAAATGATAGGTATCGACCCCAGGAAGAGAATGAAGCCACACGCGCATTGGGTTCGGTGACCCCAGTCCCTCAAATGGGTCCCAAATGAGCTGCCGGAAATTGACTCAAAATCTTTATTTCATATTTTGTAGGAAGTTATGGGATATGTAGCATTGGTTGTTTCGGCAAATTCGTAGAATCTTCTTACTGGAAGAGGCCAATATTAGTGAACAATGTCAGGCAGTTGGAAAAGTGATCAATTTTTAGAATTTCAGAGTTAAGTCGGAAGTTATGGGAGATGGAGCATTGGTTTCTTTGGCAAAGTCGGAGTTTTCTTAGTAGAAGAGGCCGGTATTAGTTGAAAATATCGGGCAATTGGGATCAATTTTTAAGGACATTAACGCGAACGGGAGTGAGCACAGGGAAGAAGTAGGTAAGGGACCAAATCTAACAAGCCCACCAAAATCGGTTTATTCTAAAGAAGATTTATTGCCCGTGAGATTTATTTAAAAGCTAAAACGGGCGCCTGCGATCCGGCCTCCGGTCTCCCCTCCTGGCGAATAGTCACTTCGTTTTTTAAACGTGGAACTTTCAGTGGTAATAATAAAAAAAAATAGTCAATGCTAGTCATGCGGATAGAATCCATTATCATCCGAAAAATACGGGTCAAACGAATCACAATACGGTTCGGGTAGAATCCGTCCGTTTAGAAGCCTTCCCATTGATTGATATTCGCTATGCTTCTCATGTCAGAAAGCTCCATGTCGTGAACCAGATGACCAGATGACCAGATGTACTGCTTTATGTGATGTAAATAATTTATTTCGCATCATGCGACTGAGTCTAGTGGAACATGCTTTTTTAAATATTTTTGGTATGGGTCTAAAAATGTAAAAGTTTCACAGAAATCATCCATTTTTCTGAATATTCATACTTTCGCCGTTTGTTTCGCAAATAATTCAATAATCCTAGGATGGTGTATTTCATACAATTTCATGTAACACGATGAATAAGCTTCGTTCACGACAATTGTTTCAAAGGGAAAGATCGTAAAGATTAGAGAAGCGTTTAATTAGAAAGTAATTAGAACTGATGGTGATGTGACTTTATGGCTGAATAGATTCGTGAAAAGTGCTTACAATTTCCGGAATCATATCCGAATTGAATAATCATTGTTTATGCGTTGTAACAGTAAATGCTGTGCTATGATTATAATGTTGGAAAGGTATAATTCATTTGCAGTTTGAAATTTTGCCGCATATAAAAAAATGATGATTCCACCGAGAACAATAATTTGAGTGGGTAATCAAGCAAAAAATATATATTTTCACAAATAAAAATCTTGCAACAGTTCGAGTTTGTGTAAAGTTGAAGAAAACATTCTTTTCAGACCCGCACGAAGTACAAAGAGGTTCATGCATTCGTATCCTTAAAAGATAATTTTAGTGCTTGTGTAGATTCGCCGAATGAGCAAAAAAGTAACGGCCCGTCTGGTCTGTCTGTATGAGAGTGAATAAATCAAATCAGCGTACCTAGAGTGTTGGAGTGAATCATTTGAAGAAAATTTTACCTTGTAGGTCATGGTAGGACCGACCTAAAGGTGCGAAAAATTCTTCTTCTAACCCGAGGTCTCAAGGCACATGTCATGTTCTACGTCCGTCGTCGCTCTTTTCGACCGTCGATCATAGGAATTAATTTTTGAATGATATCCCGTCATGGCGTTAGAATAATTTCAAAATTCGTAATTGGAAATGGCTTCGACATTACTTTTGGTAGTTTCTGTGCATCGCTCCGATAAACAAGAGTTAAGATAAAGACACAATATAAATCCGAAATTAATTTGAACGGAAATGGAAACTTGCAGATCATTTTTATATTCTTTTCGCGATGTTAATGTCCAGCAATATAACATTTATTTTCTGGGTTCAGAATGTTCTTAATTTCATCGGTTTTCGCATGTCATGGAATGTAATCTTTGATAATTTTTAATAATCTTATGACTGGTAATTAAAAGTGAGGAAGTGCTCAGAACGAACTTGAACGAGGCGACGCGCCGGTATCGGCAACAATTTCCTCTTTAAAATCTAGGAACGGGCTAACTAATCAAAAAAGGATCAAAAGAGTCATAATGCCATTTCTGCTATATGGTTGTTTGTCGAACCGATCAAGAACATATTACAAGATTTCATTCCACAGACAGCTAAAAAAGTAGATTAAAATTGACATGGTGGCATTACATGGTAGCTAATAAAAACAAGGTGCCGCCGTAGAAACACCTGATGTCACACAGTGTGTAAAATCGATAAATCGACTTTCAAAACTATTTTTCAAAACAAAGGAATTCTTTTACTTTACGTCTCGTCGTACTGGTTGTGTTTTACGTCGATTTCCATCAGGTAATACTTCCATGATGTCAGTGGCGCGACAAAGTGGTGGATTTGCAGAGGTTTTCGGCCTTCTTTTCTCTTCTAGATACAAAAAAATTGTGGAGGGACAAAAATTTTTAGATTCGGGGCCGCGAAATATGTGGCTGAAAACCTCTGCAAATCCACCACTGTGCGCCATCCATTCATTTTCAATAACTGACCGGCCAAATATGAAACCTTAGGGGCCATTAGGCCATTAGGGGCGCACGCTTTTCTCAAACCCCTCTCCCCCAAAATTGCGTGCGCACTATTTGAATGGCCCCTTAGTGCTTTAATCGCTGGTGCCATCATTTGTTTTCAAAGCCTAATGTTTTTATGACATCCTGGTGATCAAAGAGTTGGCGCCAACTTTATAAACTATTTAACCGATTTCCTTCGATTTTTCTGAGGAATAGAAAGGATTTAGTTGTGTGTCAAATCCTATTCAGCTACGAAAAAAATGGATGGCGCCACCGACAGGGTTACTTTAGTTTTATATTAATCCGTATTCAGCTAAGAAAGTAAGCAGATGATGCCACCGACACACAGTGGGGTTTTTGTAAGGGTTTGAGGGGCAACGTCGCATTTCTATAAAAAATGGTGAAACTAAAAATTTTCTTCTACGATTTGCGTAAAATTGAACGCGCAAACTTTTCCATTCTTTTTTAATTTATTTTATTTTTTAACTGAACATTTAAAAATTTCTTAAGTTAAAAAATAAAATTTAAGTTAAAATTAAAAAATAAACAAAATTTTAAAAAAATTCGTGAAGTTTTAGGATCATGATGTGTAATTATTAATGAAATTATTAATTATTAATGAAAAATAATTCTTTGAAGTAAGACATGGTATTTTTTTAACAATTTTAAATTTTTTTGTGTAAAACTCGTAAAAAAATACCATGTCTTGCTTCAAAGAAATATTTTTCATTTGAAAACCACTTACTGGAAAATATTAATAGTTACACATCATGATCCTAAAACTTCAAGGATTTTTTTCATTAATTTTTTTTTTAATTTTAACTTAAATTATATTTTTTAACTTAAGGAATTGTTAAACGTTAAGTTAAAAAATAAAAAAAATTTAAAAAGAATGGAAAAGTTTGCGCGTTCAATTTTACGCAAATCGTAGAAGAAAATTTTTAATTTCACCATTTTTTATAGAAATGCGACGTTGCCGTTCGATGGGCAAAAACCCCACTGTGCGACAGGCGGCTACTCTTTCCTGATAAAAAGTGGTGCAAACCACGATCTTTTTCTAGATATTATGGAGCGGTGCGATCAAGTATCAATAAGCTTGTCAGCATGTACTCCAGATGTCGTTTGAGATGTCCAGTAAAGGTGAACAATTCCAGGGAAATTTCATGAAGTTGAGACTACATTGCCATTCGGTGTTTTCGATTAAGAGTTCAAATTTAAGCTCGTAACGGATGCACTAAGAAAACATTAAGGTTACACTCGATATCTGTATGCTTTATTTCATTAACATTTACATCACACGTCGATTAGTTAAACGCCCATATTAATTACAACATAAAAAAAGTAAAATAGAAGGAAAACACAAATCCAAAAAAAGAGTGAAAGAAAGAAAAAACAAATGAGAATATATTGTTTGGCATACGGTCACCGTTAGGTATTTTGATTTTCTAATCGCACCGGTATGCAGATTGTACCAGCTGCGTAGACATGCTTACTATCACAACGATAAAAAACTCTTGTATTCTGCAATAAAGTTCTCCTCCATATCCAACGCAAAGTCCAAATAATCATCGTCTGTCGACGAAACTCCATCAGAAAATCTTTTGAATGCCTGAAACAAGACGAAATTTTCATTTCAGATGGAAACCTAAAAACAAAATAATTTTTTCATACTTTCATAGCATTGGCATGGTCTTGTAGCTTTTGATCTTGAGACGAAGTCGGTAGCATTGAAGTAATTGCTGATAAAGCTGATGTCGATGGGGTAGTGCTGGAACTGGAAGGTAGAATGCTCGATAGCAAGTTGGCGTAAGTGCCATCGCTTTGCATGCTGAGTAACATCTCAACCGCTTCAATCAGATTATTTTTTGCTTTACGTAAACTCATTTGAATAATGTCTGGGTGGAAGCCCATTTTGGTCATTTGATCAACAATACTTGAATTGGGTATAAAATCATCGACAACTTTTTGTTCTAACGCAGTATGGTTGTTTCGAAGCATGTCGATCTGCGAAAAATTGATTATAATGGAGAAAAAACTAGGGGAAATTTCATTTTATTTACCGCATCGTCAACTTTATTATTAGACAACTGCAAAGCAACGACACATAGTTCACTTGGGAAACCCATATCAACCAAATCGGCCAAACTACGCGGATTTACCCAAGTTTTATCTTTGGATTCACTAACTTGTTGTAACAAGGTTTGCTCTTTACGAGATCGTTTACGTGCCGCTCTACGGGAAGACCTTAAGTCAATTATGTATGAAATTGTTCGATCAATATCCCCTTCACATGCTCGGAGACCTACACGAGCTTCAGATAAGTTGTAACCTGAGGAAATACATTTCCATTAATTAAATTAAAGCTTTCATGTTCAGTGCGACGACGACGGCTTATGTCACAGTATATCATGAAGTGGCTAGCACACCATCTATTGACATAGTATGAATTTTGTGTATTTTGATATAAAGCAATCGAGTAGTGGGACGTAATAAGAAAGTATGAGAGAATGACAATTGGAACGTTTAATCAGACGCCAAAATGGAAAACTTTTTTGGCTCCGAGATCCGAATTCAGGATGCTACAAATGGAGTGACAAACACAGTAATTACATTTGGTCAAACAACACGAGGAAATATTCACAACATTTTTAAAAAAGGTGCCAAGGAATTCTCAGCTAATCCAATTTACATAATTGCCTAGACAAACAGAATAGATTCCGCTAAAACCTGCGCTTATGAAAATTGTACTTCAGGCAGTTTTTCAAACTTTTTGCGTTTTATTTTGTGTTATATATTTTGGCGCATAACTACGGTAGTAGTCAGTATAAGTTACTCATCTTCTATGCAGGGCATAGAAGAAAGCTTGAAAGTTACTTATTCCATCTCAAAGACAACTGGTCAATTTTTCCTTACTAATGCGCCTGTCTTAAACACTTACATGTTACACTACAGCAATTCCACTATTTACGAGAGTAAGTAAATAAAAAAGTAATAAAATGTTACAAATTACAAGTAATTGGCTACTTGCCCATTTCAACGATCGCATTTACACTTTCATCGCTGATTTTCAGTTGGTTTAATTCGCTCTCCGCCAATAGTAACAAACTTTGCGATTCGTAACGACGATTCTGATGGTATAAAACAATTGCTTGCAACAAATGAAGACGCATGATCAATGCCTTTTCATTGCCTATTTCGAAAAGATTACAGATGTTAGAAAACCGTAACGTCAATTTTACGGATTCTGCTTACCCGTACAACCTTTCAGAAACATAACTCGATCCAAATTCTCGCCGTAGCTTTCCTTAAACTTTGATTCACATATTTGAAGTCTTCGTTCAGCAGCTGGCAGTTGCATTACACTCTAGAAATGACATTCGAATAAGATTTCACCGGCTGCCATTAACAACCGATCATACTTTTAAACACAAATAACACCAGGCGATGTCCAAGTTTAGTAGTGCATAATTATCGACTGTTTCAAGAAGTTTAGAATTGCAATGACTGAACTCATTGTCGGCATCTAACAGAAACAGCAAAGCATCCGTGTAATTTTTCTTTTTCAATTCAGCTCTGCCTTTCTCGTGCATAGCCAAAGCCATCATCAAACTATTTTTTTCTTCGGGTGGTAAGTGAATCGCGTTGCCTTTTTGGTCTTCCATCTGGGAAAAGAGGACGTATATGTATATTCTGCCTGCTAATGGGTAAAACCAATCGATTTTCTTTATTTTTTATATGATTCAGTACGCATATCAAGAAACTGCTTTACAGATAAAATTACGCGACTTAGTTTTTTCATTTTCGACTTTAAAGACCGAAAAATCCGCTTTTTAATTTTTACCGCGTTAGTTTTGTCTATAATATAAATCCCAAACATCACTGCACCTCACTGCCCCTTGGTACACCTTACCGCACTTGATGCACGTGACTGTTTCTTGATACATTGTACCTTGGTGCACTTGACTGCACCTTAATGCGCCTTTATCTACAATAACGCACACAGCTCAATGAAGGCCTAAGGTCTGTGCTACGAATGGCCGAGAACCTTAATTTTTGAGGCGTTGCAGAGAAGGCCTCCATATCGACGCTGAGGTCAGCCGAGGAAAAAAAATAAATTTTTGAATTGTTGTAATGAACGTCGAGGGGAGCATTTTTACCAATGTAATTGTGCATTCCGGAACACACTTTAGGCCTCCAGATTGATTCTAGGGTCAGTTGAGTGTAAAAAAAATTAATTTTAGAAGTATTCTGCACAAAAAACCTAACGACGTTATCAGATGAGAGATTTTCATATATTTTCTCTCACAAAAGCTCGTCGCTAAGTTTTTTATGCGTTGTACGGATTGTACGGCAGTATTGTAGAGAATGTCTGGGAAACATTTTTGTGTATAGATTCAACTGTGGTTCCCAGACGTCACTTAAGGACTACCAACTAAATTTTTGAAGTTTCGCCGAGTACTGCGAGTGGAATATTTTTGCCAATATCCCGTCTACACCTTAGGCCTACGATTGCGCTTTCAGATTTCACACTTCAAAAATTTGACTGCCCGTACTTCACACATCGCGCTTTTTGGTGTGTGAAATCTCTAAGCGTAGAAAAATTAGTACGTTGGAAGGGCCCGGCATTTGTGACGCATTTTTTTAATCAAATGTGAAAATATTTCAGAAGAATTTTTTGCGTTCCATAGCTGTAAGCGTCACCCAAATTGATATCAGTTGTTTTGGAAGAAGGGACGAGGATTTGCGTCACACTTCCCTTTTAAAAAGGGTTTTTGTTGTGATTAGAATTTGACTTAAAAAAAACTAAAAATTTTCGAGGTGTGTCGTGGAACAAATTTTGTCTTGTAATGAGCCACTTCATCGAAATAAATTATACAAAATCGACAAGCATTCCTCATTGATTAAAAATGAAAGATTACTCACGTCCATGAATTTTTCATTCTGATTTATTAACAGCTGAGCATCTTCTCTTGCCTTTTGCACTTTATTGTAAGCGGCATCTTCAGCCAAGTTCTCACTGGATTTTAAAGTCAGTGCCATGATTTGTTGATTGTTTTTAATATTTTGCTCGCTTAGCACCTGATGACTGTTGATTACTTTACCAGCACTTATCAATTTTACGCTAAAATCACATTTATTTTGCTCAGTAAATTATTGAAAACCCACGGCGGACGGTCTCTCATACCTTAGTGGACATGTGCCTAATTCTTTTGCGACCAACTCCTGTAGAGTACTGCCTATTTCGGTCAGTTTTACATTTATTGTAATTAACCTGGTACCGCCGACTTGATTTGGTGCTCGAACTTTGATTGTTGCTAAGCCTTTTCGTTCAACCCCAAAGAAATGTTTAAAACGAAGTATTTTGATAAACATTTTTCACTTTTGAACATAGTTCTAAATGAGGTAGGAGTTTGATAGTTGTCAGAAATAATATTTTTTTCCTTTGTTAATGAATTTCTGACTCCTCCTCTCAAGGACTATATTCAAAAGTAAATGATGTCTCAAGTAAAATATCTATTGAAACTCGGCGTAACTTACCTGTTTCTGCAAATTCAGCCTGAGCTCTCAATTTGTCAAGCGCATTATTTTGCAATTCTGATAAAGCTGCTTTACAGTAGTCCACAGGTACATTCAATTCTTGAGCCATGCTGATGGACAATCTCTACAAATTTCAAGGTTTAAGGTTATTTTAGGTTAAAAATTATTCGCTTTGCACGTCTATGAAAGTGGAATTACGAGGAGTTTAGGCAGTCTTTTGAAAGCACTCACATGAAAATTCGAAATGTAATAAATTTTTTACGAAAGCAATTTTGATGCGTCACAGCCTCTTTCCACATTTCATCAAAATGTAAAGGTGAGGGTGCGAGATAATATTCTTAGTTGCTTTAAGAACGTGATATGCCTCAACGAGTATGTACTCAATAAAAATTACCAACGAACATCGGGTGCCGTGTTCGAGAGTAATACGAAATGATTAAGGATTAGCACACCCGACACGAAATCATTTAGAAGAAAATAACCAAAAATTAGTGTATGACGGAAACAAAATATCTTTACCTCAATTTCATCATCCACAGCACCAATGCCGTCTTCGTAATAGGGACTCAACCATAACTTAACTCTGTTTTCCTGAAGTTTGCCTTTTACTTGCATCAACACATTATCAATTCTTAAAATACCCGACATTGTTACGATTCTTTAAACTGAAGAAAAACTTATTTTAATTCCTCACAATAGATTCTTCGTTACCAACTGAAAGGAAACTTTGATGCTTGTTTTGTTTACGTCGTATAGATCGAATAAATGCAAATCATCAGCTGGTTGTGTGTTTTTGCGTGTTTTGCCCGCATTTTGTAGATTGTAGTAGAAAGAACCAGAAAAAATCGCGGATTAATTTAAAAGTTCAGGACTTTCAAAACCTGGATGAAAGACTGTGTGCGCCGCTTTCACTACTTTGTAACATTTCGGATTTCGATCCCGATATGTTGGTGGGTTCTGCGTTTAAAGATCTCAATAATGGAATTCAGCAATAATAAATGTCAGTTCTTAAACGATTTTGATCTTGAAAAAGAAGGAATCGTTAAATATAAACGGAGACTTTTTCGTACGGAACAGGGGTGAACTCATCTAAAACTCTTCACATGGACAAGGGAAGAGTTCATAAAAAGAAAAAAAAAATTCAATTCTTAAGTTTTCAATTCAATATGATTCGAAGCTTCTCAATGTAACGACAAAAAAAATTCATGTTTTTTAAAAAAATTCTTTTGTTTCCTTATCTATTGTCTAAAGCGATGGCGATTGGTTTTTTCACGTCAGATTTGCTGATGAATGAACATTTCAATATGCATTAGTTCGTTCCACACGTTCCACATAACTTTACACACATCAAAACTGTTTATTCATTCATTTTTTTTATCTCTTTCCAATGTAAAAACATATGCAAGGGACCCGTACGCATCAAAAAAGATATGGGAATCAATATGCATGACAGCCGCAAAAGTCGAGCCGTTGTTTGAGCCGCAGTCATGCCAATTTTTTGTAGCCGAGTCGCCGTCGACCTCCAAGCGGTTTACAGCCGACTCGAGCCGTTTTTTCCGGCTCGAGTCGGTCATTAGAAATTCGAAAAGAATATGATGAATTTTCTTCAAATTCATCAACAACTGGTGGCAATAACAGCTGAATGCTATTAGCAAAACTCAAATTCATTAAAGAAATTTAGAGGTAAATTATTTCTTCTTCACAACCTTCGCTTATGATTTGAGGTGAAATCCTATTTTATTTTCATGCTCAAGTTCAGCTGTCGGCTGATAGAAAAATTCTATAGTTGGAAATTAGTTTGCCGCCTCTTCATGAGCCAACAGCAAACCGCTTCAAAACGTTCTGTGTGAAACCAATTTTTGTAATATCGGCCATACTAATCGCAAAAAGTTTACATAGCGGGGTCGAGCAACTTTATTTTGAGAGATTCGTGAACATGAGATTTTCCTATGAGTGAGCTTGTTCGGAAAAATTGATAAGAACGACATTTTTCCATAAATTTTCTGAGTCAGGCTCATTTTTACTTTCAACCGATTTTCAACGTTTATTTACAGACTATGAAGATGAAGATTAATTGAGCGTTATGAAAAAACCAAACAAATGCAAAAGAACCTTTCAAAATAATGGTATTCGGTACAACCGCGTCTGGCCCCTTCCTCAGTTTCTTCGAGATAATATTTTGAAACGAAAGTAGTGAATAATACCGCTAATGACGATTTCGGCTCGAGCTCAAAATTTCGGCTCGAGTCGACTCAAAAACGGCTTGAATCGGAAATTAGCCGCAGCACTAAACAGAAAATTTTAACGAGGTGTAGTTGGAACAAGCATGATTGGAGCCAACCATGAAAAATATCCCCCCCATAGTTCGGGTAAATATAACATTTTTGCAACAACCATTGTTGCCATGGTTACATGATTGCTGCAAACCTGTTATGGATACCCCAACTATCAAGGGAAAATTTTTCATGATTGGTCCCGATATAGTTGCGCTAAACATGAGCTTTCTCTGGGCGAGTCATTTGGAATGGTACGCCGCCGCCGGCGATTTTTCCTCGGCTCTCATGTCTAAAACAAAATAGATGTTGCAAAAAGGCTCGAACGTATCTAAGTAAATATTGCCTTAACTCTTAAGTGTATGAAATTACAACCACAAAACCACCAAATATCGTTTAGGGTCGCGTAGCGTGAGTTTTGAAACCTGTAAGAGCGATTTCCGTTCTAATTTCGCAGAGATGTAAATCGAAAAGTTTCACCAACCTTCAAAAAACCACGTTTTTGACCATAACTTCGAAAGTTCTTAACCGATTTTGCCCAAATTCAAACACGTTATCATTTATTCAATTATCTTTCAGGAAAAATTGCCCATCTGCAATACCAAACCCACTTCAATACCAAACCCATTTTTGGTTACCTTTCAAGGGAAAAAGAGTTATCGTGTTTACGGACGGAGGGACAAAATTTTTTTTGCTGATTTCGCATCTAAGGAACATGATCGATGCTCCCCTCCTACTCCCCCTCGAATCGACTGGTTACAAATGTAGTGGTAAACGCAATGCTTCGTACAGGTCCAAAAAGATCCTAGATTTGTTTTTGTTGCGTGCTATTACAATTCTCTTCTCTGTACTGACCGTTGACGTTTTTGTTAATGTTTTGTTCGGTTTGAATCGATTAAAGTTTTGTTTGTTTTTCCATTCCCAAGTTTTCAACTTGTTATGATATGGTGATGTGCTGGTAGTGTAATGTATTCGTAAATGGCTCACCAAGTGGACTTAGACGAAATAAAAAATATACCAGAAGATGAATTCAAACGAAATTTATTCGACTGGGTCGAACAAATGGACATTTCAAAAGAATTGCAGTCAAAGCTAAGGTCCGACTTATTCCAAAACTTTGGGAAGACGGCTTTGGGTAATAATTGAGCGATGAACGCCCTTTCGATGTTCACTTATATGTTGAATTGATTCAGGTCGACAAATTGCTGCACAGTACCAACAGTCGCAACGGATGGTACTCTCGCCACTAATTCTAGTCATCAATACTTTAGTGGCAGAGTTCTTGTACGCACAAAATTGTCATTTTACGTTGTCCGTGTTCAGTTCCGAGGTGCCGTACAAAAATGCTTTGCCAGATTTCGAAAAGATCAATAAGTTTCGATTCGACTCCACTGAACTGGAGGAAATTATGAAGGTTTTTGTGAAGTTTTCTGGTTAATATCTCAACTAAATCATCAGAACTAGCATTTTTTAGGCATTGTCTTTGGACCGTTCCGATATTTACAAGTCTGAAATTTGTCAATCTTACAAAACGCCACACAAAGATGAGGGAGCTTGCATCGATAAATCGTTGTTATTTTGCATAATAAAAACTCTAAGTCAAGCAGTTTCGACGGATCGAATACACGAAACAGATGCTGTTCCACAAAGACCACCAAACGAAGAGCAAAATTGTGAGAACTGCAAGACCAACTGCAGCAGGATTAAAAACGATGAATTGCATTCAAAATATTACAAACACTTCTACAAATACCTAGAGCTTCTGTCACAGCACGTGGTTGAGATTTCAGAAAATACTAAAAAAATAAACGAACCAACGCAACCCAATGACCAGGCGTCCAAGAATTCATTACGTACGTGCGAATTAAATAAGCGACTGGACAAAATAACGGAAAGCTTAAAAAATTTATCGAAATCGAATCGCAAAGGGAGGAAAATAACTGAAATCATCAAAAGCATAACTCGACTAACCAATGAGGTGGAACGATGTTCGAGTAATGTCGTCAAATATTCGAACGCCCTCCATCAATCAGCCAAAGATACTGCCACAAATTCGAAATCTCCGTCAAATTACGCAGAATGGCTGGGTCAAATGACCGAATCGTCATTCGGTCAGAGATTTATCAAAAATTTGGAAGCCGCTCAGGAGCAAGCCATTGCCATTGAAGTGCAACGTATTAAGAATGATTTCAATGAAAAATTGCGAACAACTCGCAAATTAATAAAATTTCATTACAAGCAAAAAACATTTGAAAAATTCAGAGCGACTGTGTTGAGTTCGACGGCAATGCAAAGTCATCGCGATGAATTCAACGAATTGATTGATGAGAAATTACGTTTGTTGAAAGAGAAGGAAGACTTTTGGAAGCAGAATTTGGAACGAGCATCCACAAACGTACCACCAAGTAACGAAAAGGTAAATACACGATACTATTATTGTAACCAACCATAATCCAACTTCTTCGTTGATTAAAAAATCGCTTACATTGTAAATATTTCACTGTGCAGTAGCAACGAATACAAAAATTTGATTGGTTTTCTAAATTTATTTAGGGATGCGTTTCTTATGGAAGTAAATTTTCCTTTGAACAGCAAAATTGCGTAACTTCAGCGTAAAGCAAGTTGTGACCCTTGCAACGAAAAATCCTATGAAATGCCGAGGGGCAGATAAACGTAAAAAATCCTTTTGCACTCAAAAGAAAATCAATTGTTAAGAAAATCCTCAAATTCTTTCAAAATTCTCAAAAAAATCCTTTGAATTGCAAAAAAATTCTTGAAAATCAAAAGAAAATTCCTAAAAATCGTGTAAAAATGCTAGAAAATCCTCAGAAATTAACAAACAAAATCCTTGAAAATCAAATTCATTTGAAGATTTTTTCTAAGAAAATCCTTTTGCACTCAAAATACACGATTATCAGCCCCTCGTGAGATATTAGAGTGTTGGTAAATTGGGTGACTTATGCGGCAAAAACACGTTACGTGCGCACGTCTAAAGCACTGGTTTGACAATGTTTTTTTGGGGCCATTCACAAAGCACGCATGCTAAAAAAAGCAGTCCCGTGCAGTAAATCTCTTAACCAGACCACTTCGGTAGTAATCTGTACCCACTCCTGGTACCATTGGACCAGCTAATGAAACCATGGTGTCGCAACATGCAAGCAAAGTCCGTTGGCGACCACCCCTTAGTTAAATTGGAAGGAGTAGTTGGATAATCATATTAGGAACGACGGCATTTTTTTTAGATTTATCAGGTCGGGACGACCCACTACTGGGTCATGAAACACAGATCTACTGATCCTTTGTTCCTTTCCCGTTCATCACGTAAATCCTTCGAACCTACCAGTACCAGCGAGGAACTTGTCGAGGACAATTGGTCCTAGCTTTAGTACATCCAGAGGCCTGATCACGTGACCACCCAGAGTCCTGAGTCTCAGTTGAGAAAACTTTGGACACTCACAAATTACGTGATATCCGGTTTCGTTCCCGAGACCACTGGTACATTCAGGATCGCTGACGATTCCCATCTTTGACAAATGACTACTTAGCCCACAGTGCCCGGTAATCGCTCCTACTACTCTTCATATGCGATTCCGGTCCATGTTCAGCAGTGCATTTGTCCACTTGCAGTCGGGTATTGGTAGGAACTGCCTGGTGTGCCTTGCCCCACCATATTCACGCCAACGCTTTATTCCCTCTGAACGCACCCATTCCTTTACAACCTTGTCACATTCTGACTGTCGACATTAGGTGAAATTTAGGGATTTCGTCAGTAGAAGAGGCGGCAAGGGCAAGTCGTCTGCGATGGTTCGGGCACGTTCAAAGGATGTGTAATAACAGGCTACCGAAAAGGATCTTGTATGGACAGGTACCGGATGTTAGGCCGAGGGGCAGACGAAGGAGAAGGTTTATAGATTCAATTAAATCAAATTTAGAAGTTAGGGGACTTTCTCTGATTGAACAAAGCATCTCTTTCGCAGGACATGGAGGACGATAGTTCACCATTCTAGGGTTGTGACATTACGACCTCACACCGAGAGGTACTAATTTGGTCTATAAAGTAAGATGATGATGATGATTGGAAATGTTCTCATCCATGTTCGAACCATCTGTATGTTTTCCATACATATTTCTACTAGTGAGACGGAATCAAATGGTTGGTAAATCTGATTAGAACTTCAATGGGTGGCATCTAGTCACTGTTGAAACAGGGGCAATTAAAACCAAATACTAAGCTGCTTAACTGTTATTAAAATTGATTTATTTATTAAGTAGCGATAGCTACTTTACGTTTTCACTGTCCGTCCGTTCATCTGCGCACCGACACAAAAATGACGTCACAAAAGTTACGTTACAAAAATAACGTCACAAAAACGAAGTTACAAATAAATCGACGTCACAAAAATGACATCACCCAAATGACGTCGCATAAAAATGACGTCATGAAAACGACGTCACAAATATTTCACAAAACTGGCGTCAAAAATACGACGTTACAAGTGTTACGTCACAAAAATGACGTCAAAAATACGAAGTCACAAAAATAACCAAAAGCTATGACGTCATAGATATTGTTTCGTTTAATTCTTCAACAATACACTATCGCTACTTTTCTATACCCATGCCAATGGTTTATTTAATTTTCTAAGCCAATGGCGATTGGCTTGCTGGTTGACGACATAAATACATGAAGCGATACAAGCAAATAAATGCGTCAATAGGTAACACCCTGTCGTCTCATATTCAAAGCAAATAATCGGCGACAAGTTATTCAACAAGGAGATTGGGGTCTGTCCATAAATTACGGACACCATACTAACAAACAAATTCTTTTTAAATCTTACGAAATCCTTAACTGCTCCAACCAAATGCTTTACGTAATTTATGGAGAAGGCCTTGCCTTGTGAAAATGATGGTAGTTTTTGACAAGACAGAGGAACTCTCTGGGTCTACTTCATTCAATAACCATAGAAATCGCTTTACTTCTCTGAATTATTTGAACAATTATTTCAGACACAAAATCCTTCGATTCGAGTGCATATTCACAACGACCGTAAAAGCCCTACGACGGTAATTTCGAGTGCCCTTCCGACTAATCGCAAAGATCAATCAACCACCGAAAGTAAAAAACCAATTGACATTGAAATCTTTAATGAACCATCGCGTCCGATTGAACCAGTCATCGATAATATGGTGCAAATAGCCAAGTAGGTTCCGTGGAAATGACGTAGAGTTTTTGTTATGATGACTTTTTACATTCTAGGAATCGTCTTCAACAGTTGGAAAATGAAGGCGAACATTTGGATAAATCATTCCAACGTTATTTGAAAAAACAGAATGAAGAAAAACGATTACTTGCCGCAGATATTGACAGAGCATGGCAACAGTATGAACGAGCCAAGCATAATATGACGAAAACATTTGTGGTGTCGCAACGTAGAAATGTTCCAACGAACATACATTTTCATGAAAATACTATTCCCGTTCCTGTTCCCATTACCGACGAAATGATGTTACCTTCAATAGTAAATGCAGGGAAATCATTCGAAAATCCATACAAAATTTTACATCAAAATTTAACAAAAGGTGGATCACTCGATTTGTCGATACAAAAAAAGGAAATAGCAACTGAAACTAACGTAATTCCTACCCTAATGGTGGAGCGAAGTGACCACAATGCATCAGCCGACAAAGTCAGTCAAATTCCCGTTCCAATGAATATCAAAACGGTTATGAAAAAAACAGTTGAAAATGGATCGAAAAATCATCTTCGAGTTGATACAAAGGGAAAGAACGAATTGTCAGATGCAAGCGACGTTTCGTCGTACATGAATTTGAAAAATATTTCACCGTTGAATGACGTACACCTAAGTGATTCCAAACCGTCAGAATTGTCAGCAAGATCAAAGCACTCAGATGTTTCATTGAATTCCCCTAAAAGCACGCACTCAGGTCGACTTAAATTAGTAGGAAATGAGTTGATAATGGAACGGGCAAGCACTGCTATCAATCAAACTTTCGCGTTAGGACCCGAACAACGTGCTTCTGATACCAAAGATATTTCTCAGTTATTCAAAAAAATCGACATCAAAAATCATTCGACGCATTCGTCCCCATCAGATATTTCGGAGAAATTGATCATATCAACGGGACAGAAGAGCTCATCGTCAGATGACTTCTGGAAGTAAAACCATTTTGTTATCAACATGTGAAAAGCGAAAATATTAGCAAATTGCACGATTAAACAACATTTTGCAGAGTTACCTTAAGCTGAACTTCTAATCATAGGGACGTATGAACAATCCTACAAAATCGATTATGATTTTTTTGATTTTTATTATGAATTTTTTTTTGGATACGAGGAAAATAAAGCAATTTTTCTACTAGATGGAGTTTTTTAGTATTCCTTGAGTATTTCTGGTCTGTTTGGACCCATACACACATGATGTCATACTAGTAACCGACTCGAATATTGTGACATCCCATCTTATTGGGATTACGTCCAAAGACCATCAAGGTAAGCTAAGCCTTTTCCAGGACAGCTCATCAACCGTCCTTTTGGTTTTTGCTTTGCAAAGGAAAATCAGCTGCAGAATAGGATCTCAAATCATAGCTTGGATTGGTCTACTTCCTAGAAAAAAATCACAAGTCTACGAATTGATAGGTTGGTCCGCCGAAACGAAATTCTTCCGAAAGATGTCGTTCGGGCGTCATTGAAAAATTCGACATCTTTCGGAGAATTTGTCAGCATACAAAATTATCAAAAAAAACTTTTTCAAAGCACCATTTATCAGCACTTACTTACTTACTTACTTACTACTTATCAGCACTTATTACGGGCTTGATTGCTTGATCGATACTTTATTTACATCAAATTTACAGATTTCAAAAGGTCTTACAAAAAATAAAGTAGCATTTTACCGTTGAACAACTTTGAAGAAGTGTTAGAGAAATGAAATTGATTTCATCATCATCAAACTTTACAGACCATATTTAGTACCTTTCGGTGTGAGGTCTTTTAGCTGCAACCCCAGAATGGTAAACTATCGTCGTCCATGCTCTTCTATCGCATGCCAAAGAGATGGTCTGTTCCTCCGGGGAAAGTCTTCTAACTTCTAAATCTGACTTAACCTTCTCCTTGGTCTAACACTTGGGACTTGTGTATCCAAGATCCTTTTCGGTAGCCTGTTATTACCCATCCTTTGAAAATACCCGAGCCAGCGCAGACCACTGGCCTTTGCCGCCTCTTTCACTGATGAAATCCCTAAATTTTCCCTAATGTCGTCGTTCCTAATATGATTATCCCACTGCTCCCTCCAATTAACTTTTGCTATGTTCCTAAGAACCCTCATATCAGAAACCTCCAGCTCATGCACGAGATATCCGCAGTCAACCCAACTCTCACTACTGTGAAGAATCGTTGGCCTGAAAATTGACCTGTGGATAGCTAACTTTGTTTCACTACTTAATTCCTTTTTAGTGAACACGGACGACCTCAACTGACTGGCAACCGTGTTTCCCATTTTAGTCCTTTCCTTGAATTCCCTAACTTACTTGCCGTCCCCCGAAAAATTGGTGCCACATGCAGCATTCAGGCAGTCAATTCCACCCAATGAATTACTTGTATCATCTGCTAACAAAATCAAGTCATCCGCATAGGCCAGGATTTTCATTTTCACCTCAACCACCTCGACATTTCCCTGCAAGTTTGCCCGCTTGAGCTTGATGATTTTGTCCATGAAAATTATGAACCGAAGCGGGGAAAGACAACAACCCTGAAGTCCCTGAAATTGATTTATAGTTTAAAATAAAAAATAAAAGTTTAAATTTTTGTTAGGCGAAGTTTAGGGCCCTAAGGTCGGTTCTGTTGCGCGTTTGATAATTGTGCTGTGTAAGTACAATGAGAAAAGTGCTGTGGGAGTTTATTAATAGCCTCATATACATAATCGCACATGCTGAAGCGTATAATACTGCCAACATTGAAAATGATGGGAAAGCGTAACGTAAAGAGCTCTTTGGTAATAACGAAATGAAGCTGCCTGAGAGCAATTTTAGATGCGGTTCCTCAAGCCACTGGCAGGTATGTGAGAAACGAGTCCGACAATGCAAAATATATATTCAGTAGCGCGAACCTTGGCAATAGTCTCTTAAGCTTGCACAGAACTCCATAGACATTTTGCTACACATTTTCGAGATTTAGCAAGCCCGTCGTCCAGGTTCCACTTTATCTAGCACTCCATATACTGTCGAGTGGGAAGCCATATTGCTTCAGGTAGAAAAATTTGTTTCTGCCAAAAAATGATATACGCCAGATCAAACCAGCGGCTCAAAAATGTTATTTACTGCTGGGAGGATTGATTAATATAGGCCTATAATTAGTAGGATTTGTTTTTCGCCCTCTTTGTAAATTGGTATTTGAGCCGCTTACAGGGATTTCGGGTATTTGAACGTAAATATAGACATGTTCGCTACATCAGTTAGAATTGGTGTAAGAGAATCAGCACATTCAATCAGAGTACGTGCCGTCATTCCATCCACACTCGGGCTTTTCTTAGAATCTAGCTTGCAGATGAGGTTCAAAACTTCCACCTCTGTTACAGGTTATATTTAAAGAAACACGAAAATAAAAAGTTTAATCGGTTGCGATTCGGTTCCTGGATTAGCACAAATGCTGGAACCTGAACCATTCGACAGCACAAATTATAAGCCGCCTCAGCTTTCCAGCACACATAGAGGGAGTCCTGAAGACGAGCTGCATGTCAACCTTACACGTAATCTATTCAGTTGTACTGACAAGGTACTTAATTTTCGTCTTAAAAATCGGATTGCTCTTATTGCCTTCGCTTTATACACTTTATTAACGATTTATTAACGGTCACGTAAATATGTAAAAGACTCTCTAACAGAAACTCAACGAGGTTGTTCATAAATCACGTTATACACTACCAGGAGGAACAACTGTCAACTGAACAAAAAATGTTTGTTTTTCGTTTTGCTAGAGGCATAAATCGGTTAAACAGAGGTAAAGAGCAATTCAAAGTTTCTAGTTTAATCGTAAACTGATAGACTCAGTCCTACCGATGACCGAAATCTTGAAGTTTTATCTCTGGAACGAACAAGTACTAAAGTTTTCGTGGACAGAAGATTCGAGCCAACAACATAACCTCAACCGTACGCGCAAAACGGAAGCAAATCCGACAGCCTGAAGACAAGATCGAACAAAAATACGGTGATTTTGGGAAATTTCATCGCTTACATATTAATGGTCCTTGTTTTCCCGTTTGGAAGTTGGTAGCCTCAATTATTTTACGATAATTAGGCCCGAACTGATCAAATTTAATTAAACCGTCAGGAGTAATTAAATCTACAAAATACCAGCACTAAGGAGCCGCACCTGTTACATCGTAACCTCACGGCACTATTACAACGTCGATAAAGACAAAGTAAACAATTTGAATAGTTTCACGTCAACGAAATGGATCACATCAGCGTTGGTGAAGGTCTTAACATCTACCAACTCAACATTGAAGGTGCATCTACCACGAAGTCAGAGTACTTAAGTCGAAAAGCGTACGACCACAAAGTGGATGTCATTGCTGTCCAAGAGACGCATATAAACAGAGGAGAGGAATACCACACAAGAGGATTTGTGAATGGATTCAATGTCGTGGCTTACCTGCTTAGTCCAGTCTACGGTATAGCTACATACGTTCGAAACGGCATAACAGATGTGAAAGTGCTGGAGCTCAACAGCCAAAACGATGTTTTTAGGATTGTGATTGAAGTCGGCGGTCATACAGTCACGAATATCTACAAACCTCCAAATGTCGTATGGGCAAATGATCCCGTCCCAGACGAATATTTACACCATCCATCGATCTGCCTCGGAGACTTCAATAGCCACCATATGAGCTGGGGCTACAACGCTAACGATTCGAATGGAGAAGAACTGAAAAATTGGAGTGAAAGTCAAAACCTTTTCCTGGTTTTTGACGCAAAAGACAGGAAAACTTTCTTCTCGGCTAGATGGAGGAGAGGATATAATCCGGACCTTTGCTTCGTGTCGAAAGATCGAAACGACAGACCGCTTCCAGTGTCAAGAAAAGTATTGGATGACTTTCCACGTAGCCAACACAGACCAATTCTACTGCAAACCGGAACAAAGATTTTCTTTGCAAAATCGAAACAAAAACCAAGATGGAACTTTACAAAAGCCGATTGGGTACGTTTCGCTCTACGAGTCGACGCAGCGATTCGCTTCGTTCCATGCGAACTAAAGAACTACGACCGTTTCCTTGGCGTCATC
Source organism: Pseudolycoriella hygida (assembly GCA_029228625.1). Taxonomy (NCBI): domain Eukaryota; kingdom Metazoa; phylum Arthropoda; class Insecta; order Diptera; family Sciaridae; genus Pseudolycoriella; species Pseudolycoriella hygida. The sequence goes on along the minus strand of CM055406.1, from coordinate 34,071,869 downwards.
AAATCAGCGGCGAAGCGCTGCATACCCAGGGGTTTTCGAAAGAAATATATTCCCGGATGGACGTCGGAAATGAATGAAATGCTGAGAGAATACGAAGAAAGTGGTGACCCAGAAATCGCTGACGATCTTCTTGAGCTTTTAATGGCTGCAAAAAGAGCTAAGTGGGAAAAATCTACAAGTGAAATGAACTTCAAGCACTCCAGCAGAAAAAGCTGGAACCTAATGAGAAAACTCGGCGAGGCAGCAAATCCTGTAAAAATAAACGTCAACATCCGGAAAAAATTGCATCGACAATAAAACAAAATTCGAAGAAAGGCAAAGGTGACAAATCAATCCAGAGACGAATCAAATCCGAGCTTAGGAGAATTAAAGAATCTATCCACGAGAATCCAGAGCTGGACCATCCGTTCACAATTGACAAACTAAACAACGCCATCGGAAAAACAAAAATAGGAAAAGCTGCTGGACTGGACGGTATATACCCTGAATTCGTTAAACATTTAGGGAAACGAGCAAACATTTGGCTGCTGAAATTCTGCAACACAATGTTCAAATCGTCAAACCTACCGCCGCTTATCATGCGAGCGAACATCGTAGCAATACTCAAACATGGAAAAGATCCTGTGCTTCCGGAGTCCTACCGTCCAATTGCTTTGCTGAGTGTTATATACAAATTGTTAGAAAAGCTCGTCATTGGAAGAATAAAGCATCTCATCAACGAAGCGGTTCCTCCAGAACAATCAGGTTTTTGTGAAAATCGTAGTTGCACAGAACAAATTCTAGCACTTACATCATTCATCGAGTCGGGGTTTGAATTGCAAATGAAAACATCTGTGGTGTTCGTAGACTTATCGACAGCGTACGATACGGTGTGGAGGCTAGGCTTCATGGTCAAATTTCTTAAAGTAGTACCCAGTAGAAAAATCGGAAATCTGGTCAACAGTATGCTCAGTAACCGCTCCTATAGAGTCTTCGTGGGTGAGTCGAGTAGTCGAAACAAAAAGCTAAGCGATGGTTTTGCGCAAGGTGGTTGTGGGAGCCCTGACTATTTTAACTTGTACATAAGCGATATGCCGGAAACAATGTCAAGAAAGTTCCCATTCGCGGACGATTTAGCACTGGCAATGCAAACTGTCGACCTCAACGAAGCTGAAGAAATACTAACCAACGACATGGCCACCATGGACAAATATTACACCGATTGGCGTCTTTGCTTAAACACTGGCAAAACAGAAAGTTGTGCTTTCCATTTAAACAACCAAATGGCAAATGCTCAACTCGATGTTCGGGTGAGAGGCGAAACGATTCGGTACAATAGAAATCCGAAGTACCTCGGAGCTGACCTTGAGCGATCATTAACGTACGAGAAAAACCTGGAAGTTGTCAGTCAGAAACTAAAAACAAGGAACAATCTTTTACGGAAGATTGCTGGAACTGGATGGGGAGCAAATGGACATACATTACGGACCACTGCTTTGGCACTCGTTTACTCAACGGCCGAGTACGCGGCACCTGTATGGTATAAAAGCGCTCACGTGGATAAAATAGATTGTCAATTAAATGAAACCATGAGAATTATCACAGCGTCAGTCCAATCAACGCCTCTGCCGTGGCTGCCAGTGCTGGCAAATATTGTTCCACCAGATCTACGCCGAAAGGAAGCAGCACACAAGATTTGGTTTAAACTTCTGAATCACACAGACTCCGAGAAGCTTCCGATTGTTCACGACTTAATGAACCCACCACTACGCCGTCTCAAGTCCAGGCACCCAATATGGGAAGATTCAGATATTCAATCTGAAGATTTTTCAATGATTGAACGATGGCGACAAAAATGGAATGAATGTCCTAGCTTCGAAAACAAGTCGATCATCGGAGATCCATCTGAAGCTGTACCAGGTCTTCAACTTCCTCGAAAAGAGTGGAAGACGTTAAACAGGCTGAGAACAGGTCATGGGTGTTGTGGCGAAAAAATGTATCTGTGGAAGTACACCAACTCACCTGTTTGCGATTGCGACAACGTCTCGGTTCAATCGATGGGTCACATCATAAACGACTGCGCAACCAGACGCTTCCCGGGTGGTATATCAGAATTGCACTCAGCCTCGACGGACTCAATGGAGTGGGTAAGAAATTTGGATTTGAATTTATGAAGCGAAAGCGACCGGGCGAGTAAGTGACGAACATGTAAATATGTGAAATAGCCTGTACATTTTTGTGATTTTTTTTTGTAATTTTTTCCTGACTGTGATGCTTTTTAGAAATTTTTGGTTTAAAGTCTTTTTCGTCTAACTTTTGTAATAGTGGTACCATACGCTTAAATAAAGGAGGGAGAAGTGTATTCAAAACGCTACGAAGCGGTTCAAGAGACGGAGGGTTATAAGCATTGTTACGTGACGTTCAAAACATTTCTGCTGAATAAACGATGATTTTGATGGACTGCGAGCCGGTCCATCATTCTAAACTGAGAGTTATGTAATTCGTGAACTTCCCCTAGATGACCTGTTATGTTGTCACACTAAAAATTTGATGACGGTCGACACTACCTCATCCGTTTATTTACCTTGAATATAGAATACAAAAAATAACAAAAGTTTCAACTCTTTGAACAGAAAACACTTGTTGTTTGTCTATTGGAGCTATTTAAATTCAATTTTGTTTACGGTATTCTGTTACAATGAATCATTACATCTATCTATTAAAAGAGTCAAAGGTAAATACAATGTTGACTGAAAATGAAATGGCTATTTTAACGACTCAAAAAACATTTGAACAAGCAAGGATCGTATCACCGTGTACCGTGTATTTCCATTTAAAGAGCTAGTCCGCCTTTACGGCATATAAACATCATAATTACATTTCATACTGAAACAGGGAAAATATAGTTCCATTCGAATGATATACACCATTGAAGGAAAGAATAAGTTCTCGTCATCGTGAGTTTTTGACGGAATTCAGGATGTGTGAATCGGTTTCCGTTATTGTTTACGCAAAGAACACAAAAGATGTGGAATAGTTGAATGAACAAACACGGAAAGAAATCTTGAAAGCAAAGAAGAATGCTAATTGTCTGAAAATTTATTAAAATCGACTTATCTTCTGGAGGTAATTTAATATTCTTTTCAAATCCAGTGCAACGAACTGCTTCTGTGTGCAAAATAATTCGGCATTAGGTTAGCATAGAATGAATATATTTTTACGTTAAAACCCACCCTTAAGAAATGAGCGAAAACTCTGAAAGTAATATCCTTTTGCTGGTGCAATAAAGTAAAGTTTTATAATAAAATGAAAACATGGCAAACGTTTTGTAATAGTCCAGTGACTTGATGTTACAATGCAGAAAAGGATTCAAATTGTTACCATATCCCTAAACAATCTTTTAAGAAAAAGAAAAAAAGAAGAAATCATTGTCACTGTGAAATACAGAATCCGTAATTTTAACGACGACAAAATCTATCTTGGGCAATGTACTGTGGCATGTTCAAAAGATATCATGCAGATTTTTGTAAAATACCATAAATAAAATGTTGTACCTTCAATGGGAATGAGGGCTTTCAAGGGTGAGATTTATCACGGAAATGCTATGTGTATAAGAATTTTATTTCGGTGTATAGATGGACTATGTTTATGACTTTATAAAACTCTTTTAATATGAAGACAGGAGAGCGAAGAAAAAAAAACCTTTTCTGCTTTATTTGCATTTACAAAATATTGCTATCTGGACAAATTCGATGTAAATTTCGGTTTTTATGGGTCGGTAACGTGAACTTACCTTTTAAAATACGGTGGAACGGTGGGTAGTAAAAACATTTTGTTTATGACAGGTAAGTATCGTACCAGTGATAGAGGAAAGGATTTTATTCGATTAAAAAGTACGCTTTGTTTTTATTGAATTTAATGAAATAAAATTTCTAACATCAATTGACTTAACATAATGTGAAAAACTTCGTAAACATTTTTCATTATAGATCGAATCGGAGGACGGATACCTAACTAGTTTATATGCAATTTCGTTGTAAAATGTAACTTTTTCATTACTTTTCATAAATTACTTCCGCTTTTTCCTCCTGCTTTCTGCTTTCACATTGTGTCTTTTTTCACGAATGTGGAACCTTAAATTCGATTATCGTGATGATTTTTAATAGATTTTAAATTTGCTTGGATTTGACCTGTTCCAGCTATTTAAACATGTTTTTCTTGGGAAGAAGAAAGGTTTTGACGAACGAGCACACTGGGTGTACTTCTTCAAATCAGAATAGAACTCATTTGGCTTTTTTCGTAGGTAGATCTAACCGTTGACCACCAAAAGTGTTGGGAAAGGCTAAACTCCGGTAAGAGGCAACTCGCACATTACCAAAGATCTCTTAAAACTTAACAGAAGGAGGTGGAAATTCTAACGAAACACAACACGCTAAGATTCCATCTGAACAAAACTCAGTAGTTATTTGATGGCGACCGACTAACGCACCGGAAACAACTTAGCATTTGCTGTTGCACTGTCTAGCCGTTTTCTGGGAGACTTCTACCTTACGCTAGAAGAATTTCGGGAAATACCTCTATTTGAGGAATTCACCCAATACCACAAACTTCAACCTCATCACCACACATCCTATGAAACGATCATCATCTTTTCTCCGCATCGACACACATTCATAGCCAGGAATGTGTTTGCTACAATGGGACGAATGAAGCTTGGCTAAGTGCTACAGGGCAAGCAGATGATGCAAAAAGTCTATTAATAAAGGTGCGATAGCATAATATAAATATGCAATGGAAAAACATAGCAAAACATAGAACTGTCAAAATATCTGACACGCTCTTAAGTCAGAAACTAACTTCTTTGACTTTATGTTTTCATCCATCCTGTCCGTCCGTCCGTCTGTGCACCCTTCGCCGGTGAATCACCAATGATTCCCTGATGAGCCATTGGTGATTCCCCGGTGAATCATCTGTGATTCCCCGATGAATCATCGGTGATTACAATGGGAATAATCGGTGATTTCAATGTGAATCATCTGTGATTACACTGTGAATCATCAGTGATTCCATTGTGAATCATCGGTGATTTCACTATGAATCATCGGTGATTTTACTGTGAATCATCGGTGATTCTACTGTGAATCATCGGTGATTCTACTGTGAATCATTGGTGATTCCACTGTGAATCATCGGTGATTCCACTGTGAATCGTCGGTGATTACACTGTGAATCATCGGTTATTACACTGTGAATAATCGGCGATTACAATGTCAATCATCTGTGATTCCACCGTGAATCATCTGTGATTACACTGTGAATCATCGGTGATTCCATTGTGAATAATCAGTGATTCCAATGAGAATAATCGGTGATTTCAATGTCAATCATTTGTGATTGCCCGATGAACCATCAGTGATTTAACTGTAAATCATCAGCAATTCCACCGTGAATCATCGGTGATTCCACTGTGAATCATCGGTGATTCCGCTGTGAATCATCGGGGATTCCACTGTGAATCATCGATGATTCCACTGTGAATCATCGGTGATTCCACTGTGAATCATTTGTAATTCCACTGTGAATAATCGGTGATTCCAATGGGAACAATCGGTTATTTCAATGTCAATCATGTGTGATTCCCCGGTGAACCATCAGTGATTTAACTGTAAATCATTGGTGATTCCACTGTGAATCATCGGTGATTTCACTGTGAATAATCTGTGATTCCACTGTGAATAATCTGTGATTAAAGTATGAATCATCTGTGATTCCACTGCGAATCATCTGTGTTTACACTATGAATCATCTGTGATTCCACTGTGAATCATCGGTGAATCCACTGTGAATCATTGGTGATTCCCCGGTCCAAAACCAACTTCTTTGACTACACTCTAACTTTCCTATACCCATGACAATGGTTTATTGTATACCTTTGTGCCTTCAGTCAATCAACTAATCTGGTCAACGGTTGCCTTTTGACTACTCCTAAAGAATATCTACTTCCAATATGTTCCGATCGTTTCATTCTATTAGTTAAATTTATTCACCGAAATTGCATAAAACGTTGCATGCAACATGTGTCGTCTGATGTTCGCGAAAGAAATCTTTCCTGTGACCATACACTCGTCACAAAAATTAATATTATTCAATTACAACTATCGTGAAATCATTTTTGCTCATAATAATCGTGGTTTCATGTAAAATTACAAAATTTTATTATTACTAATCGACACGAGTTCACAAGTTCACACATATATTTTGTTTGTTATTTAGATATTGCGATTAAAACATTGTACATCAATACATTCATGACCGTAGCATTTCTAGTTTAAAGTAAACGAAGAGTGTTGTATTAGAGGGCAACCCTAATTACGAGTATGTTGGTGAAACAACGATTTTTCAATAATTAAAGAGATTCTTCATAAGCTAATCTTTCCTCAAACGGCTGGAAAAATATAAATAAAAAAAAATGCAATTTTTAACTTCACGTTATAACCACGGACATAGACCACAGTAACTTACCTCTCGGGAGTTCTATCATGGAAAACCTTCGCATTAGTAAGAAAAAGAATGCTGTTTCTTGTCTCTTAGCTAGTTCCGAGAAACGGGAAATCCGAAAAGTGTAAAAAAATTTACCTGAATGAATATGAACCTGAATATTGAATAGATAATTCCCTTTTCACTTCCGAAATGAGGCTGTAGACTTTTCGAATGCGTGACTGCATTTTAAGAGACGAATCTGCAATATAAAAATCGGGGCGACCGATTCTCTTCACCTTCACAACTTAACTTTGAAGTTTTTCCAATATTTCCTTATATATTTTCACCAAACGTTTCACTTTGGATTACTTTAAACTAAATATTCTTTATGTTAACTTAAAGTGACCGAGGGTGTTCTTTACTTAAATTGGGAAACGATTTTAAAAACGACGATTCGACCTTAATACGATTGCTTTTGTATAAAATTGTTAACGTTTAGTCATAAGTTTGTTGATGTTTTTTACATACTATTTTTCTTACAGTTTTACATCATCCAAATGATTAGTCGCGGTAGATTAATTGAAACACATTTCATCGAATGCAGAAACTCTACATTCGGCTTTCTTTACCTTTTCATAACATAAACGAGCTCAACTTTACTTCCATTTTTTTCGTTTGTGTTCAGAACGTGTTGTCCTGGTCCAAACCCTCGTCTCGAATAACTTACAAAATGTACGTAGATGTAAAATTCAATGGTGGGGATGGGGATACGTGGGTATGGCGGAATCATCAATACAAACTCACATTACGGCTTTACGACCCGTTAATAAACATAGGTGAAGTAGACTGGAGTACTTACACGAAATATTGCGGAATCAGAACCGAAGGCGCGTAAATTAAGTATGATTTTTTGTTTTCAAGACATCGGTCATCCTTTGCTTCCTCAGTACTGATATTCCATTTTCCTTTTTAAATCAGTCACATTTTGGTTGGACATTTTGTTATAGTGTGCCTGCTACACAGCTGTTCCATTTTTGGAATCGAAATCAATTTCAAATAAACTAGCGTGAGATTTGCGCCTATCATTTTCTATTTTATCTAAGTCAAATGTTCCAAAATCTTCACTACCACTCGGTGATTCTTGGTAGTACATCTGTGGGTATAAGCTTTTAGCTCGTGCTTGAAATTGAGATCGTGTTGAAAAGCTAGATGGCGATGCTGGTATTGCGTTCGGCCAGTGAACGGATAATGTATCGTCACCAGCATATGCATCTCTTTGTCGACTATTTCGTGAAGCCAAAGCATCGTATGACTTTTTGTAATAATCGTTATATTGTTGCTCCTTGTTGGGCATATAAACACCACTTGCTGATACCCGGCGAGTGGAAAAATCATCAACAAATTCTAAATTGCGTTTCAGGAAATCTCTGGGCAACGTTCGACTTTGATATAAACTTCGATTGGAGTTATTTTGCTGGAAGTAGTTGTTATCAAAACGATTATTCAACTGTCTGTGATCGTATTCCAGGTCAAAGAAATTCTTTGGATATGACTTATTGTTTATGTCTTTCAACGAGGTCTGAGAATTAAACAAATTCGATTTCCGTATATTTGATGGCGCAAAAGAATTCCGTCGGTTCTTCAGACTGGCATAATTATCAACAATATAAATACTTTTATTGTCATCCAATTGATCGTACTCAATCAAATAGATGTCTTTCGGTTTCGGACGATTTCCGGCACGTTCACAAAATTCATTAAAAAGCTCATCTTTTGACTTTGTACGTTTGGCGCTGCTCAAAATCCCTTTTGTTATGCCACACATATCATTCAAGCTATCCCGCGATGACGATTTCTTTTGGCTGTCTCTGTCATTCGATTTGGAATTGGTCGAATAAATGTCGGTTGTGGTTGAAACGCTTCGGGTCAACGGAAATTCGTTTGGTAAATCGAATGGAGAAAATTTCGGTGCAGGTTCAATGTAGAGTTCGTTTAAACTTTTCGCCAGATTTTTGGTGTGCAAAGAACAGTTTTGTGATTTTTCAAAAAAATATCTGAAAGTAAAAAAGTGATACAGAAAAGATTTTAGAATTTGTTAAGGGTAAGTGTAGGAAACGATTGAAATTTTTTACAATTTTTTAAACCTTTAAACCTTTTAAACCTGTGTTGAACGATAACAATTACGAATATTACAACAAAAAAGATGACTTAATTCTAAACTTAACCTACTAGTAACAAAATAAAACTAAGAGTTTATAAGAAAACAAAACAAATTGAAAGAGAGAGAGAGAAATATATAGAAAATTTAAACAAAATTGAACTACTAAAACTTCCCAACCTTGAAAAATGCATCAAACAGTTCTTAGTGAATAAAGGGGATGACACATTTCTCTTAACCTCCATTGGTAGAGAATTCCAAACCGTGGTGGCATGAACGAAGAATGAATTTGCAAAAATATTTCTTACAGCGCGAGGAGCAATCAAAGATGGATTCCGACTTGATCGAGAAAATCGTAGTAAATCAAACAAGTAGGCCGGCCTTTTCTCAACTAGAATGCTCTTCATAAAAACGCACCACCTAAATTTCCTGAAATTACGAAACGTGCAACCCAGAATAGATTTTTCCTGTGTCGCCACATTTTCCCTTCTCTTTATTTTATACGCAAATCGAACACATGCATTGAACGCAACCTGCAAAGATTCCAGAGAATCAGCATCCATATCCGTCAACACCGAATCGCAATAAACGAAGTGTGGCAACAATAACGTTTTTACCAACATTATTCTTTTAGACGCCGGCAAAAAACTCCCACAGTTCCAAAGGATCCATAGACAGCCATATACAACCCGCTTAACTTGACTAACGTGATCGTTCCACGTCATCAAGTTATTAATCCACAATCCAAGTATCTTTGCCTTAGACACGTACTCCACCACCTCATCACCAACAAGAACGGGATTATCCAACAATACAGGATCATTCACACTGATCTCATAGTTGGACACAACAATGATTTTCGATTTCTCAGCATTAATCAATAGCTTGTTTACATCTACCCAATGCTTGACCCTCTTCAAGTCCGAATTCATAAGAGCGACACCACTTCCAAAATCAAACCAATCGTGATGCAAATACAATTTGACATCATCCGCGAAAAGATGGCATTTACAGTGTTGCAGGACTGCAGGGAGATCATTCACAAATAACGAAAACAAAAGCGGACCAAGGACCGAACCCTGAGGAACACCTGATACCGTTGTTCGAAATGAGGACAGGAAATCATCAATAAGCACGGCTTGACTTCTGCCAGACAAATACGATTCAATTAGCTTAATTGCACACCCTTCAAAAAAAATTTAAACTTTAGTTTCGACAAAAGCAAATTATGATCAACTAGATCGAAGGCACTAGAAAAGTCAAGTAGAAGCAAAAGGGAAACCATATTTTTATCAACAATTCTAGAGTGTAAATTTTCCCTTATATCGTGGGTAACCTTCAACAACGCCGTAGCGGTACTATGGTTCTTCCTATACCCCGACTGAAATTCATACAAAAGTTTGTTCCCATCCAGAAAATCCGTCATTTGCCACTTCATAAGTTTCTCCAAAGCCTTAGACAGAGCTGGTAAAACATGGACACCCCTAAAATCTTTTAACTCATACTTTGAAGACTTCTTGTGTACGGGAATCACTTTTGACTTCTTGAATGCACTAGGATACTCAGATGACATCAAAACATAATTAAAAAAGTGACAAATGTAAGGCAAAGTCACGGATAAAGTTTTTTTAATAAAAGCAATTGGTAAATCATCAAAGCCGGTGGCTCTGGAAGTCACCTGAATAATAGCCTTCCATGTTTCTTCGTAGTTAACTTTATGAAACGAAAAAGAATTTGAATTTGGAGGTGCTCGCCTTATAGACGAATTTACAGACCGGCAATCCAATGACAAATCATTCAAAGGAGAAGCAGAAACACCAACAGTTCTCCCACACAAATGATGATTAAAATCATCGGACGTAAACGGCGGACTAATGACAGATTTATTCCTACCCATGCCCAAACTTCTCAATTTATTCCACGTCGATTTAGAATCGTTACAGTTCCGAAACTGAAAGTCATAATAATCCCTCTTCGCCTTTTCAATCAGGGCATTAGCCCTATTACGTAACTTCCGATACTCCCCGTGTGTATCATCTGTTCGAACTAACCTCCAATACCTATAGGCAACATCCCTTCGCGTTAAAGAATGATCAATCTCCTGCGTAAACCATGGAGTTCTAGAATTCTGACGATCACGACAAGGTTTCAGAGGAGCATGCTTGTTCAACAACTCTTTCAAGTTCCCTTCAAGACAAGAACAAATATCATCAACGTTCACCATATTGAACACTTCATCCCACGACAAGGTTTCCGCGTCCCTCAACAATTCTTCCTCATTGATCCCGTGAACATTTCTGAAATACCGCTGAGGCTTTAGAGGAATAACAGAGGGTGAGAAGTAACTCATAATCAAAATGTCGTGCTTTGACATACCCGTATCCAACTGATCAACTCTCTTCACAGAGTCTAATTTACGCGAAACAAACAAATCCAGCAAAGAAGCTCCACTATCATAGAAGTGTGTAGGAGATCCATTCAAAATGTTTAAGCCATTGCCGGTAAACACAGCTCTAAAGTTCTTCATACGAGTCCGCCTATCTGCGTCAAGCAAATTCTCATTAAAGTCACCTGCAAATATGACGTGCTCATAGCCAAGAGAATACTTTTCTAACACATTTGCCACAACGTCAAACTCATATGTTTTAACCGCCTTATAGAATACCCCAAACAGTATTTTAACATCAGGAAAAATCAATTCTAGCAGCAAGTAATCAGCCATAAACCGATCAACCACCGGCCGATCATACTTAAATTGGGAAGAAGCTAATACGCGAAACTTGACATCGTTCTTCACGTACACTGCCACCCCACCGCTTTTCTTACGTTTTCTGTCACATCTTACTAGTTTGTACCCGTCAATCGCAACCGCCCTATCAGGGACATAGCTTTTCAACCATGTCTCACTAAATGATATTACGCGAGCGTTCGTGTCGAGAAATGTTTCGCGTAATTCGTTAATTTTAGACTTTACACTAGACACGTTCAAATGACAAAAATTTTAAACATTATCGCCACGAAACATTGTCTTAAGCATAATATTAGGGATACTCACCCCGCTCATGCCACCAGTTGTACTATTCGACATCAAAGAAATTTTCAGTGTCATTCCCTTCTTCACTAGCTCCCCAATTGATAATGAAATTAAACTTGCGATAATTCAGCACAATAGTATTCATCCGGAAAAACAAAAAACAATTTACTCTCTCTCTAAAAAAACAAAACTTATAATTATAACTTAAATGAAACATCACCACCTCATTTGAATTATTAATCCACATGCTCAGACCCATCTTCAGTGGTTCCTTGTGCACGTCGCAGAAGAGCCAGCAGCGGAGTTAATTTCCCCTTTAGAAACAGCAGAGCCACCATTGTCATTCAAATTAACCATTAGGGTATTTCAACATTCAACAAATACAGTTATTACAGTTATTCAAGAGTTTATCTTAACGTAAAGTAGTGAGAATGGGTTGAAAAAAGAATTGATTCCAAATTTGCGGGATTTAATGAGATACATATGTCGCTGAGTAGGGCTAATTTTTTTGGGTTGCAAAAATTAGGCTTCAGACTGCTACACAACGCGAGCCCTAAGTGATTTAAAGGATCAAACATGTCATTTCATTGTTTAGCTATTAAACCAAATATGTTTGGGCTTGCTATATGGCTCGAAATTTGGGGCTAGTTTAGGACTGAGGATTAAAGCCGACCCAGAGCTTTGGGATCAGAGATCCAAGATATTTAACTTTTGCTCAAAAAAGCATGTCGTTTTAGCTGTGTCAGCAATGGAATAAGCTTTTTTATTCCAAAGATGAATGTGAAATTTAGGGCTGGCTTAGGGCTGACGATTAAAACCGGCACCGAGTTCAGGGTTCATCAGGGACCCAAGGTATTCAACTTTTGCTCAAAAAAGCATGTCGTTTTAGCTGTTTCAGCGATCATATAAGCTTTAATCCATAGAAATTCGAAAAGTCTCAAAAGACTTTTCATCGTTGAGTTCACTAAACGAAAAGTCTCGCAGGAACCTATTATAGGTATGCGAGACTTTTGTCTGACACAGATTCTAGATTTATCAGGTTGGGGCGGTGATCTAGTGATCCTTTGTTTCGTCACCCGTTCATCATGTAAATCTCCTAAAACCTCCCAGTCCCAACCAAGAACCTATCCAAAGCAGCAGGCCCTATGCTGGGTACTGTTGCGGGTTGGACCACATAACTACCTAGAGTCTTGAGCCTCAGTGAGGAAAACTTCGGACATTCACATATCACGTGAACGCCTGTCTCCTCGCCGAAGCCACAGGTGCAATTGGGATCATTGGTGAGTGCCATTTTAGCCAGATGCTTGCTTAGTTTACAGTGCCCGGTGATCGCACCAACCACTCGCTTGATGCGACACCTGTCCATGTTTAGCAATTCTTTAGATCACTTCCCATCGGGCACCGGGAAGAAGCGCTTTGTGTTCACTCCTCCCTCATAGGTGCTCCAATGGATAACGAATTCCGACTTAGCCCAACACTCTATTGCTTTTACACATTCCGTGTGTGGTATGGGTATGAAAGGTTCCGGCCCACAACTTAAAGTTGCTGAACCTTTCCTCGCAAGCTCATCCGCTCTCTCGTTTCTCTCCACGCCAGTGCGTCCGGGGACCCAGACCAGCTTTACCTGATTTCTCAGTCCAACCCGGTTCAGGGTTTCCTTTAACTCTTTCACCAGCTTGGATGTCACGACAGGCGACATGAGCGCCCCAATCAAAGCCTCGCTGTCGGAACAGACTGTAACTTTTCTTCCACATGCATCTGTTGGGATTGCCTCCTGTACTCCCATCAGTGCCGCGAACGTCTCAGCCTGAGTCACGTTGGCTAACCTTCCTAGGTGATACCACCTTTCAACAACCTGCCCTGGAGAAAATACCCCGGCTCCCGCGCCTTCCGAAGTTTTAGAGCCGTCAGTGAAGCTCACAACTTCTTCACCCGAGATGTGACTTGGCCAGCCTTCCAGCCATTCCGACCTGCGCTGGGCGGTCTCATTCGGTCCCTAGGCATCTCAAAGACCTCATTAGTGATGACCTTCTTGATTTTCCCATGGCCCGAAGTGAAATCCGGAGTCCAAAGATCATTCTGTGATAACCTATCTGCCGTAGCAAAGGCTTTCGCCTTTAATTCCACGTAGAGCGGTGGCAAGTTAATCAACGTCTCAATGGCCGCCGTAGCTATCGACCTCATAGCACCGGTAACACAAATGCACACCAGCCTTTGAATCTCGTTCAGCTCTTTCCTGGCACTCCCTATGTCGAGTCTCGGCCACCACACAACGCAGCCGTGCCTTATGACTGCTTCGTAAATCCACAGTATAGCCTTGGACGGTAGACCCCAGTTCCTCCCAAATTAGTTCCTGCAAATCCAAAAAGCTGCTATAGCTATAGCCTTCTGTGCCTTGTCCTTGACATGCTTGATCCAATTTAACTTGTGATCGAGAATAACTCCCAGATATTTCACTTCTTTCCAGGGACGATGTCTTTATCAAACAGCTTCAGTTCACCTACAAGTTCTTGACCCGACGTTCTCTTGCTAAAGAGAACTATGTCCGTCTTGTCCGGGTTAACTCTAAGGCCGTTGTTTCGACACCATTCCTCAACTACTTTCAGCGAGTACCTCATCCTATCGCCCAGCGTGCTCTTGAACTTACCTCTGATCAGAATTGTCAAATCGTCCGAGTACCCTAGGGCGAAAATCCTCTCGTCATTCAGCCTCCTGATGAGGGAGTCCACGACCATGCACCACAGCAAAGGAGATAATATTCCCCCCTGAGGGCTAGAAACTAGACTTGTGGGAACATACAGTTGCCTCAACTGCCCAGTTCCTGAGCATACCAGTAATCCACCTCGTCACCATCTGTCCCACTCCCCTACTTTCTCGGCGGATGATCTCGAAGTTGGTATTATCGAAAGCACCTTGAATATCCATGAAACATCCAAGTGTTATCTCCCCCCTCCCCCCTTCGAAAGATCTCTCTACCTTGGCCACCAGACTGTGCAGAGCGGAATTAGTAGATTTGGCTACCTGGTATGCATGCTGATTCACATGCAGTGGACATCTCGGAAGAATTTCATCTCTGATGTAGAGGTCTATCAGTCTTTCTAACGTTTTTTGTACGAAAGACGTAAGACTAACGAGCCACGTAGAGCTCCACAGAGCGGTTCCAATAGGATTTCTCCACTCTCTTTCAGAAGAGCAGGGAATATCCCGTCGTTACCCTCCGACTTGAATGGCCTAAATCTTCCAATGGCCCATCTCACCTTGTCTACAGTGACAATTCGGCTGGCTAGAGCCCAGTCCTCCTTTGATTGTGAGTATGGCACTGGTTCCCCGGCGTCGCTTTTCTCGTCACTGCAGCCCGGAAAATGGGTTTCTAAAAGATGTGTGGCCGTTTCCTTACCACAGCTCGTGAATTCCCCACCCGGCCTCAGTAATGAGCCTGGTAGGAGCCTCGAATCTTTTGCAAAGATGTTATGAATTCTGGCATAGTCCGGAACGTGTTCCATTTCTGCGCAGAAGTTCCTCCATACCTCCCTCACCTTCCACCGAGCCGCCTTTCTGAAGGTCTTCTGTGACATTCTATAGGCGTTCCAGTCCTCATCCAGTGAGGTTTTCCTGGCACAATTCCAAGCTTTTCGAGCTGTTTTCCGCAGTTTTCCAATCGCTCGGCTCCACAACTTATCTTTCCTTCTCCCCTCGGACGTAAGTTCTGGACATGAGCTCTTGTATGACTCAGTTAACAGCAACGTGATACTATTCACGGCTTCTTCCAGCTCCTCGGAGGATCTCGGAATAGCCGTTGATAGTTTTGTCTCTAAGTGCTCCTTCAGGAAATTTCTGTATTGTTCCCAGTTCGTCCTCCTTGGATTTCTATATTTGATCACCTTCGGCCCGTGGCCCCTCAGACTAAAATGTATACATCTATGATCCGAGAAGCTAGGCGTTAGTGATACTCAATCTGGTCTACCAGGGAATCAGATCTGTCTGACACAATAAAATAACATTATTTTGTGAGGGCAAAATTAATTTTAATTTTTTGTATGCTGTTAGGTTTCGGAAAATAAGTTTCATTAAGAAATTTAAAAAAAAATCTTTTTTCAAAAATGTTTTTCGAAAAAATTTCTTTTTGCATTAGGACCCCAGGTTTTACATAAAGGGCGGGTTTTTCACTTCGGCGATTTCCAATAGCACAATTTGTAGCGCTCTAGCGTTTCAAAAATCTTCATAAAGTATCAAACATCCTAGGGTTCGTTTCACTGTTTCTAAAGAGCCATACGCGCCAAAATCGGTTAGGTTACGAAAAGGCTATACGATATTTTTCGGAGGATGTAAAATGATCAAATAGTAAAAGACTTTAAAAGATAACATCCTACATTGTTTCTGAAGACATCCTAATAGCCTCCGATTTACACATTCACATTGAGTAAATTTTTGTTTGTTTTAAAGGTCTAGGATGTGAGATACTTTGCAAAGCAGATGTCTCACAAAAATACTCCTGAAAAGCCCATTCCCATTTGTAAAATAATTTCGCACAAAAAGTACAAATTGCATCTAGCAACCTAACCAGTTAATAACTTTTTTTTCACTTTAAACTTCCTTACCGTCTTTGAGTAAATGGCGAATAATATCCGTTGGGGAGTGCAGGATGTTTTTTGCAATTATAATTCATTGCACTTCCAATTCCACTGCCACCTCCATTAAACTGTTTTATATTCAAATCCAAGTCCTTTATCTTTTCCGGTGTACGCGGGTACAGAAAACAAGTCATCATCTGCGAAATATTCAAAGAAAAATGTAAATAAAAAGAAATATTTTTGCAGTTTCAAACTTCTTTCACTACCCAGTATTTGTGCTTGTGCTTAATGGTTGTATAACCAATGCATAAATCAATAATAATTCATTCCCTTTTGATTGATGCATTTCAACAGTTTTTATAAGATTTAAGTATAAACTCACAGCTCTTTGGTGCGAGTTATTATTGTCGCATTGATAATTGTGTTAAAAGGAAATTAATTGAAATTCTATTAAAGGAATTGTAATTCGATTCTGTTTGATTTTATATCGTAATAAAATCTACTTTATTTTGTATTTCCGGCACCCAACAATAGTTCATACCTAATCCTCCCTATTTAAGCGAGGGGGATGCGGAGCTTCAACTTTTTTATTTTTTTTTTTTTGACCTGAGTGAAGTATTCGGTTTACCAATTCAAGCTATTCAAATTAGGACCGCGGAGTTGGTTGACTTTTCATTGCGAGATCTAAATCTAAAAAAAATCTTGACCAGTTTTTGCAAAATCCTTTTTCCCTTAGGTCAAATTCGAAGACGAATAACATCGGTTAACAACTTTTGAAGATACGGTCGAAAAAGTGATCAAGTCGGTAACAATTTTTTGACTAAAACTTGGTGAAATGAGGATAGAAATCACTTTTCCAGGTTTGAAATGGAATTAGGCATGTCCTTAGCTCCTTAGACATCAAAAACGCCAAAAATATTTTTTGAACAAAATTGTCGGTGCTATCCGTTAGTTCAGGTCGCGTTGACACGTTTTGTTCGTGCTCAACTTTTTGTTTTATTTGAACTGTTTTATTGTAATATTTGTTCGCATTGAACGTTGTTTGAAGTTGCATTTAGTGAAATACTATCGTGTACGTTCCAATTAAATTATTATTTTGGCGATAATTATCGAAAATAAGCTTCAATGCTCATGTACGTGTGTGTAAAACAATAGCAGCTGCTTCCATTGTCATCGTTCTTCGTATACATCAAGCGCCTATGATTTATTTTTTATCGTTCCATTCCGACTGAATATAAACAACATCTAATGAACGATTGTAGAGTGTGATGGCAGTTTTCATATTGAAAATCCAAATAAAATTATATGTGATGGAATTTGTCGCCAATCTTTTCACGCCAATTGTGTTAACTTTAGTAAAAATGCGCTACTATGCTATAGAGAACTGCCGAATCTTCAATGGTTCTGTGATGCTTGCATATTTCAAATACGCTCGTTCAACGTTTCGTGTTCTCAATTGAACAAGAATAATTCCACCGTTGTCATCCCAACCTCATCGCCACCTCATGTTCGTCGTTCATTCATTGCTGCCCAACGTATTCGAAATCCGTTCCCGAATGTTAAACAAAGAATAGCTCCGTATTTTTGGTTACCCGATCGCCTAACGTCGAATGTGATATCGCTCAATCAACGCCGCAGCATCATTCCACAGATTTAAAAGAAGCACTAAATGAACCATCCGTGATCAAAACCCCGTCGGCTAATTCTACTTCCTTTTCCGATTTTCTAAACCCATCAATCGCTGAACCAGTGCCCGCTAAAATCAAAAACTCAACATTTCAACCGAAAGATGATTCGATCCAGTCACAAAATATTGTCTCGCCGCTGTTGTCCGAAAAACAGAAGGTCGCTTATGTGTCCAAATTTCATCCTTCTGTTACCGAAGATGAAGTTGTGAATTACTTAGTGCGGAAGAACGTAATAAAGTCAGTTGAAGATGTAAGATGCAAGAAACTGGTCTCACCCCATGCTGATATCGACAACATCAGCTTTGTGTCGTTTAAAATTATTTTTGATGCTAAAGTATTTCACTCAATAGTCAATGAAAAATTGTGGCCTGAGGGCGTAATTGCTCGTGAATTTGTCAAACGCTGAAAAACTACTAATTTTGAATTTTTTAGATTTTAGTTTCGTTTTTTCATTGAGTAACCTATCAGTACCGTAATAATTGTCGTCATCTATTCAGCCAGTTTTTTGGCGGTGAAATAAATAAATAAATAATCAAAAACTTCATTTCTTTCGACTTTTGTACTTTCGCGTCGTCAGCGCCACCTATTTTGCCCAATGTTTCCAAAAATACTTTCCTCCATACTTTCTAAATTTATTGTCTTTCCAACATGATTTGATTAATGTTCCACAGTGATGTATGCAGGAATTTTCTTAGGAAAAATTCGGAATAAAAAATACTGAAAAATACCACCGACAATTTTCTAAAAATGTAAAAAAATATTTTTTGTGGAGTTACGAAATCGATTTGAGAAAACTTTTTTTTTGGACATGTCTTGGAAAATATGGACATCAGAAAAATTTTGTCGTGATCAGTTGATCAGGCTTTAGGGTTAATGCATATAGGACTAACTAATGCTACTCGGCCATGCAGTATATTTCATAAATTACATGAATAAATCGAAGTTTTGTGTGGGGTTGAGGGGATTAGGCGGATTAGCTGAAAGGGAACATTTCTATAAATTAATTGGGGGAAGTGAAAAGGGGAGCATTATGCTCATCGAAACGCAGGGTTTATAGAGAATCTTAGTTATTTCTATCTATTTATTTCATTGCCTGCGGCTTCACGCAAAACTATCAAAGAATATTTTTCCTGTATTTGACGTCTGAATCATTTTGTCTCGTCAACTTTGTCCAACTTCCTGTTGATAGCAGCGGCTAATTTTGGGAATTTGATTCCTAAAGATTCTATAAAATTGCTAAATTCTTAAATTTAAGATTTTACACTTACGGAAATATATTTTTTCATCAAATAGAATTTTGTACTTCTGCGCAGCTTTTTAACGCTGCAAAAACTTGCGCAGAAGTACAAAATTCTATTTTATGCAAAAATATATTTCCGTAAGTGTAGGAATTTTTTGTAATTTTATGGAATTTTTAGGAATTCTCAAAAATAGGCCCTGGTTGGTAGATGTGTTTAGAGGACGTTTGAATGCAGTATCATAGAAAAAAAACAGTAGAACAAAATATAACTGAAAGCGATGGAAAAATAGCATACGGACAAAAGACATGACTAACTTGTCTGACTTGTTTCAAGGTTGAAGAGCACTACACAAATTTTAAAGTAAAAAAATCTGTAATGACGACCCCCTGAGATTTGTTCCTTCCCTTTTGAGAATATTGACCAAAAATCTTATATTTTACTACACTTACGGAAATATATTTTTGCATCAAATAGAATTTTGTACTTCTGCGCAAGTTTTTGCAGTGTTAAAAAGCTGCGCAGAAGTACAAAATTCTATTTGATGCAAAAATATATTTCCGTGAGTGTATCGCAATAGTTGAGATAATTCCGTAATGCGCAGTGTGAATTCTCTTTTTGCGCATGCGCATTTGTTAGTTTTCTAAACTATTGCGATAGTAAGGCATGACTTTGTTTTGTCATCAACATTTTCAGAAGGGAAGGAACAAATCTCAGGGAGCAATGGAATTCTGTCGCTAAGGAGAGGCCTCTTTCCTGCTTTTTTTTTTTTGAATACTGATGAGGCTTCGTTTACCTCTTAATCACAGAAAGTCACCTTATATTCAACGAAATATTCATGAAAATTCACCAACTATAGTATATGGCGAGTAGCTCGAGTTTGCCCTCGTGTTAGGCCCAACAGATTGAACTAGTGAATCGATCTTAATCAACTTTTTCTAGATAATTTTTTTAGGAATAAATAAATCTGTCTACACCTTGAAAAGCAATTCCCGTTCGTAAATCGCGGAGATATAAGCAAAAATATTTCTGCGACCTTCAAAAACACGATCGTAAGTTCGAGATTTCTTGGCCGATTTAGCCCATCTTCAATCTCAACATTCCTTTTGAAACTACCTTTCAGGCAGACCCGATTATAGTGGAGAAACGGGTGTAAATCCTCCGGGTCCGTGCCTGAAATGGTATCCTATGGCTGAAAAAAAAAGAAAAACTGATCCATATTTTCAAAATTTTTGCATGAGGCGCTTAAAAAAACCTCGATTTAGTAGAAAAAAAACTAGTTAAGAGCCTGAAAATTTTCGCCTACAGCGTTAGACAAATTAAGACGAAATCAATTAAGTCGTTCTTCGATTTATCTAAAGAACAATAGAAAGCAGTCCAAAATTTTCGCCTGCAGCGCTTTTCTCGATGCGGCGATAAAACAATTCTTCGATTTACCTAAAAAACGAGAACAGGCGGTTCAAAAATGCCGCCTGTTGCGCTTTGCATGAAAAAATTACTTGCACCAGTTGAATACCACAATTTGAAAAAAATCGCCAGCGGCGCGCGCTTCCGAAGCAGTAACAAAATTTTTCTTTGACAGAGTAGAACTTTGACTTTTCTTAAAAACCAGCTTCTTTTACAATTTTCGTGATTTTTTGATTTAATGGCTCTGGGAGCCTCCAGGTCGGCTTTTTGTGGTTGTGGTTGTCATCATAATCATTTTTCAGCACACCATAATATACATTGATGCTTCATCGAATTGCAAAAAAACCTGGGGCGATTACACAGTTCTGATGATTACAAATTAGATAGTTCTTGGTATATAAGTTTGCAAATAGTGTCTGGAAAACAAACTAAAAATAATCGTAGACGCGAGTGAAGTGAATGCTCACTTTTTCTTGATATGATTTTAATTTTAACTATTCAATTCATCGATGATTCGTTTCCTTGGTGAAGAAGTTATGCATCACAGCATTGAAAAGAAATTTATTTGTAAAGAAATTTAACAAAATAAAAACCCATCTGCGATTTCTTTGTTATTGATTTAATTACAAAAGAAATGAATGAATAAAAACGACTTTATCTGCCGCAGTTGTGAGTTTCTGCTATACATACTTATCATGAGCCCCAATTACTTTTGACATTTTTCACAATTTAAGCACACAGGATGTGGAAAAAAAACTATTCTGAACATTATAGCTCCAGCAAATGTTCAAAAGCCACACAATCAAATGGTTCACCAGATAAAAAGTACTTGCACGGCCAACATGAGCGATATGTATAAATCCATCAAAATCCATAAAGTTTTCTTAAACATAAAAGCGTAATGAGATAAGTTACAACATGTTCACACGCAGAGGAAAAAATAATCAAAAATGTGGAAATAAGAAATATAATCTTTTCCAACGAATTATATTCGGAAAATGTTATTTAACCAGAAAAAAAGGTGGAAAAAATTGCTGATTCGTGTGTCGTTGGGACAAAATAACACAATATTTCAATACGAAATTCCACAAGGATTTTACATCGGTCGATGTGACTTTCCTTCCACTGTAAAAAATGTTAGAAAAAGTTATAGGGTAAAATGTCAGAAGATGGAAGCTTTTTTTGCAAAAGTTTGTTCGATGATTCAAGATCGTTTTTAGTTGATTTTGTGTACTGTCATTAACAATTGAAATTGGACAGTGACGCTACAATTTATTGTATTTTCTTTTGTTTTAACCATTTTTAAATGTTACTACCAGTATGATACATGAGTTTCTGTCGAAGAAAGTAATTCTACGATAAAGTTATGGACTCGAAAATGAAATTTCGGCTCATAAAATTATTTTTTACTTTATACTTTATATTTATACTTTGCCTGAAATCGCAATAATCGAGAAATTTGTACACATTCTAACAAAATTTATCGAAATTATAAAGAAATTCAGAGATCTGTTGAGCCTGATTTCACTGAACGTTAAGTTAGCACAAAAGTTTTCGCAAAATTGTTTCCTTCCCTCTAACTTTTGCTTGGGCCGTTAATTTTATTAGATACCGCTAACATTATGCGCAAAAACGACCATACTACACATTCGTGCGAGCAAACTTTTAATTTAGGAATTCTGTAGTTCAACGAAATTTCGGGATAACTTTTAATATTGCGAATTCTCTAGTCCCAAGGAATTTCGGTAATTCTCTAGTCCAACGGATCCTGTGAAAACTTTTAGTTTTGGGATTTCTATGAGTCCGGCGGATTTTGGGAAGCTTTTAATTTTGGGTTTATCGGCCCAAACAAAAGTTAACGGGAAAGAAAAAAGTTTGGAAAAACCTTTGTGTTTTGTGTTTTTAACGTACATTGACTTCACCAGTGTGTCAGATGCAACTTTCGGAAAGTCGCTAAAACGTTGACAAGAGGCGCTACAATCGGTTCAATAATAGCGAAGACACTCAGAATACCGTAAAATGGGGTGAATAGGTACAGAGCACATGAAGGCTCATCTGCTCTGTGCCTATTTACTCCACTCTTCCTATTCACCCCATTTTACGGTACTGAGAAAAATGAGAATGATTGACTTAGAAGCGCCTGTTCAGTTTTTTTAAGACAGCGCGCTGCAAATATGAAGAAAAAGTAATAGACGGCGTAAATCTTCACACTAAAACAGCTATTTTACTAAATCTGCTCGAAACGATGTGTTATTTCTAAAACATTCTGTTGGCGCAAGCTTCCAAATGCGCCACATTAATTTACAGGAATGTTACAATCATCCCCTGGAATGGATATTATGAGAAAAAAATCCACCATTCACTGCTAGTGAAAACGAAAAATAGCGGAAATGCACTAGCGCCGTACTCATTCTGAACGCAATTGAGTAGAAAATAATTTTTCGAAGTATGTGTATGTGCGTACAGCAAAATTAACCTGAATTTTTTCATTCAAATTTCAGATTAGCCTTAGAGTCAAGAGTAACTTCACGAGGTGTTCGATTTTGTAACATCTTACCCTATGGACGAACCAAAATGAAATTAATTTTGAACGATAACTGTAGATTCATTGTGTTCACTAGAGTATTAATTTTAATTAAAAAAACTAGACGTTGTTTCTAGCCTTGAACATGAACAATTCGCTGGCTTTGCACGAATGTGATGTGTGGAAAAAATATGGAGTCGTACGTCCACAATCCCAGATATTTTTATGTGATAAACTTTCCATTAATAGATAAAAATGCAAAGTTTTGCATAAAAATTAGCTATGACGTTAATCCTTATCATGACCTCTTCTGATAAATCGAAAATGAGTAGCAAGTTTATCCGGGCTACCCATCTGATTTTTCATAAAAACAGCGAACTATCCAACTCCCTACTTTTCTATGGGTGAAGTTTATTCGATTTTGTGAAAGATTATCATTACACTCTATATAGTCTACCAACACATGCATTTTTGCTTACTTTTTCTCGTCCAATTTGTTGCAGACTAATGTAAAGAAAAACATTAAGAACGCCAACGAATTCTGTGGATATAAAACCAATGACATAAAGGAAGAAACTTTGTCCGTAACGGAATGTGAAAAGAGGTGGCTGCAATGAAGATCGTGGTCGTAGTTTCGATCCGATTTCTGCTTTGAAAGTGGAAATGAGTCCAATCAAACCAATCAGCATGAGCAGACCTGTTGTTGAAGAGAAAATAAACGAAATTATTGGACGCCAGTCAATATTTAAAATATCAGATAGTGAAATGAGATTTTTCTAGAAACTGTTACGAATGTTACGAAATTTACGAATGTTGAGAGTAAGTAAGTTATTTATGCCCCTCAAGTATACAATTTTATCGTTTGCAATATGGATGCTTTACATCCATCCAGACATTTAAGCAGCAATCGATAATTTTTCAATTAATTTTCTCATAACTTGTTCAAAAGTAATTCACAATAATTCACCTTTGTATAATTTACGGTACAGCCGACTGGAACACCGCCGAAAAAAATTGAAATGATTTTGTAGTGATCTGAAAACGCCACCGGCCGCCCCCATTCCCTTTTTTAAAAATCAAATTTACAGAAGCCGCCGCTGGTGGCATACAGAATCGGCGCACAGCTCTAATTTTACGATCTGTGTAAGGTGCATTCCCTCTAATTCTAAGCTATTTAACATTTTTTTGAATATTCAAACAAATTTCGACAGTGAAAAAAATTTGCAAAATAAATTTTCAGTATCTGTACACATATCAGAGCGCGTCCGATAAAAACGATGTTTTTTCAGAGTAACTTTTGTTAAAAAAAATTGTCAATTTCAATCATTGTTTTTTATATAGAAGTTGAGCCACTTTATTAAGATTTCTTAGTTTTTTTAAAAAACTTTTCGTTAGAAGATAGGTTTGCCCTTTCAGCCAGGACAATACTTGATGCCGAAAATTTGAAAATGTCAGAATTAAGGAAGTAACGAGTACATTACATTTGTATAATTGTATAATTTGACACCTGGCTGCACACTTAAGCACGAATTTCGGAATAAAGAAGGCATCCTGGCATCACATAAGTTTTAACTTGGCACCAGGCTGCGTCCTTGGACTATGACTCTTTGAATGCAGGGACAGCAACAGCCTGGCGCGGAATTGAAACTTATATGACGTATAGAACTCACTCGTACACTTTGGTAAAAACAAATGTTCAGAACGAGGCTGCCTTCTTTATTTCCAGCTTCAGGTCTCAAGTACGCAACCTGGTGCCGACCTCGAATGTGTTGCTAACAAATAACCTCACTTGTTCTTCCACTTAGGCGTAATCAGAAAACCAGGTCGCTTTGATGGACAAGGTTTTACCTTTCGTCAAACGTCCTCGTAAGGGAATGTAATTTTGTGCTTTTCTATTCACAAAAGTGTTTACACTGACCATATATGAGTGTATTTGGATGGACCAGTTGGATCAGTAATGGATCCAAGAAACCAAAGTCGCACCCTCTCTGAGTAAGGAAGATGGAAGGCTTCTGCTTTCTCAGAATTTGATATAGGCCAAGGGAGCTCTATCTTGACGATAATTTTGAGGTGTTCTAGAACGCTTGGCTGTAAGACATTTTAGGCAATATCAGTCGATTAAATTCCGGAGCCTGTGAAAGCAGAAATTTTCAATCTTTCCGTTCTGATGAATTACTGATCCTATAAGCCGTCTGGGATCTCATTCCCAGCACATCTCTCTTCGACTAAACAAATCAATGAAACTTATGAAAAATTAAAATTAATTGTTTATTATCATCGCGTAGGTATAAAAGCCAAAGAAAAATGTCAAAAGAATATTTAATTTTCAGCAACAAATTTGCGAACGCAGACAACGTCGTTTGCTTCCAAAGTCATAATCATTTCCTGTTCGCCAAACTCACGTACGATTGTGCTTTGTGGCTCTAGAAATTGTTTGTGAATCATTTTATTTCCGTCCATGCTGATGATGCTTTGTATCTTGCGACCACTCATCATTGGCTCTGTGAATTCATTATCCAACTGAAACGTGAACTCTACACTTCTGATGCTTGTCGATTCAATAATTGTGTAGTCACTACCATTCTTGCGAAGTTCAAAGGTTGGAGTTAATCTACTAATCAGATTACGAGCAACAAAACCAACACCAAAAGCTTTCAAATATTCACTGAAGTTTTCCGACGCGGTCATCTTGTAACGTTTCCCATGCCATACTTTGACATCATTTCAATTTACACGATTCCATGAAAACAAAAATTCAAATTATTTTCTTATTATCGAAATTTCGAGAACAAAGCCACTGAATCAATCAAAAGTATAAATACCGGGTGTATCTGAATTCTGTGCTGGAACCATTTTCACGAATTTTCTTATAATTGAAAGACTTGAAACGAATGAATGTTATTGTGTTTCTTCAATATTTTATCAATATTGTGCACTTGAATTGCGTGAACAAGCGATATCTCAAAGACATAATTAATTGTTATCAAAATAATTTGATAACAGTAAAAACAGAGAATAACATTTGAAATATGCATTTACGATTGTTGAGGATCCCGTTGCGAAAATTATCGAAGTCAACAGCGGTAAAATAGTTTTGCATTTACAGATCGAATAATACATTTAAAGGTAAAAAATGCGGATTTGTCCAAAAAAACAAATCATGAGTTACGAAGGCAGCTTGCCGACACGAGCCGAAGACGAGTTCGGCAACACATCATCTGCGTTAAACTACCAGCATACGCAATGTGTATCAAACAACGTCTTTTGCAATTCACCAACAAAAACAAGCTTTTCCCTGCGTGTTTCTACTTGTGAAAATTTCTTTGTGAATTTTCTATTATTTTTTCGCACTAGTGCGATAAAATTCTATTAAACTAGTGCGTAAAAGTGACATCATGCGACACCGAAATGACGCGCGAAAAAGCGATTTTTTTGACGGTGAATTGCAAAAATAGATTTTCTGTATGCGGTGAGAGTGTATTGGTGTGAACGAAATAGTATATTTCAACAACCCCAATACACACAAGATGTGTATGTAGGCGCGGGCGAAGTGAAAATGTGTTGGTGCACATACCGCGGAAAGCAACTTTTCGTCCCAAGTGATGGGAAAATATTTTCTGTCACAACCAATACACTCTCACATATACAGCAAAATATTTTACTGTATCCGGCAAGAGGGGTCCAAATGCGGCACAGAGCAGCGTTTGTGAGCTCCACTAGCCTCTGCTTGCCTAATCCTTCTGTTGGCGTTCTCGTCGCGGACCCTGAACAATGGCACTTGTGCCAGACAAACAACAGAGGGTGAGGAATAGCCAAATAGTCAAAAAAACACGCAAGTGATTGGCAAAAGTCCGATAATGCTTCAGCGTTGATCGTAGAATTCTATCGAGTATATCTGTTCGTCTTTTGCAATATTTCAGCCAGCAATTACATGAAAGAGTTTTCAAAACAGTCTCCACACATCTCAATTTCATCACAAATGTTTTATCAACAGCAACCTTCATGATTCGAGGTGTCCTCGTTAATCTATTGGATAGTTTGAATTTTTCCGTATAGCGAAATTCCAATATTCAGCCCAAAAAAATTGGAATTAGGACCTCCAACGCATGGGTCTGGTTCCTTTTTTTACTATCTGAGATGAATTAAGTTTTTCAAATTAATAAACAATATTTTCTGTCAATTCATAAAAATTTTATATGAAAAGAAAATTCAGAAAATCAACCTCGGCGAACTTTCGTTTTTTGCCATGACCACTGCAAACATCATATCAACATCAAATGAATTCTTAAATTAATGTCTCATATCTCTAGACTATTTAGAGATGTTGACCCGACTTCTTAAGTCCAATCGTCTGGGGGAAATGGGTTGATATGTACTGAAAAGCGAGGCTGCCCAAAAATTTTCAAAAATTGCTGCTGCAGCAATAGACGATCGACTTTTACAAATGTTTTAAAGTGATAAATATGTCTTATTGGACCCCCCGGATCGAGTCTGGGGCAGGCGTTTCAAAATAAAATAATTTTTCAAAAACGCTACACCCTAGTACGTACGCATCTCGTACGTATATGCTTATGTTGAAAACTACTATTCCCATCATTTGTGAGCGAAAACTGCTTTTCGCTTTATGTGCACCAACAGCAACACACTCTCACTCCCAAGATATGGCCTTCGTTTGGGCTACATCTTGCGTGTGTTGGGGTATATTGAAATATACAATTCTCACATTTTTGTTAATTTATTTATTGTATTTCTGTGTTTTATTTTTCATTGTTTTTGACATTTTTATTTTTGTTCCATTCGGAAATATCTTGTTCTGATTATTCACTCTTCATTGGAGATGGTGTCCCACAAACTCATCGTTGAGAACGCCATTTGTTTTCATAAATCGACTTTCTTACTTACAAAGCAACGAAATTAACTTCGTTTGGATTCATTTTGAAAGCCTTCACCATTCAGAAGTGTTTTTTTTTTTTTTTTGGAGAGTTACATGAAAGATGAGGCCATTATTAAGATTGTCGGGCGGCCTACTAATGACGCGGTTATGGGTGTCGACAATGAAAACTACTTCAACTTTCATTACAAAATAATCGTTTGAATCCCTAAGTTCATTCAATGATACCTACTTTGTATTCGGGTGTTTCGGATAGTCCCTGACATGGTTTGAGGATGTTGTATATTCGTACCCTTTTATTCTGTAGCACTTGCGAGGTTAGTAGCGGTTACAATACAAGTTACATGGGTCAATACATTTTAAATCAAAACAAAAGAATGAAAATTTTTTTATGTTGGTAAATTAGAAATGAATAAAATTACTTACCGGAAATTATGAACAAAATTCCGGATGTGAAAAAGTACAGACTATGTCGATGAGAGCACATAGCTATGATGAGTACGATATAGCTTATAAGCAAAACTATACCAGATACAATAAAGAAGGGTGTCGATCGTGTTATTGCATCTAAAAAGAAAAGAGAAATAAATTTTCAATAATTTGGCTTACTTTAATATCACATCACACAAACAAAATTTATATTTTTGGCCATGAACTAAATTAAGTTAGTCGAATGCAAGACGAACAGTGCAAAAATATTAGACTTTGATTTGAGAAGTGTAGGTAAGGAGCACAGCTTCAGATGTTGAATAATGAATTTTTTATAGCAGAATACTGTCGTCCATACAATAGGGGAAAGCACATCGGATAAATATGACAAAGTTTATCAATTGTAGATGTTCATCGATAAATGGCGAACTATGGAAAACTATGCGTAAGAGAATAGAACAAGGTTGCAGGTTGCAATTTTTTGTGCGATGGACGCCAGTTAAGAATTTTCTATTTTTCCCCGAGTTATGGATTAACTTTTTCACAATTGCATGCGAAAACGTAACACGTAAATGACCCATTCATCACTAGGAAAAGATGCGACAATTTTTCATTTCTATGGAGAGGCGCGAAGATATTTTCTATTCCAGGGCGGAAAATATTTTCGCACATCTCACTAGGGACAAAAATATTTCGCCCCGCTCTCTAGGGACTTCTGACTTCACAACTCGAGTATATGTGATCGGGCCCTTTTCCCAGTTGAAGTGCGCGTAGAACGTTATACGGGGCTCGCCTGTGGAGCAATGTTAAAGTGATAAAAAGTGAGGTGTGTACTTAATGAGTTCGAGTGTTCCCTACGTTACATTTCCCATAAGGTAACATCCATAAAGGACGTCCACTTTTTTCCAGATTTTTTCCATACATTTTTGTGGACAGAGGACGGGGGGGGGGGAATGTCGAAAAAAATGCGGACGTCCTTTACTTTACTTTTTCGGCGCTACAGCTACTTGTGGACCTTGGCCTGCTCTTGAATTCCAATCCAACGCTGCCTGTCGTTTGCCGCGTATTGCCAATTTCTTATTTCGAGCGTCCGAAGATCTTGTTCGACGCCATCAATCCATCTAATTTTTGGACGATCAACTCCTCTAACAAGGGCGAGCCTTTTGGATCGTTACAGAATAATTTTGAGGGGGCTCTCTTTTCCTGCATCCGTGCTAAATGCCCCACCCGTCTCAACCTTTGGACTTTCACTATCGCTACTATAACCGGCTCGCCAAAATCACGTTCCAATTCAATGTTATATCGCCGTCGCCACCTCTAACAGTCGAGCATCGCTCCAAATATGGTCCTACGCTTGGTCCTGTCGTATGCTTGTTTGAAGTCGATGAAAAGATGGTACGTCCGAACTTGAAACTCTCTGCGCTTTTGCAGAATCAGACGAAGTGTGCATATTTGATCAGTTAGGCAACTCTTTCGTGTTCCATATTCGCTTTACTAAATCATACATTGATTTAGACAATTCCTCACCACCCGTCTTCAGCAGTTCTGCTGGTATATTATCCGGACCAGAAGCTTTATTGTTCTTGAGTGAGGTAATTGCTGCTGAGACTTCCTCTGTTGTTGGCGCTGCTGCGATACGACCGTCGTCGTCATCATCCCCGTTGAACAATTCATCAAAATGTTCTTTGAATCTGTCCAAGACATCATGTTTTGCAGTAAGCAACGTTCCGTTTACTACTTTGCAAACGATTATTCGGGGGATGAATCCTTTCCTTTGATTTTTTATACGTTTATAGAACTTTCGTGACTCATTTGCGCTACACAATCTCTCTAGCTGAAGTAACGTCCTATCTTCGAGCTCTCTCTTCTTCCGCCGGTGCAAACATTTTTCCTCCTTCGTCAGTTCTTTGTTGTTGATTGTCATTGCGGCTGGTTGTGTCTTGTTTTCGCTCGTACATTTTTCGATAATTTGCTATTTTTACCGACTTTTTTGAACTTTATTTAATCGTTTTTGTGTTTAGTAGCATACTTGTCTTCGATCTGATCAGTTTTCTATTTGAAATTGTATCTAATTTCTGTTTTACAACAAAAAAAAAAAAAACGTTTCGGCACCGTTTTTCATTCCCGCTAAAATTGAGTGTCAGAGAGTAAAGCTTTTGCGCTCTCTTCGTGATTCAACATTGCAAGTGGTTACGTGGTCACTCAATACCAAATACAATGGCAAGCAAATGTAGTTCCTGCAAAAACAATATAAGCAATTCCGAATTTGTTTCTTGTGCCGGTGCTTGTAATAAAATGTTTCATATCAAGTGTGTTTCTGTGAACAAATCGATGCTGAACGCTGTGAGCATGTGCCCGAACATCCATTGGTTTTGTCATACATGCAATGAGGGAAACAGAAACATATGTGCTTCAATTGATCGTGTGAATGAAACAATCGGTCTAATGTCAAATTCTTTATCCGGTGACTTGTTGAAATTCATAAACAACTTCAAAGCTCTCATGGACACGTTTGTGGGATCGATTAATTCTTTGAACGTGGTGGCCAGCCTGTATTCCGGATGTGATTTATCTGCTGATACTTTAGCTAATGTTACGATTGCTGATCGTGATCATAGACCTAACTCGCACAATAATTTGGCTCACGTATTGAATCGAAATCAACTACAGTCAGAAGAAAATACTGTTCCCTGTGAAAGCAATTATAGTTGTTGTTGTTTCTAACATTGGAACGGATGTCTCTGCAGATTGCCTAACTGAATATTTGGTCAACAAATTGAACATTGACAAAAAGTTAATTACTGTGTCCGTGCTGCTACCGAAGGGAAGGTCTATGGATGACATCAGCTACTTGCAATACAAAGTTACGATTCCGAACGTTCATCGTAATTCGCTTGTGAGCCCTGAACTGTGGCCAACAAATGTTCGTTTTCGCAATTTTGTCAGTAAGATTAAGAGCAACTGTGGCGTGCAAATGCAGCATTTTTTACCGAAGAAGAAATTAAGCTTGAGCCTCGATTCATCTTCTGTAGCTTAATGATATATTTGATGGTTTTTTAATTTGTCGAGTTGCATTGTTTCGCTTTATTGTTTCTAGTTCATCGAAAAGTTTTTTTTTTGTGTGCATTGATCGCTGTATTCATATGTGTTCTCTCAAATATGTAAATGATGTCTACAACAAGCTTTTGATTAGTTTTGATTGTATCTTATATGCCCATGCTTATAATGTAACTATTAATGTAGCCAAGAAACCTTTTAGGTGGTTGGCGTAATAATAAATAAAAATAAATAAATTGTATCTCGTATCTGTATCCACCTTCTGTTCTCTCGTTCTTGCCGCGCAGCGTTTTTACAGTAACATTAGCACACTCTGCATCAAACCAGGTATTGAAGTCGTTAGAGCTCTGATATCCTAAGGTGTTGGTCGATTCTTGTTTGATTACTTCAGTCACCGATTGCCAGTCGCGAAGAGTATCATCTGGTTGAGCTTGTTGTAGTTGTTGAAGCTTTGCCCTAGTGTTTTCCGCATATATGTCCTCTCTATATATGGGTCTCTTTGTCCACTGCAAAACACCTCAGAGTTTCTCGCTGACCATTACGAAACCGAGCAAGATTTGATTTCAGTGTTGATAGTGATCGAAGTCGACATTTGCTCTCCAACATGTTTTGACGCCAATTACATCAGTGAGGTGTCTTCCACTAATAGGTGGTCGATTTGATTAGGTGACAAGTTGTCATTGGTGTGCTTCCAGGTAGCTACATGTCTGCTTTTATGTTGGTGGAAGATACTTTTCACTACAAGGTTTCTTTCAGCCGCGAAATAAATCATGTGCTGTCCGTTTTCATTCGTTTCATCATGCAGACTGTATCTTCCAATTTTTGGTGTGAGCACTTCCTCTTTACCCACTTTGGGGTTGAAATCTCCCAAAACGATTTTGATGTCGTGTGCAGGTAGTTCATCGTAGATATTTGCGAGCAATTCATAATCAATTCATTATGTGGAGCGTGTACATTAACTAAGGAATAGTCGTTCGTTAACCTTTCGGAAGTTCAGAACCAGGTGTTACTTCCGTGAAACATCGACTTCTAGAGTCGGAGTAATAAACAACTTATATCTGTAGAAAGTTGCAAAACACACGGCATGATTTTATGACTAGTAACTGATAACTCCAGGTAATCTACAATATCTATCACAGCCGTATTTTTTGTTTGTGGCGCTGCATCTGTGGCAGAAATTATAAATTACCCAAAGATAATTAAGCTTTTAGTTGATGGAAACAAGTTCAATCTTGTTGTGATGACAGCAATGAAGTTTGCTTCTGTGCAAATAGAAGCAAAGAAACAGTAGATTTGCAATTCCAAATATTGTTGGCAACGAATTGCTTAAACTGCTCAATAACCGGACTATCGAAGGTAGTATAGTGGAAAGGCCAAAGTGCCAGAAACGAAAAGAAAAATGTTGAATGCAGTTAGGGGTCTCATATCAAAAACTGATACAGAGATAAAGCCAAGTCATTTCAACTTTTTTCCACACATAAATTTTGATGCAACCAACTAAATAATACAATGAGAAGGTTGCTATATCACTTGCTAATTTTACATTGTTATATTGTGTCGCATACATTATAGGCCTTTTTTAATTGCTTTTATTTTACATGTGTTAATGAATACGACACTTTAGGTGACGACGACATAAAGAGTCAACATATCAAATGCAATTCTCTGTTTCAAGGAGAAAAAAAAATATCTACGAAAAGAAGCGATTAGTTGGATGGAAAGACTAAAGTAGAACTTTTTGTTACATTTAGATCTAGAGCTTTTTTCGCTGGCTTTCGGATACTTTAAAAGCTGTAAAAAATTAGTTGACAAAATATGACTACAATGCAACATTTACTCACATGATTTTGGTGGCTTTTATACAGAAAACCTGTTTATTGAATTTTCGTTTCTTTATTTTTTTACCTGCCAAATACATACAACAACACATTAGATTTGACAAACAGAGAAAAATTGATTCCTAGAATTTTAAATTCAATATTTATTGTCAATGAAGATGACGCGTATATGAAATTTGAATTTGCCATTTACATAATTGTTCACTTTGTTTCTGTTTCGAAGTAGTTAAAGGCAACTGGTTCACCCAAACCATGTACTTGAGCAAAATTTTGTATATTGAATCCACCTCGATTGCTTGCATTGTCTTTGTATTTGTTGCGAATTTCATTTTGGACCTTGTCATCGAAATCTCGTGATTGCTTAAACACCAAAAATACGTAACGATGAAGACCACTTCCTTTTGGTGGCGTTGGCCCATTGTAATGAACGAGAGTTTTCTCGTGTGGAATGGTGCTTTTTTCAAGGTTCACCGCTAACCAATGGAGCCACTTTTACATAATAATATTAAAATATTATTAAAATAGTGGATTCATTCACTCATCGATTTACTTACTGATCTCTTGATAGGTTCTTTACGAGAAGGTGCATCTGGATCGATCATAACCAGAGCATATTTGGTATTTTTTTCCAGCGACCAAGACAGTTTTGGAGCCGGTCCAGTGACGATCTTCTCAAGAGTAGCTCCTGGCGTCACATTGCTTACTTTCCCATTATTTTTGTATTCAACTCTGATCTGTGCAGCAGGTTCCTTCACATTAATATCAGTCCACAGCGAAGGATTTCCAGCTGCTTTCGGCTGTTGCTTAACATCAGCCGCAGTAACAATGGTGAAACAGAACAAAAATGAAATTAAAGAAAAAGCGCAGCGCATCTTAACTCTTTAACGTTACACAAAATACTGAGAGATCCATCAATTTCACGTTGTATTAAGTGTAGTTCGATGTTTCTTGTTTACTTGTGTGATCGATTTGTTTGTTGTTAAGAAAGAGACGTCCATCACCTATGTATTTGAAAGTCTTGAAAGTGAAGACGCATGAGCGGGTCGATTCAAATTGGAGATGGTTGTAACTGAGTTGTGTCAACAATTTCAGTTTTTAATTAAACCAACAAACAGAATAAACACTATAAGACTAAGACAAAGGCTATATTTTGTTCAATGACCATTTTTTATCGGCGCTAATGCTAAAATTTAAACACAAGCTACGGAGAACCGTACGATTCACTATAAAGCCTGAGCCTTCGTCTGTCGCAAGGAATATCAAGTGATGTAATGAAATTCGAAAATCTTCCGGAAGATCAATCAGTTGTTGGGCTACGCTGACGACATAGACATAATTGGACGTACCGTTGATATTGTTAAAGAGAATTTTACGAAGATTGAGGAGAAGAGTGCTGAGTTCGGTCTAGAAATCAGCGTGAAAAAGACCAAGTACATGACGACTTCATTGTCTGTTGACGGACCAACGAACCTTACGCTAGAAGTGAACGGAAAACACTTCGACACCTCGACAGCTTTATCTACCTTGAGTCGCTGGTCAATAGTGTTAATAGCATCGGCGAGGAAATACGTAGAAGGGTAACGCTTGGCAACATTCTTCAAAAACTCTTCCGGTCTATCACACTCAACCGCGACCAGTTGTAGCGTATTGGTCACAAGCTTGGTGCATGACACAACGAGACGAAAAAACACTCTTTGTGTTTGAATTTGAAAGAAGGATTCTTTGGTCAATATTTGGAGGAGTAATGGTGGAAGACGATTGGTGAAGAAAAATGAACCATGAGCTGTACCAGTTTTACAACGAGCTCGATATAGTCAAATATGTCAAAATCAATCAGCTACAGTGGCTCGGTCATATTACAATGAAGGAGGAACGTGTACCCCTGAGACTGCTAAGCACTTACCAACCCTGATGGTAATTTTAATAATAATCGCAAACAATGAAGACCAAAAACAAGATGGAAAGATGCAGTTCAGTCGAACATAATGGCTCTAGGAATAAGCGATTGAAGAAAGTTGGTGCGGAATAGGTGTGGTTGGAGGAGGATGCTGGAGGAGCCCAAAACCAATAACACTATTGAACACTATTGCCTTATTAATGTCGTATGAAGAAATTGTCATCAAATTAAATGGAGGGTCTGGCTTATTAAAATTTTTAGAAATTATTTCCGGTTTTTCAACATTTGTACAGTTTTTAGAACATTCAGCTCATTGAATATAAATTGACGTTACGACTCCAGCCTAATGGATTGTGGCTTTGTCATCGGAATGAAAAAGTTTCTGGAAAGTGTACATAAATCAACTGAAGTGACTGTAATTTTTGCTGACTTTGCGGATTTTGTTGCTGACAAAGAAAAATAAAGAAAATGTTCAAACGGGAAGTTCCGGGGACAACATCCCCAAGTGAATCATTTTCATTGTAGAATGTAGAATCGTATAATTGTTAACAGCCACCCCCCCCCCCCCCTATATAATTTTTCCAGACTTGCTACGACAAAGGCAGAAAGTGAGCTTTCGGCAAAACTTCAAATGAACATCATGTAAAACGTTAAGTTAAACGATGACGGAGACGATCAAAAACTGTACTGAAAATTGTTAGATATTGTGAATTGTGAAAAACGGAAAATTGTTACACAAAAGTTAGAATGGCCGGTAATTTTTGTTGAGCATTAAAATAATGATTGTGATGCACTGACTGGTCTCACTTCACTCGCTTTACTCGCTTTACACACTTTACTCTTACAAAACAGATTTTATTTTCATTTGAACAACAGAAAGTTATATAAAAGTATATAATTTTGAAGACATACTAATATTTTAGTAGTACATAACAGTATATTATATTACAGGAACATAAAATGTCCGCACAGCTCCGCGTAAATAGTTTTATATGTTGAACGTTTGTATGTAAACGCGTCATCTAATTATCTTTAAGTTTTACATTTCTACTATAAAGCTTACGTGCTTTTAAAGTTCGAATGTAAAGCTTATATTATGTTGGTGTATGTGGTAATAATAATAATCCCAATGGCACCGATTAGTCGGGAGCACTGTAAAGTGTCTGGTTCGACTGCCGAGTTGTTACAGTGTGTAACTGACAGCTAGTGTGGATTAACCACGCTAGAGACCACATGTTTAACGTGTATTCCGAACTACGCCTTCGATTGAAGGATTATTTCTTTTCCGATTTTGTCGCGCGCATCGAACAGATTCGTATCACAACCCTAACGGTATGGAATTTGTCATTATTTACGTTTATGTATGTGGTGCTGTTTATAAACAAATTGCACTGCACAGGCTTTCTTATATCGAGTTTTTCGCTCAAATGAAGGGCGTTTTACATGCGCGAAATATGTAAACACTTTAAACAAATATAGGGAGTTCCAATTCTATACCAAACATCGCATATGTAAGAAAGGAAGGTAAACAAGCGATTCTTTTTCCCGAAATGCAAAAGTTGGTTCCACTGATACACTCTGGCAACATTGCCACATGAAAATGTAAAATGCATAATTGGTAGATGCCAGGTCCACATAAGCACGAGTACGACAGTTCACAATAGTAACATAACTCCTTTTTAATGCACTTTTTTCGTGTTGGGTTGGACGCATCATTTCGGCTGTTTCTGACATCTTTAAAATATGTGTGTGTTTTCAATTATTAAAATGTCCGAATAAATTCATACTTGCAAGAGTTGTATATGAAGTGACATATAGGGTAAAAGCATCGGTTACGAGCCCCGTTTTGCTATTTACGAGCTTTTCTTTTGTTCTTTTTCGAGAACAATGGAAAGGACAATAGGGGCTCGTAACTATTTTCTAAACCGTGTCCTATCCCAGACAGACATGCGTGTCCTGCAAGGGAATCAGACAATAACGTGAGAAAATATTCAGGAAAATCGGTGTCAACAAAACACCCACGGCATACGAATATATTCCTGTGAGTTAATAAGACATCATATCAATGCGAAATGCAGTATATGTTGACTTATGCATCCGAATCTGTAAACCATGAATGTTATTATAACTCAGATTCGTTATCTCACAAATTGTTTTGTCTGTATCAAAATGCATGATTTAAAGGAATGCATGTGAACGGATGTGGAGATATCTCACCGTCGTGGGCGATGAGAAAAAAATAGGTGTTCGATCTGCAATTTCCATAGGTAATAAATATGAGTTGCAATTGAGATTCGGTACAGAACAGTTGCGATCGAGAATCGGTAACAGAAAGTCAGAAAATATTCGGTCGTGGAGTAGTTTGTAATTGGCGGTCGCTTAGAGAACAGTAAAAAATCACCAGATCAGCAAGTAGTTATTTACCGCGTAATAGAACGTAGTTTGAAAAATAGTTTTAGTGACATAATTACGTGACGATTGACAAAAATCCCAGTTTTATATTTTATCCCCAGTGTATTGACTAAACTTTCCAAAAATAAATTCCCCTATTCTGTGCTACACACCTCCCGGGCAAAAAACGGGTCTCGTGCATCACAACCGGCTCGTAACCGACCTTTTCACCCTGTTACAGGAGAAGAATCGTAAGATTGTGCAACGCTTCGTTTTAACTCGTTTCACCGAAAAACCGAGTTTTACATGCACAAAATGCAAGCGAATACGTCAAAAAAGAGATAAAAGAGAAAAAAGAAAGATGCACAAGCTTATGATTCTCCTCCTGTAGAATAGCATGCGTATCTTTTACATTCATTTTAGAGTCTCTGGGCTCCCATCAACTTTTCTTTTTAATCTTTAAGAATGCGATTCCGGCGCTGTTATTATAACACACCTAATTAACGAAATTCTTCCGCGGAAAAAAGTACGATGAAGGCGTTCAAAAGCCACTTAAAGTTGCTTTTGTTCCGCGGAAGAATATGGTTATTTGGGTTAGGGGTGGGGGTTCGAAAAAAGCGTGCTGTCATACACCCTAATGTATAAATATGCGTGCGAAGGGGGAGGGGGTGAAAATGCTACTTTTTTTAGCGTCCGTACTTTCTGAGTATTTGATTATATTTACTTGGATTTACGTAAATATTCCGGCAATCATC
This sequence comes from Pseudolycoriella hygida, assembly GCA_029228625.1. Lineage (NCBI taxonomy): Eukaryota > Metazoa > Arthropoda > Insecta > Diptera > Sciaridae > Pseudolycoriella > Pseudolycoriella hygida. The sequence goes on along the minus strand of CM055406.1, from coordinate 34,033,532 downwards.
AGCTGGAACAAAGTGATGATGTCTGGAAGTCGGCATAAAAAATCAGGAAATTAGACATAAGAAACGAGGAAATTTAAGATTTCAGAGTGCGATTGATTGATTGATAATAATTTTATTGTCTACTAAAAAGCCGACATGGTAAAAAAAAAGAGTTGCTATGATTTTAATCATAGTTCTCTTTAAAAAAAAACCAAAACATTTACAAAATCACTTAAAAAGTAACATAAGATAGCAATTAATATAAATAAATAACAAAACACAAAGAATATAATTTAGATTATACATAGAAAAAAGAAAATACAAAAAAGGATAAGTACACAAAAATTGGCGTTAGGCCTTGTCAAACTATTTAAAAACATTATTTAAAAACAAAAATTTAAATGCGTCAAATTTAGTAAAAACGAACAAAATCCAAAAATATTGGTTGTCAATTTGTTACCATAATGATGGCATCGTCAAAGTGGTCAAAGTGTTAGCAAGCCACGGGTGACCAAAGAAAAATTCAATGTAAAGATTGTTGTAAAATTATAATGGCTGCTGTCATCACAGTTGTCGAGTTGATTCTGACCAGTCCTATCTGTAAAAAAGGAGTTATTGATTACCAGTCGACTAGACTGGAAGTTTTGCACAAATCGATTAGATTTGGAGTTTCAATTGAATTGATAATCGGGTACTTTTTGGTGTTTACAGACATCAAATATGCTTCCTCCAGCTCAGTCAAGTACGACTCACTTGTCTCATTGTATTGTTGACCTCACAATCTTGTTCACACATTAAATACATCAGAATTCGGAAAAACATTACACCCAAGTGCATCACAATTTCAATCGCAATCAAATCAACTTCTCTTTTTTATCAAATCTAATTTTCTTAAATTGATTCATTTTTTTTCATCACTCGCCAAATGTTATTCAAAAAATGTTTGGCTTATAAAAATTTTATTCGATATCCGTACGACAATTTTGTATTTTTTTTTCACTTATTTGTAAAGTGTCACGAAATGTAGTACTTTACTCAACTTTACTTGTCCAATTTCCAATAACTCTATGTAGCTAATAAATAAATCAGTCACGTATGTTTCATCACATGGTATCTGACACTCGCTTCGGTTTTAGTTCAGTTGCACAAGGCTTACACAAGCTGTTGTTTTTCAAAAGTGCTTTTAGCGCACAATATCGATGTATCATTCACTTGAAAACGATTACAAGAAGAACAAGAAACGGATTATTAAGGATTCAGCTTCGATCTCGATAATCGTGAGAAATTATATTTCTTTCAAATCCCTTTAATTTTGTGTAATTGATATCTAATTCAAAAGATGTGAGAAGTAATTATTAGTTCAGCAAAGGAAATTTTCTCGTAACTTAATTTGAACAACTTTCAATGGACTTTTGTATACTTGTTAGAAGTCGCTTCACTAGCACTTAAGTTTTACCTTTAAGGTGTAACCTGAGCATGTCACCTTGAAATGTGATGTTTAGAGCTACCGCCTGACGAGTTCTTAATGAGTTTACAATGGACAGTTAATGATTGAAGCGGTATTCACCATCATCTTTCTATACCCCTTGGTAAATTTCTTTCTGACGCAGGTCTGGGTGACGCAGGAATGACACATTAATATCCTCTTTTCTCCCTTCACTTCTAATGCATTTTTCACAAAAATCACTAATGAAAGAGTTTAATAGAAGGTGAAAGTCTGTTTTGCGTGAAAAAGTCCAAAATGTACTTGTTAAATCAGAGACAAAATTAACGAGTGAAATGGTAATTTTATTGGTTCTGTCATAGCGTCAAATCCTAACACACCCTCTAACCTAACAGAGGTTCATATCACTTTGCATTGAAATTCCTTTAATGCTGTTAGCACGAGTATTAGTGGTGAATGCTTCCAGCTTTAATCGCATTAGGAAAATCGTCCGGATTTTGTGGCACAGAGGGATAGGTCATCAACAATAAATATTTTAAGAAACTATTTTGCTGAAAGACAGATGATTCAGTTTTTTACCGAAATTAATACTTCTTCAAACATTTATCACGATGAGAGTGATGAGATTCGTCAGCTGGTTTGAATTAAATACACGCACATGGAATGTATTATCCCGTAAATAAATGGTTTTGAATTAGAGATCTTTCATGTGAATGGTTATATTTATCCTCGTTCTAAGTGACGACGCTAAATATATTTTACGTGTTGTTAAATAAAAAATGAAGAAAGACGTGAATGGAATGTTATATTTTATGGCAAAGTGAAATATAAGACATTGAACGGAGTATGGGAATGGGGGAAAAATAAGTGGCCAACAATACAATTAATATCTATAATTGATGTAAACGAAAAATCTCGCATGCATTTTCACAGCTTTATGCCATATAAAAAAATAGGTTAAAGTTGATATCAGGTACACAAACTGCGGCGACTGAGCGCGTCAAAACATTTTAAATTGCATTTCAATGAACATACGAGCTGTGAAACATCCTTCTCTTTGTTGTCAACAGGCAGTCGACACGTATTTATTCACCATGTAAACTGCACGTTGTAATGTCATCAACCCGTTTAGTGTTGGAATGAAGATAAATCATATTCATTCATGTATTTCATGCCCAGTTGATCATTGATTTATTCAGCATATCTCATCAATCGTATAGTTGTTTTTAATTTGGGTATTTATAATTGCATTTTTGTGTCTTCTGAATTCGAGATTTGAGGGTGGGTCGATTCTGTAACACGTGCAACCGACATTTTTTTTATGTATGAGTTGAGCACACCAAATTTCTTTTACAGAGGGAAGTCTCTTACGTAACTTTTAAAGTCCTGATTCCCTGTTTTTGTGGCAAAATATATAAATGAAGTTGGTTTTTCACGGTTTACCTTCAAAATCCGGCGGCGACAAAATCCGGACGAAAAATCAGGAGGCGTCAAAATCCGGAGACGTTAAAATCCGGAGACGTCAAAATCCGGAGGCGTCAAAATCCTGTGGCGTCAAAATCCGGAGGCGTCAAAATTCGGAGGCATCCAAACCCAGAGAAGCGCCCGGATTTTGTAGCATCCGGATTTTGTATCCTCCGTATTTTTAGTGCGCAGCAGTACAGATAAAAATGTGATGCGTATAGGCAAACTGCCGCTGATTAGAAAAATACAACTTTCGTCCGGAATTTGTCCGGACTTTGAACTCTCCAGATTTTGACGCCTCCGGATTTTGAAGCGAGACTGTTTTTCACGCTTTAAGGTGAATAGTGTTCTGAACTATTCCAACTCAAGAGCTCATTCGCACTTAATTTTAAGAGCATGTTGCAAAAATGTGAACTGTCAAATTGGCGATGTTTTTTTAGAAAAAAATTCTTCGCAAATAAATTATTCATAATTATAGCTCATGCACTGTGAAAGGATGTCTCCTATACGAATCATAGATGAATCAGAGTTTGAGTATGAAAGTCGAAAGTTGGAAAGGAAAATCATCGCATTCCAAGTTCATTTGCGATGTTATTTCAGAGCAAATTTCTATCTTCATACCTAAACTTTTTGAATTCTGATTCATCTATTATTATTGTTTAAGAGCACGTCGCAAAAATATGAGCTGTCAAATTTGCGATTTTTTTAGAACAGAATCCTGCGTAAATAACAAATCATTCAAAATTATAGCTCATGTACTGTGAGAGGTTGACTTTTATGCAAATAATAGATGATTCAAAAAGTACAAATTTTCTCTGAAATAACATCGCAAAAAAACTTGCAATGCGTAGATTTTTCAGAGCAAATTTCGTCCTTCATATAAAAACTTTTTGAATCTGATTCATTTATGATTCGTGTAGGAGTCATCCTTTCACAGTACATGAGCTGTAATTTTGAATAATTTATTTCCGAAGAATTTTGTTCTAAAAAAACATCGCAAATTTGACAGCTCACATTTAACGACGTGCTTTTAAGAGCACGTCGCAAAAATGTGAAGTGTCAAATTTGCGATGTTTTTCTAGAAGAGAATCCTGCGTAAATAAAAAATTATTCAAAAATATAGCTCATGTATTGAGAGTAGATGACACTTACAAAATTACAATTACAAATTCAAAAAGTTTAAGCACTAATGCACAAATTTGCTCTGAAAAAACATCGCATACGAACTTGGAATGCGGTGACTTTTCGGAGCAACTTTTGACCTTAATACGCAAACTTTTTGCATTCTGATTCACCTAATATTCGTGTAACAGTCATCCTCTGACAGTATATGAGCTATGATTTTAAATAATTTTTTATTTTTTGTCTTGAAAAAACATCGCAAATTTGACAGTTCATATTTTTGCAATATGAACTGTTAAATTTACGATGTTTTTTTAAAACAGAATCCTGCGTGAATAACAAATTATTGAAAATTATAGCTCATGTACTGTGAGAGGACGACACTTATGCAAATACTAGATGAATCATAATTCAAAAAGTTTAAATATGAAGGTAGAAATTTGCTCTTAAATAACATCGCAAATCCACTTGGAATGCGATGACTTTCCAGAGTAAGAGTCATTCTCTCATAGTACATGAACTATAATATTAAATAATTTTTTATTTACGCAGGATTCTCTTCTAAAAAAAACATCGCAAATTTGACAGTTCACATTAAAGTGAATCATCTAAATGAAGCGACACGGTTTTTTATTTCTATGTTTTCTCCGTTTCCACAATCACAATGAACTTCATGATGGAAATCAAAAGTAAGATTTTTCGAATTAGTGGAACAAATTTCGTTGGAACTTCCCCCTCGCTTAATTGTTTACATTACGAAAAAACGTGTATGTTTTCCTGGAACGTGGAATACGAAATTAAATTTTGTTATTTTTTTTTTTCAGAAACGGAAAAGCCAAATTAGTAGAAACGAAATATAATTCATAAATATATGCTCACTCCGGGAACAATGTGCATCATCAAAAATCAAAGAAATAATAAAACAAAAACAAGCAAAACATAAAATAATAAATAAAAGAGTTTGCAAAGTAAAAATATAAATTATTAAACTTTCCTTGACATTGTGACGTATGGTATTTTGATACTTTTTGGTTTTCATACTTCATTTGATTAAATATTTAGAGCTCCATTGAGACAATAAATAAACAGAGAAATACAGCACAATGGGTAACATATAGAATTCGTATTCTCATAGTGTAATGTAATGTTACGATTTCCATATACCAGCAATTTCGTATTAGTATATAATGCTGTCTTCCAAAATCCTTTATCCTATATAAACAGACATATATCTGAATTTATATTCGAACATCGTCGTTTGGTAAGGTGAAATTTTTGGCGAGTAGTGTGTATGTTTGATGCCAAAAAATGTGTTTCAAATAGGACAAAGCGACCAAGAGAAATACTGATTTTCATTTCACGGAAGGAAATGAACAAAAGTGTTCACACACGATTGATTACATGTAATGCTATTAAGTATCATGATCAATTTAGGGATTATTTTGTTAATTTCATGTTAATTTCTAGTTACTGTTAGAAGTATCTTATAATCGAAAGAATGTGGATATCTGGGGTAAAATTCTTCGCACATTGGTATTCTTTTGTTTGAGTTAATGATTTCTTTCTCTGTTCAGGGACCGACCGTTCATTTTTTTCACCGTCTTTTTGATCGACCACTCAGACAAACGTCATATTCTAGCTATCAAAAAATAGCTTCTTGACGACCAAACTGTAGGCTGATGGGTTTTAAAGTGTTTGCTTTTGTCATAGACGAACGCTAGCCATATGTGTACCGAAATCCTCAACTACTGAACTCGTTAATTGTACACCTTTAGTTTGTGTCATAGTGAAAGTATTTTTTGTATTCCACACATTTAAAGTCAAGAAATAATAATAAATGAATTAATTAAAGCAGACCATTGGGACGACAGGAATTTGGTGAAGAAAAAATTAAAAACGACTCTTAGAAGTTTGGTACAAATGCCTGGTCGTAACAGACAAATATTTTTGTTTGCTACTTAAAATCACAGTCTTGGGCGATTCCGTTATCATAGATTGTTGTGTAGCTCCCGCAAAGTTTCAAAACAAAATGACTATCCTCTCATGCTTGCCACATTCTGTTTACTTTCTCAGACACCCCCTCCCCCCATCACGCAGACTTGATTTATTAATGGTTTCCTATTTGGGAGTTAGGTTTAGCCTTAGATACTGCTGTGTTTTCCAATAATGTAATTCTAAATCTTATCAATCTATCATCTTTCAAAAGAGTTATCGTTGGTGTGTAAAAAATTCATACGATCACCTGAAGTGTAAAGAAAATTGAACAAAACTTGGAAATAATTGACAAAGCTCGGTTCTTAGTAATCCTGGGATCACAGGCTCAACAGACTCAAATTCGTCGAAACGAAAATTATTAGTATTTCTTTTTCATAAATATTTCAACCAACTTGTCGACTTCTGCATTGTATCTGCTGTATTGCTTTGTAACGCTACCTATTTATCATTTCCATACACTTGGGCACTTGTGTTTTGATTAAAAACACATTTCTTAACTCTAACTTTCAATTGAAAAGCAACTTTAATTTATTTTTAACAAAACCTTTACACTAAAGCACTTAAAATTTATAAAACTTCGAAGAATTATTTGCTTAAAATGTTAAAATGTTCGCACACACAATAAGGATTTAATTTTTGATTACTTAGCAACACTAAATAATCTTTCACACGCCGGACTTGAAGGAAGACCTGTGTTGTGTTGTATTTTATGGAATTTAACATCTCCATTCATTTTGAAAAAGAACTTTCTTTAATATTACTTGTTTTGAGCTCTTATTTAGATCAAAAGGGGTGAGTAAAGTGAATAAATTTTATTGAGAGGAACGAAAACTTACAAATAGCGACAGCGAATTTTGTCAGCTTTTGAATGGTGGTCCTTTCTTTTGAGTATGGCGAAAAGTTTCCGAAGTATTTTTCAAAGTGAAACTCTCTTCTTTTCTTGAATCATTTTGTTAGAAATTTTTAATACGTTCACCCCAATCTATGAACAGTGCAGGTAGTAGCAAAATAGATCAATGTTTTCACTTGATTAAAAAGTCAAAAAGGGATAAAATAATCAAAGAGAGAGGGGGCAGTTTAAAAATGCAACTTTTTTCAGAAATTCCACGATTGTGTGGCTGAATATTAATTAATGTAATGACCAATGCGATTTGAAATTATTATTTGTCAAGAATTACTTTTCAATCTAGTATATGCTATTGACTGGAATACAATGAACATTTATTGGACCCGTACGAAGTACAAAGGTCCTATACGTTTAAACCATGCAATGAATTTTGTATATGACCTGGGAACCGTGTCAATCTCCTGAAGCGTACAAAAGTGCGAGAGTTGTTATGTATGAAACATTTTTCAGAAAAAACCTTATCTGTAAGTCTCTCATACAAAAAAACATTGTCAGACGAACGGTTTAACCGGAAAACGTGGATGCACTTTTTTATTTTCAATTTTTGAGTGGAATGACCCACTACAAATAATTTTATCAAAAAAATGTTCATCTGTCTGTCTGTCCGTCCGTTTCCACTTTTTTTTTCAAACGGCTCAACCGACCACCCTGATCTTTTCTTCTCCCTGAAAGGTACATATGTCCCATGATTCAAGTTCAAAGATGAGCGAAATCGGTCAAGTGTTCCGAAAAAGTGACCAAAAACATGGTTTTTCGAGAGTCGGTGAAACTTTTTCGCAAATATCTCAGCAAGTATAGCACGGAAATCGTTCATATTGGTGTCAAACGAAAGCATCTGATCTCGCAAACTGGAAAAATTTTTTTTCAGAAATTGTGTCAGTGGTCTGGGCACCGGGAACAATGGAATGGACGAAATCGAGTTTCTTGGTCATATACGAAAGCAGATGGTTTTTCGTCTTTATTTGCTCGACTATGCAATATGGAGATTTATTGTCAAAAGCAAAGTTGTAGAGAATAAAATTTCAGAGAGCACGTGTTTCAGGGTTTAAGGAAAAATGGCCCAATCCTGGAATATTACCATGACACATATCTCTAGAACTATGGAAGTTTGAAAGTTGGTTCCAAAGGTAAAGTTGTAAAGAATAAAATTTTAGAGAACACGTGTTTCAGGGTTTTAGGGAAAAATTATCATGTCCCGGGATAAAGCAACTTTTATAATTGTGAGGTATGATACATATCTATAAAATTACGGCAGTTTGAAGTTTGCTTCTTAAGAGAATTACATTTTAGAGAAAAAAGTCTGAGGATTTCTTGAAGAAACTACGTTGGTTCTATTTCATATCCCCAACCCCAACCAAAATATCCCCGTGGACAAAATATCCCCAGACAAAATAACCGGATGTAATAACCACAACTTTTCCATTAAAAAAAGGACAAAATATCCCCGAATAAAATATCTTTTCAAACAAAATATCCACATTGAAAAAGTTAAGAATATTCAATGTAAAGTGTACTTAGCGCCGCAGGCCTGAAATAAACAACCAAAAACAAAAAGGCGGGGTCTAGGGGCGGCAGCTCCCGAAAAGTGGGGTCAAGGGCGGAATATCCCCCTTGCGGGGTCTAAGGGGCGGAACCCCTAGCGGGGTTTGGGGCAGCGCCCATTTACGTACGGCCGCCTGCAAGGCTTACAAAAGCCCGCCGCAGGCGTGGGGGTGAGGGGGCAGAGCCCCCAACACACAATATAATATCTAATTAATAATACCTACCTATATTCACCATTTCTGAGTAGACATTACATCTGGTGATATTTTGTCCGTCTAGGGACATTTTGTCCGGGGATATTTTGACTGGGGATAATCAGTCCTAGAGCCTTTTTAGATACGTACGAGTCTTTTTGCAACATCTATTCTGTTTGCCACATCTATTCGGAATCGTACGGATCTTTGGTTATGTTTTCAACCTAGAGTCTGTTCTTACGAAAAGAAGACTTGTGTCTTAAAATAAGTCGGTTGGAACAACTGTTTCCGGCTACGCGTTCGTTAAGTGTCATGTCATTTAGTATATCTCGTCTTATATGCGAAGCTTACACTTTTACATTGAAACCAAGAAATTACACGAAATCCTTAGGGTTTTCAAATGCTAATAAATAAGGAAAATTCCTTTAAAGTTCGAAAAACTCATGCCAAATTCTTCGTTGAAAATGTTTTGATTGATATCGACAGGCGATATCTAGGACACATGGACATTAATAAGCATTGAATACGTTTCTTGAGATTTGTGATGAATTTTTTGGAACACTTTTAGCAAGGTTTTTCAAGTTTTATAAGATTACTTATACATTGTGGTAAGCGAGTAATAACCGTTCAAGTGTATATTACACACAACGCGCGAGCGATAGCGAGCAAGTGTGTGTAATATACACGCGAACGGTTATTCGAGTGTCCACAATGTATAAGTATATTATTTTACTTTAATAGCGACGATTCGCCGAACATTAAACACAAGAACTGATGGCCGAGCGAGCTAGGGCACGGTAGCGCTAATTTTTTGAGATGAGGTGTCGGGGGTTCAATTCTGATTTTTTTTACTTTTTTTATGTTTGTTTCATGCACAAAATATTCAAATTATCAAATTGTTGCATCTAGATAGAAGAAAGTGAAAAAAAAAATTCGCGCATGCTTGACCTAAATGCACATTTCATATAAATATTTATATAAAACACAACCGAAGATTATGTTACAATGAACAATGCGCATGTGCATTCGAAAACAAAATTTCGAATTAAACACACACACATGTGAGATTCCATTTACGCATATAGAAAACACATTTTATGAGAGTTTTCAATTGAATCACATTAGCTGCGATAATATAATTCGCAATTCATGCATTTAATAAGATCATTTGGCGTAGTGGTTAGCATCGTTGATTGGAACGCGGGCGTTCTGTGTTCGATTCTCAAACGGACGGGTTTTTTTTTAATTTAATATTTCTAGTCTAGCTGCTTATTTATCGCCCTAGACAGTGGAATTTATCCCTCTAGACGGATAAATACTGAGAATGATGCAATAAATTCTCATTTTCCGTCTCAAAAATTGGCATTTAATGTAAGGCGTATCGTCGCATATAAAGTAAAAACCAATATTGTTCAACTGCTTGACTTATAGCAATTGTCGAAGCGACAATAACTTACACATTATCTGTCACTAGGAGGCTGTCTACAAATAACGACACGTTTGGGAGGGGAGGGGTCTGTCTCGAAGAGAGTGATAAAGGAAAGTTTAATGTGGAGTTTTTGGCTTCGAAAATTCCACTAAGCATAAGGACGTCATTTTTGAACGGTCTCTAAATTCATCTCTTTGAGGAATGCAAATCTTCAGAGCCATACATGGTAAAACGAATATTATACAAGCTTCGACTTTATACGGACGAAATATTCACAGACTGTTAAATAGCAAAGTTCTGAAGCAGTTTTGCTAAACAAAAAAATAAGTCAAAGCAAATAACAACGAAGTTCAAATATTGCAGATTTCAACTTTGATTTTTTATTTAAGTTCGTAACATTCTGAAGTGAAAAAATGAATTGTAAATTGAAAATGGCATAACTCCTCACAATTCATGTACAAGGCAAAATTGTATTTGTCCGTTCCATACACACGTACATACCATAGCTTTCGCAATGTTTCACTTTCAATTAAATGTAAATCATTGGTGTCACTCGTTTTTTATTGTATTAGCACCATATTGACGCAATGTCGCAACCAACGGTTTCGTTTTATCAATCAAGAGTAACATGGAAATAAGAAATAAGCTTGAGATTAATATGAAAATAGTCCTTTACGTTATGAGGGACGTAAATAAATAATTACGTAATAATGTATTAACTAGCTTCGCATTGTTTTAGTCGAATTTCGACCCCGCAGTGGATTTGGGGTTTTTTTTATTAAAGTTAGCCACTCTGCCGGAATAGAGCACGCACGGGGGCCACAGTTTGGGCCCATCGTACTGGCTATGGGGTTAAATTAGAGATTTACTGTCTTATGGGACTTTCCGTTTTGGGGTACAAATAAGAGACATCTGCAAAATTATTTCTTAGACTGACCGTGCGTCCGTTAAGACAGACGATAGCAATTTGAGAGAGATTTTCAAAATTTTTTCTTGGATCAAAGGTTGCGCCTAGGTGGTTTTGGATTTTTTTAGAAATTAACTCGAGTAAATCTTTTCTGGATTTTTTTTTGAGTTTCGTACATAGACTTATCCCATCCGTGAACCAAAATTTTCTTCTCAGATTTAACTTCATTCCATACGAATATTACAATTTCTAATAATTATTGTACCAGTTTTAGTTACTTTAACTAACCATTAGTCTAAAATACATAGACTTATCTAAGAAGGCTCTAAAAATGAGCAAAGTCTGGGGCTGTCTAGGAGGGCCCTGAACTTATTTTCTTTATAAATGCGTAAATTCTATCGATTCGATAATCTAAGAACTGATTTTTGCTATGTTGTAGGAGTGGAAGTGTTGGAAGTATGGATCCTAGAACTCTCCTTACAGCAGGCACTGGCTAAAATGTGACTCTCTAATGATCTTAGCTGTCTGGCAAACGTGGGAAACGTAACTACATTCCGCAAGAATGGGCGAGAGTCGATTATTGACGTGACATTCTGCAGTCCAGCACTAGTACCAGGTTTTCTGTGCCGTAACGACTATAGACGTTAGAAATGCCTTTAATAGCGCAAGCTGGATGGAGATAGCAAAAACATTGCATGCCATGAGAGTCAGGTTCAGGATGCTACTGAAGGGGAAAAGACATTAGACGTCACAGCTGGAGTACCACAGGGATCCATATTGGGACCAGCGCTGTGGAATGTAATGTATGACACAGCGCTGCGGCGAAACTGCCAAGATGCGCATCGACGATTGCTTTTGCCGATGACTTGATCCTAAGGATGTCCGGAACGTCGAAGATGGGGGTGGAGGTAGTTACGACGGAGGCGCTAGAAACTGTCGAAAACTGGATGACAACGGCGAAACTGAAGCTGGCCCACCGGAATTCGCATCCACTCGCCAATTAAAGTACCTTGGAGTAATGTTGGACGACCGCAGAAATTTTAATAGTCAAGTGGACTACACATGCGAAAAGGCAATGAAAGCCACCGCGGCACTGGCCAGAATAATGCCAAACAGCTTTGGACCGCGCAGCAGCAAAAGGAGGCTCCTTGCAAGCGCCACTCTATCGAAATTGCGCTACGGGGCGTGAATAGAGCGTGGATACAGGCGTTACATACGAAGAGTAATCGGAGGAAGCACAATAGAGCCCAAAGGCTGGCAAGTATAAGAGTAGCAAGCGCATACCGAACAATATTTCAAGAAGCGGTATGTGTCATAGCCGAGATGATGCCCATATGCATAACGCTGACGAAAGATGTTATAGATGTCATAGAAAGAAGAAAAGGGAGGGTCAAACTACGAAGAAAATTAAGGACGACATAGGTGGTTTTCCAATATTCCCTTTTGAGCAGCTTCCAATGCAATTTATTAAGTATGATCACTAATTAAACAAAATTGTATTAAATGTATCGGCATTCCTGGCGACGCGAATGGCTTAGGTTTTATAGGGAATTTACGAGTCCGTACATAGCATTTGTTTGTTATTGATTTTCACAAGCTTTTCTGTCTCAGATCGAATGACAGCATAAAGTTGAAGACCGTTCTCAATCGCCAGCTCTAAAACGTTCAAAATCGCAGCCATCTTACCGCATTCTTTTTCGTAAGATGCAGAACAGCATTAAATGAGATAGTGGTATCAATCGTCAGCACTTATACAGCACTAGGGACAATTTGAATTCATATTTGTACACATTGCTGAAAAAAGAGATCAAGTATATGTCAGGTTCTCAGACTTTTACGATGTTAGAGTAGTAATTTTTTTTTCATTTTCTTTTTATGTACTCCATACATAAGATGTCATACCAGAACGAGTTGGATTTCTTAGTTTTGTTAGTCAATATACAAACGAAAGGATTTCTGTATTTACGATAAGAGGAAGATAAAAATTATTTTCCCTTGTTTATGTTCATGAGATTCCAATATAATTTTTTTATTCTACATTTAGACATTTTTTATTGCGACATTGTTGGTATTCGCGTATGCTTTCGTATAACAATAGTGTTAAGGCATGTCCTTTTTTACTTTCTTGACTTCACTTTACAGTGCAATTTATTTTATTTTAACAAATTTTTCAAACATCATCTTGATCACGCAATCTTTGGCACGAGATTATTCTTTAAAAAAATACGAAAGAGAAAAAAATTGGAAAAGTTTTCGTTTTTCTTTATACAAAAACTTTAAATGAGATTTACTGGTTCAGCGTACATATGTGTAGAGTGTAGATATGTACACTTGCTTCTGCGATATACAATACGTATGTATGCATTATCTCATTTTCACGACTTTCTGGGTGGCGGTTCGTAAGCTTTTGTTTAGTGGATGGTCTGGCCAAAAGTCTTGCAAAATGCTTCCACGAAAACTTTGCAGCTTTTTATCTTTACCGTTTTATGTTAAGTGGTTTTTCTGAAATGTTGCACGTAAACAACGCTGTAATAAGAGCGAAATTGCAAGAATTTGATCAATTTGAACGTTTTATGAAAAATTTGATTATTGAAACGGATTACTACGCGGAAGTATTGGAGTATCGTAAAAAGTTAATATGCAGAGGATTGTGTGAAAGATTTAATGTGCACAGATAAACCACCCCGAGGGTATATATTGCAGCATAGTTAATGAGTCTCTGCTTTAGTCAGCTAATTTAAATAATTAAATTATTATGTGATCTACTAAGTTCTGGTGGCTTACATAAATTTGAAAATTATGAAGTGCATTTTTCTCTATTAAAGAAACAACTCAAGTTGCAATTGTATGCTGTGTGAGTGTGCAGGGCACAAAAAAAATCAAAATGAGTCCCTCACAAAAAGTTTCAATGGAGCCGATTTCGTTGCATATAGTGAAATTCGATTCACACTTTACACTAAATTATAGCGGTGAGGAAAGCTGCGTCGAAATGTTCACCAGTACAGAGATGCCCCACTCAAATAGTCAATGGTTACCGTTTCCAACAATAATCTCTCATTTTAGTTAATTTTGAGAACAACAACATTCTTGATGAGTGGAGGGAGCGGTCGCTGGAAACAATGTGGTTGTAAATGTTCGAAACAAATCCTTCCTCTTGAAAACTATTCAACGACCGGCAAAATCGTTTCTGCATCTCGAAAAATTTTTAAAAGCTGAATTGCCTCAATTCAGAGATGCAGTTAGATGGACAAGCTGGTCGGTCCTTCTATTGAACTCATAATTATTTCTCGTATCTTTGAATATGATGGTCGAGTTTGTAACGCTTACCCTTAAACTGTAAAAAGTAATAAAATTTAGAGAAAATTTCTAAAGTATTTTTAAAAATTGTTAAACAAAAATTTGGAAAATTTCGAGAGTCTTTTGGAAATTTAGACTATGAACCCAATTTAATCGCTGTATCTGTCACGGTTGGCGTACAGAACGAATTGCCTCTGGACACATGGACACTCTCTAATGACTGGATGTGGACTGCATGGTGAGGTGCCCATATCGTCTAGCGAATTCCATACGTGAACGAACTACGGCTGGAAAAAGCATGTTTGCAGTACTGGCATTGAATCATCCGTAGCACTGTCGCTTTACAAATGAATCCATTGAAGAAGCTTTGTTTGATATGAGCTCATATTGGTCATTGAAAGAGTAATTGTCATTCTACGTAGCTCCGATGTCTTTATTACTATATATATATAGTAGGGATTGCTAGCGACATTTTCGTGCACTTTGTCACAAAACCGCGAATATTTGACCATGAATAAATGCTGATGAGTCCAAAACGATTAGTAGACCCACTTCGACATCCAGCCTCCTTAAATTTTCACTGCAGACGATTTACTGAGAGGCGATCGTTTCACCAATTTCAATAACTTTGATTTGAATCATTCAGAAAATTTGTTAAAAATAATTGAAAATCGGCAAATGAAATTGACGATAAAAAGTAAAAAATATGTAAGGGACCCGTACGCATCAGAATAGATGTGGCAAACAGATGAGATGTTACAAAAAGACTCGAACGTATCTATGTAAATATTTCCTTAACTCTTACACAATTACTTCCATATTAAATTGGACTGGAAATTGCCGAAATGGCAATATTGAAAAACTCATACGAAGAAACAGCGCTAAAAACCTCTCTACACACAGTACAGCACGAAGCCACTCAACATATTTTCACTAGTTTAATTTTTGTCAATTTCTGATGTCCAGATATTTCATTCGAAACCTTGAAGACCGATTTCCGTTCTAATTTCGCAGAGATATAAGAGAAAAATCACACCAACCTCCAAAAAAACCACGTTTTTGACCACTTTTTCAACCGTAACTTCGAAAGTTTTCGACCGATTTTGCCTAAATTCAATCCTGGAATCAATTTTTTGATTATTTTTCATGAAATTTTTTTTTTGAAAATCGGATAAGATTTATGTAGAAAAAACTCGTTCTTCCTTAGTAGATTCAGTTTTAGGGCCCTGGCTGAGTCCAAAAGCTCAAAATTAAAAAATGTTTCTTCCATAAATTGTGAGGCATGCCCAGACCTTCCAAACAAATTAAAAATTATGAAAATCGGAAAAATTTGCTCGAGTTATGTGTAAAAGACCAAAAACCATTTAAGCTCTCCTACCTCATTGGTCCTTGGGCCGATAATGCCCAGATTTAACCCCAAAAAAGATTTTAGACCTGTACGAAGAACGAATCAACAATAAAAACGTTGTCCGTCCGTCTGTCACCGCGATAACTTGAGTAAAACTCAACTGATTTTCCAAAACATTTTTTTCCTGAAAGGTAATCGAAATATCTTTTATGGGATTGAATCTGGACACTGTCGGCCCAAGGGCCACCGACAATTAATGGAAGACACTTTTTTAAATTTTAATCCTTGGACTTAGCTAGGGCACTAACACCAAGTCTATGCGAGTGCCATACGTGTTTTTTGTACATAACTCGAGTAAATCTTTTCCGATGTTCATACATAATTGTTTTTTTAATCGACAGGTCTATGAAAGCCGTACTATTTGTAGAAGAAACTTTTTTGACATTGGGCCCTAGGATACAGCTAGGGCACTTAAAACGAGTCTCTGCTAGCGCTCTACATCATAACTGATTTTGTTGAATCTTTTTCTATTTGAGAGTACCGAATTGTATTCAAAAACAAACTAGGGCCCGGTGCCTGTGCTTAGGACTGAAGTGGGCTTCAGGTCTGTTCTAAGGTTTACCCTCGCAAAAAAAAAAATATTTTTTGCTATGTTACAGAGCAAATTAAGGGAAACATTTTGTATATGGAAGTATGTGTCCGAGGCATGGTTCTATGTCGGTCCTAAGGTCGGCCCTAGACAAAAAAATGGTTTTTTCCTATGTTGTAGAAAAAATTGAGATGAACATTTTTGTCTATTTGGGAGTCAATTTTGTACTTTCGAAAGGCTTTTTAGACGTTTGTAACCATTCGAATTTCGACCCGGGAGTAGGAGGCGCGCACCGATCATGGTCCTTAGATGTCGAATCAGCAATAAAAAAATGTCAGTCGGTCCGTCTGTCAACACGATAACTCGAGTAAAACTCAACCGATTTTCAAAAACTTTTTTTCCCTGAAAGGTAATGGAAAAATCTTTTATGGGATTGAATCTTGGCACTGTCGGCCTAAGGGCCACCAAGCCGTTTAAGTGATTTTTGGTCTTTTGTACATAACTCGAGTAAATCTCGAAAATTCGATTTTCATAAAATTTTTTTGTTTGAAAGAACTGGGCATAGCCGACAATTTATGGAAGAAATTTTTTTGAATTTGAGTCCTTGGACTTAGCTGGGGCACTAAAAAGGATTCTCTGCTAGGGTTCTATGTGTTTTTTGTACATAACTCCGCTTACGGCTCAAGTGGGCCATGTCGGTCCTAAGGTCGGCCCTAACGAAAAAACAAATTTTTTTTTGCTATGTTGCAAAGGAAATTGAGGGAAACATTTTTGGCTATGGAATTGTGTGTCCGAAGCCTCTACTTAGGGCCCTAGGTCGGTACTAAGGTCGACCCTAGCCCAAAATATTGTGTTTTCTATGTTGTAGAGAAAATTGAGTAGTACATTTTGCTATATTTGGGTGTCAATTTTGTGCTTTCGGAAAGGTATTTTTACATCGTTTCTTCGGACGTGTTTTTCAATATTTCCCTATCGGCAATTTCCAATAAAATTTAATGTGGACGCAATTTCATACACTAAAGAGTTAAGGCAATATTTACTTAAATACGTTCGAGTGTTTTCGTAACATCAACTCTGTTTGCCACATCAATTACCTTTCAGGGAAAAAAAGTTTTTCAAAATCAGTTGAGTTTTACTCGCGGTGACAGACGGGCGGACAATTTTTTTATTGCTGATTCGTCATCTAAGGACCACGATCGATGCTCTCCCCTCTACTTTCGAGTCGAAATGAGGGAGGAGGAAAAAAAGTAAATATCACTCTTGAAGCATTGAGAGTTGAATTTTTTAAATGAAACCTCGCAATGTATAGAAATCAGTGTTTGTCATCTTTGGCTAAAGAGAGCAATCCAAAAAAGGATGACTACAAAAGAACAGGTGGAAGGTGGACATTATTACCTAATACAAATCCCAGTCTATAATGCAAGAAGATTTTACAGGTCGGGGTAATGACTCCACATAGGTTCAACGTAAATCTAACGCAAAACCATTTTGTTGCTGCAGTCCAAAAACATCTATTATTTCGAAATCCTAATCTTAAACCTTAGCGATAAAAACAACAAAAATGGATTCACTAAGGCCATCAAAAATGTCTGCAGTTTTGTATATCAAAGATAAAATTTTGATTACCAGTTTCAATGAAATACAGAAGACTGAAGGAATTAAATGAAACAAATCTTTATTAAATTTCATTCAGGTATTTATCAAGATGCAGCGTAGATGTCAGACTGTAACTTAAATGTAATGTTTTATTTTGTTTCAAATCATTTTTATAAAGATCAAAGCCTTACATACAATTTTCAATGTTTTCTGTTAAAAAATATACTTTCCTTTTATTTCACCTTTTTCATTTTTATTTTAACTAAATTTTCTTTTATGTCTGTATTATGTAAAGGAAATTTGTTATTTATTAAAAAAAAATAAAGAAAATTTAAATGTAAATCTGTTTTAAAAACTTAATTCTGAAATTGTACAGATTTTTTTCTGCTATTATGCATGTGACCAGTTCTATTTTTCTTTGCTTTTTCTTCGTATTTCACCATCAGATAATGTAGAACATATCCTTTGAATGGAAATCTCGGCAAATGTATGTACAATGTTAGTTGCATATTTTTTAACAAAGAACATTTTACATTTGAACTATTTACCCCCATACACATACCATATTTGCATCGATCGTAACAAGTAATTCATGAACCAATGGTGAACCAGCGTTTTCCACAGATTTTACCATAAATGGAAGTGTTTGGGTGACAGCTGATTCGTGGATTACTGCTTCAAATAACTAAGTCAAACTTTTATCTACTGTATCAATGGTATAAACCATACAAATATTGAACTGGACATTTAGCGTTTACTTTAAACGCTCTGTGCCTAGGCGATGATTTTTGTGGAAACATGAATAAGTCGTAGAGCCTATCCAGACTATCACCATCTCGTTCTATTAACATATCACTCTGCAGATTGCAACGTGAACGCTCTGAACGCTATCCAAGAATAGGAAGAATGAGACCCGCGCATAAGATTATGTAGCAATCCGTAAAGTGTACCTAGAAAAGAGTTGAGCCAGCCACCTACATACTCTTGCTACATTCGTAAAAACTCTGTTGAAAGTCGAGAAATACTCTTACCTATCTCACACTAACAAAAAGATAAACAATTTCTTTTGTGGCGGAAAATTTTGTCTCCATACCTGTGAGTGAGTTATAGATGTTGAATTTCTTTCTTGCTGAAATTTTTGAAAAATTTGATCAAACGAACGGCTCACACCGTCTGAATTTTAAATATTAAATCACCGACAACAAGGTTGCATAATATATTAATTGAAGATATTACTTTTTCATCCAACCAAATCCGAAATAATTTTTCTTACTTCACTCATTGAAATACAGAACGAACAAAAAAACACAGAGTTTTAAAAAAGCTTTTATCAGCCCCATTAGCTTGTCTAAATAAAAAATATAACTAATCGTATTATGAGCAGCGTTTTGATAATGAAAAAAAATCTTTTTTTTTATAAACTCAATTATACTTAACGCAAAATTCAAAGATTCATTCATAAAAACATTCTCCACAGACTTCCCCTCACTCAATAAATATACTTTGGAATATAAACATAATTAAGTGCCGAGTTGAAAAATATATTAACATTTTGTTCGAAATGTATCACATAATTAAATATGACAAGTCATTGCGTTAAATCGATTAGATGTTTGGAGTGGATTATAGCACTGTGGACAAATGAAATTGGCAACTCACCTAAAGCAAGGAATTGGATACCAAAATAACAAATAAAATAAATTTAGACTTTGGTCGATAAAGTGTCGATGTTATTTATTTGTTTGTTTATGAGACATCCCGAACAATTTTTGTTATTTATCAAATTGAATAAACGGGAAAGTGAATCAGGAATCGATTTCATACGAAAGTAAATGTATTTCCGTGTAATTCTTATAAACTAATAGTTTCGGAACTACTTTTTTTCAGTTTGTATTTATGTCATTTTATATATAACACACAATTTACTGAATAGATTGCGTTATCGATGTGTTATTGATCATATAAAACTTTCAGTCTTTTTTATATTCTGTAGAATCGACTTGATCAGAAGCGGATGATTTTTGCAATTCTCATCAACGCTGTTCAATCAAAACTATGAATCATTTTTGTACCGGTCACAGTGGGATAGATGGTAATAATAGCGGTCTTAATTATGTAACTGCTCAGGAATTTTGTGTTTTTTTGTTTCTCGGGTTAAAGCGGCGTTGAGTAAAAAATAATAATCATCTACTTTTTTTTCAGCTATATTTCGACACCTCGCTTTGGGTCTTCATCAAAAAAAAAACACCAATTTAATAACCACGGCGAATAAACAACAAAAACCACTGCTCAGGAATTTGACATAGAAATTTTTTGTCTTCAGCAAAGTTGTTCAACACGAAACTTTCTTTCTCTCAGTTACATTTTAGAAGTTATTGAATGTTGAAGTCGAACTTTCTGAAAAATTGAGTGTTCTGGTCAAAATGCAGAACTCTTCAGGAGTTTGAGATAGTAATTTTTCGTCTGCATCAATTTATTTATTTATTTAGCGTATGGTGTTCTTACATCTATTACAATTCTTATATTACATATACATAGGACTTATATCTAATACTGGCTGAGTTAATCTTTTCCAAAGTGTTGATGTCTGCCGGGAGGATGTCCTAGCATACTGATTCGGCAACCGAAGGTAGATGACATTTCGTCTTTCGACATCGTGAAGACCCATTTTGTAAATATATACTGGGTTGTCATCATTCACATTTTTCATATCACGCTCGCAGGTTGTAGGCGCCATCTTATGTGCTGATTTCAAGGTTCCATTGCTGGGGAGGTCGAATCAAACACACCGATGCACAATTTCTTGTTGAATTGTTCTGGTCCACGCTGTTGGTTCTTCTATTGTCCAACAGGTGACGCTCCAATACACCTTGCTCTCCATATGCGAGTGACGTTACATATTTTGTGTACCTTATTTTGCGTCCCGGGCATCGAATACCGAGACTACCCAATTTATAGAGCTTGGGTGAACTTAGAGACGTTGTACAGTCTATAATTTCTTAGGGAAGAATTCTCTGTTCCGAGGATCGAACCCGGGCCTTCTCGGTGGAAGTCCAGTGCGTTCACCACTAGACCACCCGTCTTAAGCAAAATTGTTCAGCACGAAATGAGGAACAAGTTCGCTGAAGACGCAATTTTTCCATCAATTTTATTTCGGAAGTTCTGACCATGCTGAACAACTTTGCTGAAGACAAAAAATTTCTATCATGGGCGCGCGGTTGCGATGCGCCCCTGACGCAAGTCGCCATACGAACAAAAAATTCGGAACTATATATACAGCTAAGTTTTGACTTCCCCCCTTCCGATGTACCCCTCGGAAAATATTTTTCCTGGATTCTACGAAAAATTCTAAGGCGAAGTGACAGAAGTGTCTTTTCACTCATTAAAATCGGTTCGGTGGATCCGAAGATACGACCTTTAGAAAATGATCATTTCCTACACAAAAAGTGCTGTTTCATAGAAGCCAAAGTTAATGCAAACATCCTACGTTAGTTAGTTAGTTAGTGGGTTAGTTAGTTAGTGGGTTAGTTAGTTAGTGGGTTAGTTAGTTAGTGGGTTAGTTAGTTAGTGGGTTAGTTAGTTAGCGGGTTAGTTAGTTAGTGGGTTAGCTAGTTAGTGGGTTAGTTAGTTAGTGGGTTAGTTAGTTAGTGGGTTAGTTAGTTAGTGGGTGAGTTACTTAGTGGGTTAGTTAGTTAGTGGGTTAGT
The DNA here is from genome assembly GCA_029228625.1 of Pseudolycoriella hygida. Taxonomy (NCBI): domain Eukaryota; kingdom Metazoa; phylum Arthropoda; class Insecta; order Diptera; family Sciaridae; genus Pseudolycoriella; species Pseudolycoriella hygida. The sequence continues at coordinate 34,012,014 of CM055406.1, read as the reverse complement.
TAGTTAGTGGGTTAGTTAGTTAGTGGGTTAGTTATTTAGTGGGTTAGTTAGTTAGTAGTTAGTTAGTTAGTTCCAGAGCCATTTGTATGAAACCCGAATTTTTTGGCTCGTGCTCGAAAACGGCTCGATAACTTTTCTTGAAATTTTGCAGGGACCTTCGGGTGGGCAAAGGGGGGGGGGGGGGCTTGATATGTTGTAGAGGAAGTTGATGGGATCGTTTTCGCCAATGGACGTAGTAGCCGCCGCGCTTCGGTTCGGCGGCGGCGGTGGCTCAAAAAAAAACTTTTGATATGTTGTAGAGGCAGTTAAGGGGATCATTTTCGCCCATGGAAGTAGTAGCCGCCGAGCTTCGGTTCGGCAGCAGCGGCGGCTCAAAATAATGCAAAACATTACAATCACAACAAAAACCCTTTTTAAAAGGGAAACGTGACGCAAGTTCTCGTTCCTTCTTCCAAAACAACTGATATCAATTTGGGTGACGCTTGCAGCTTCGGAACGCACAAAATTCTTTTGAAATATTTTCACTTTTGATTAAAAAAATGCGTCACAAATGCCGGACCCCCCAGTGTTATAGTTTTTCTACGCTTTCAGCTTTCATACGCAAAAATTTGATTTCCTGTACAAAAATACGCCATGCATCCCATAAAGTCAAATGTTTGCATTGTGAAAGCTGAAAAAACATGGATTCTCTTAGAGATCCTTTCGTTACCGACGCTTTTACTGTGTCAGTGGTAAATTGCGCACAAACCTAGTGCCCTCTATGATGTACTAGGGTTGAAACTAGTAGGGCTTAGAATGCCAGCTTGCCCCATCAATGTGTTTTAACGGCAGGCATTTTTTGGACCACATACCTAAAGTGAATTCCGAACCACGCCTAACGGTAGCTAGCATTTTACCATTAGGATTTCTTCTGGTGCTAAGTATACTGTCTAAAGTTAGACTTAGATATTTGTACACAGAATTCATTTGTCATTCTTCTATGTACGATTCGTTGCGGTACAAAATTCACAATTACCCAAATTATGAAGCCTGGGTGTGCGTAGGAACGTACTAATAACCACAATTTTTCCATTAAAAAAAAAGGACAAAATATCACCGAACAAAATATCCCCTCAGACAAAATATTCACACTCAAAAAATTAAGAATATTCAATGTGAACTGTACTTAGCGCCGCAGGCCTGAAATAAACAACCAGAAACAAAAAAAGCTGGGTCGGGGGTCAAGTGGGGAATATCCCCCCTTGCGCGATCTAAGGGTGCGGGGTTTGGGGCAGCGCCCCATTTACGTAAGGCCGCCTGCAAGGCTTACAAAAGCCCGCCGCAGGTGCGGTGGTGAAGGGGCAGAGCCCCCCAACACACAATATTATATCTAATTAATGATACCTACCTATATTCACCAACCTACCAACATTCCCCATTTCTGAGTAGACATTACATGTGGGGATATTTTGTCCGTTTTTTGTGGGATATTTTGTCTGGGAACATTTTGTCCGGGGACATTTTGACTGGGGATAATCGGTCCTAGAGCCGGAAAATTCATGTATTAATTATTGAAGTGTGGAACTGAACAAAGCTCAAAAATAAAGAAAGAAAGATTCGGCTCTGGGAAGCCGTCTAGATCACTCCAGATTTAGTTGGCTCCATAGACACTTTATATCAGGGCCTCAAACTTTTCGACAATGTATCACCGCTTTTATTTAAGTCCACCTACCCTCCTCTTTTTTTTTACTTGATGATTATACAGGCAAAATGAAACCGGTCGTGAGGCTTAACACAGATTATAAAATTTGATGGGTCAAATTTTTGATGCGCATACACAACACATCCTATTTATAATCAACTGAAAACTAATGGAACATTTTTCACTCCCCCTATTAGCAGTCATCTGAAAATATCTCGTTCGTATTTTGTAAAATCAACGCTGATGCGCTTTATATAAAACAGATACAGCAAAATTACATAAAGTAAATTTGATGAAAATAGCAAATTGACAAATAAATCTTTACACCCTTCTTAACAAGTAGTTTTCAAGCTTCAGTAAACAAGAAGTAAACAATAACTTAACGTGCTATAACACGTTCTCTATGAAGTACAGATTTCCGAGTCGAGACACCTTCTTTCCTTTAAAAGTCTTTCTAACTAAATATTTCTGCAAATAATTCGGTATAATGGAATAGTGAGATGTGTTAACCGCATTGGCACTAAAATCCTCGTTTGTTTGTATAGTTCTTTTTGTAGGGGGATGGAAAACTTTTAGTTGAGTGGCCCTCAAAGTCTTTAAAGTGTAAGAGAATTCTTTGAGTGAAAAACTGACAATAATATGACGACACAGAAGAATGGGTTAGCTTTCAACTGATTTTCTGTTTCGCAAAATAATTCGCTATTCTAATAGGATTGAAGGGCGTCTTCTACTATTTACAATAGACATTTGCGTCGCCGTTTTTAAGATAACTTTCATATCTTTTGATTTTATGTGAATTACCAGAATTTGAGTCGAATATCAATAATAATGGTAAACGGTGAATATTATTAATGCTGAAAACCCATCTGAAGTATGGATTTTGAAAACGACCAATGGCACTCCCAGGACCCTGAGAAATATTCTTATCAACATTTTTTACAGTTTTGCCCTTATTTATGTACAAACGAATCAGCCGAAAGAACAAATAAATAACCGAAATTTAGTTCTCCCTTTTCCTGAGGTTTTTATCATTATCTCCGTTTTCGATTTAAAAAACATCATTAGCTTCGTAGACCTTGTACTTTTAATTTTTTTAGAAAAATATTCAATGTGATGCACCAATGGAAGTACCCAGAAGTACTTTTCACAATACTTAACAGTACCGAATAGTGACATTAAATGACGTCATATCATATCAAATTTCTTTTTCGATGTATGAAATTGGATTGAAGACAAATTCTAGTGTATCATTGTAGAAAGATTCATTATCTAAAGATCAAAAGGTTTTTTCTTCAATTTTCCTTCGAATAATAGCATAATGACGTCATAAATATACGAAACAATACTCATTATGGTAAAATGTTTAATCGAAACATAGAATGTGTATTTTGGATTGGGGGCATGTGTATTGTACTGTAATATTACACAGATGGTCAACAAATCACAGCATTGTTGCCATTTAGTAAAAATTAGCATCATTACATGCTGCAAAATTGAATAAATCTGATGTTCAAAGGTTTTAGCTTGTTGCACTGTCGGTCGATCGTATGGAAGTAATTCATTTCGTTGCCACTTCTAAGTTGCGACCGCGCAGCAAGTTCGTCACTAAGTAATAGTAGATTACAGTGGGGGTGCGGAAGTAAGTCATTATATGAGGGATCAGTTTTGTGAAATGAGCCAAACTCAAGAGTTTTTAAGCAAAAAGCTTTGGAAACTGTTTTTGACGAGTGTAGAGTTTGTATCCCGAGCCGAAGGCGGTAATTTCTGTTTCAGTGTGTTAATTTCTGTTTCAGTGCGGTAATTTCTGTTTCAGTGGTGTAATTTCTGTTTCAGTGCGGTAATTTCTATTTCAGTGCGTTACTTTTTTTTTTGTTCATTGCAAAAAACGTTATGTGTCACACGGTATGTTAGGACTCATATTAACGGACACGTTATAATTTGTCCTACTCGCCTGCGGCTCGTTAAGACAAACTGGTGCGGTAATATTCGTCTTACATTACTTGTAACACAAACTACTATTGCAATGCACCTACAAAAAACTCGCTTTTTCGTGCGTTATTTCACTGTCGCATGAGGTCTCTTTTCGCACTAGTGCGGCAAAATCTTTTTAACGCACTAGCGCGATAAAATTTTATCGCATCAGTGCGTAAGAGCTGTTTTTACGCACTAATACTAAAAAATAATTGCAAATTCGACAAATATTCGCAAGCGGAGACACTCAGGGAAAATCTCGTTTTTTGGCGGTGAAATGCAAAAAACGTTGTTACGTTTGCTGGTGTCGGCGATGTCACATGTGCGTTAAACTACATTCATACGTATTTTTTATCAAAAACTACTATTTCTACATCAAACGATCATCACGATTAATCCGAAAAGCAGCCCTGTCTACACACTTCCAACTGTGTCGTAGGCTGCCGATTGTTCCAAGAACACTCCGTTCGATCTTTCATGCAAAAACATATTTCTCAGATCAAAAGCAAGGTATAGTGATATTACAAATAGTGAATTACAATTATCCTTCGTTTGGCAGAAGTTCATTCTGCCATATACGTATACATATTCAATTTTATGGAAAAGTCAATTTACAAACTCAGGGTAGTAGGTGAAATTTAATTATTACTCATCAATCGATTCCTTATGGGTTCTATGAACTTCTATTAATATCGAAAGCACATTTTACTTTAACAACATACGACACTCATGAGGGCTATCTTTTCATTGATTGACTATCACTCCCCCATCTTGCAAATAAAAATTTTCCGGAAGAGTTTAATTCACCATATGGCAGCAATAAATCAATCAATAGATGCTCACTTTTGTCCCATCCCATTTTTTGTGTGTATACCTTAGTCATTTGGACATTATTTATCAAACGAACTATCCAGGTATACAAAAAAAGCATCATGGATACGTAGCTTTCAGCGGTTATCGGGTTAGTCCGTAATATGATAGCAAGCAACGTTGGATGTAACAAAAGAAACAGTCTGGAAAGGATATGTCTAACCAGGTAAAAATGTACCCATAATACAAACCACAACACCACATATCGTTTCACAGAAAGGAAGAGGTTGGCTTGGTTCATTGGGGACAAATTTTTCTTCCCGACTAATCTATATATAGACGGGAAAATGTGGGTTAGTAGGTATGAATAATATGATGCGGAAATTTTATGGAACATTATAACGGTTGTTAAAGTAAGAACTTCTCAATAATAATTTAAATTGAGTGTTATGCTACGACTCATGTGGGTGCGATGGAGTACTTATGTGGAATAAACGTACTCGTTTAAATGCATATGCCAACAATAAAAATTTGGAAGTCATGTATTAAGAAAATTAATATTTAAAATGAGTGTAGTTGTCGTATGCTCGCACAAATAAATGGATGTGTATATGACCACATGAAGCTAGGTTTCAAATTAAAATTTTGTGGAAAAGGAAAGGTTGTCATTTGAGTAGCTAAATGGGTTGACATATGAATTTGAATTGCTCTGCTAAGCCTTTGAACAACTAAAGTTTATGTTGACGACTATTCGCATATATTCAGCTCATGCAATGGGTTTTACGAATGAAATGATACGAAGACATCAGCAAAGAAATGAAAAATTTTGTTCTACTTTAGTACACATTGACAAAAGGACAAACGATTACAGCTGAAATTTGAATTCTAAAACTACAGATAGAAGTTTGGTGTCTGTTTGATGTGGACTTCTAAATAGGGAATGTAGTAGTACTAAAAACATGTGGATTTATCAATTAAAATATTTATTTGTGTACGAATATTTTTGTGAAATTTTGTTTCAACTTCGACATTACACCCTTTTTCTCTGAAACTGATACTTAACACTAACAGATTAGGTTTGTCTTTCAGGAAATGCACAATTGACAAACCGTTATTCATCGGTCGTTATATGGGTAATTCCACGGTGTAGTTAGATAAAATGTAACGTAGGAACGCTCTGTAACTGTTTTCTGAGTGAGATACAGCCTTACAATCTTCCAGGAAGTTGTTGGCCATATGCGATTTAGTGGGAAAAAATGTTAAAGGGATAAAAATCGCAGTGCGTGAACCTCAAGTGGGGACATGATGGTTTTTCATTACTTAATTAAAATCTCAACGTAGAACTCATCTATGCTTTCATAGCTAAATACGGGCTGAACACGGACAAACATAAAACTAATCCATTACAGTCAATTAGAGATGAGCGGGTTGCCCGAAACTTCGAAAAACCCGACCCGAATCCGAACCCGAATTGTTTTTTTGTTGTTTTGTAAACAGTTCGGGTTTCGGGTTTCGAAAAATTTTATCGGGTCGAGTACGGTCCGGGTCGGGTTGTTGCATCATTTTATTCGGGTCCCGATCCTTTATTGACTTTTTATATTTTACAAAACTCGTCTAAATTTTATCATCTTACATTACACGAATTTTGTTTTAGTCTAAGGTCCGTGAAGAATGCAGACGTCGGGCCTTGAAATAATTTTTGTTTCGAAGTAATTTGGGTTGTGAGGTTCGAAAAACTTGAGTGTCTGGTTCGTTCCGGGTCGGGTTTTGAAACAGTTCGGGTTTCGGGCTTAGAAAACTTTAATCGGGTCAGGTTCGGTCCGGGTCGGGCTTAGAAACAATTCGGATTTCGGGTTTCGAAAAATTTTATCGGGTCGGGTTCGGCCCGGGTCGGGTTCGGCCCGGGTCGGGTTTCGAAAAATGGTCGACCCGCTCATCTCTACAGTCAATTATTTGTCATTGTAGAGTAAGCCAAATGGTATGTACTTTGATAATCGAACAATAAGATCATTTTGTTTTCAACAGCGTTGATGATCAAATCGGAAATTTTGATACATACATTACTGATAAATTGAAATTGTACTAAAATTTCTTGCGAAAACCGTCCAGTGATCTGTGTGACATTGCTTTTTCTCTAGAGCAGTATCGCACAAAATCCACTGAACTATTCTGTCATTTTCATGAAAATTTTCGATTAGAGTAAACTGTACTTAAGTTGTTAAGTTTACAGCACTTTTCAACGTTGCGATTTCCTAGCGGGAAATCGGACAAAATAACCCCGGACGAAATAACCCCTGAACATAATAGCTCCGGACAAAATAGTCCCGAAAAAATAATCCCGATCATAATAACCCCTGGATGCAGTTGAACGTAAGGCCGCCTGCAGGACGTAACCTAGCTCGCCGCAGGCTCGGGGGTGAGGGGCAGAGCCCCCAACACAATACAATGTAATCTTTATGCAATAATGAATTCAACAGATTCTCTAAAAACCGGACAAAATAACCCCTGACTGGGTATGACTGCGGTTATTATGTCAGGGTATATTTTGTCCTAAGTGATTTGCGTAGCAACATACACCATGACAGCCCACAAGTTTTGTTAGAAAAAGTAGACTATCAGAAATTCAAATTTAAGTTGAGATTTTGCAGTCGCCGTTTTAAGCCGAAGCTTTTCAAAACGAATGAATAACAGTTGTTATGAAACATAACACGAATCAATTATTTTTCACGTAAAATTTGCAGCACAGAAAACCTTTTCCTTGCAAAAGGAATAATTTTGCAGTTGAAGAAAAGATGTAAAGATTTACACTGGCCAGGAACTAAATGTATTCATTCGTTTTGAAAAGTTTCGCCAAAACAGAAAATTGATTTCATGACAAGAATCGAAGGTAGACCAATGGCGTTTTCTTGTTAAGAAAATGTTTTTTAGGCTTATGACGTTGCTCATTTTCAATGTATTTTTGTAGACCAGCTGGTAAAATGAAAAGTTGCACAATCTAAGGATTCGGTCACCGTATTTGATAAAATAACAAAATTGATAAAATTTTCATTGAAAACGTTACGATAATCTAACCGTTTCTTCCACAAAATTATTGTCATTTTGTGTTTAAAATGCTAAACTGGTCACTTCCTCTTCCGTTTCAATTTATCATGCAACGAAAAGAACGTCCAACATAGATTGAAAAAAACAAATAGAACATGAAAGCTGCCTTTCATAGTTTCAAATATGAAAATGTATTCAATACGAATAACTTGAAATCGTCTGGGGATGAATCTTACGAGTGTGCGATTATTTTTACATGAACAGAGAGAGTCCTTATTTTATGGAGTGAAGGTTATTTGAAATGATTTTTGTACAGAATGTAAGATCAAAGGACAAATATTGAATTTGATATGAACAATTGCGCTAAAAGTTTACTGAAAATAGAATTGATTGACAATAATCCTTTGCCGTCAAATGTGAAACTTCTTTTAAAAAATTTATAAAGTAAATTTAATACTTACAGGGAATAGCCATTGTGGAATCATTCGGATCTGGACTGTATTCCTCATTAGGGAAGTAGTCTATCGTTGAGCAATGGTAATCCAAACCTATAGAAAATGTAAAAGAAAAAATATTTTATGAAAGTGTAATGAATCATTGCAGGAGAGGTGGAGTATATGCAAGAGCATGCAAAGAGTGTGAAGTATGGGTGAGAATACCACATCTGTAATCGGGAACTCACTGCTCACTGAATAATTCATTTTATTTAAAGATTCTTTACACACAGTCGAAGATTTATATGCGTACATAGTATAACTTTAACTACACGGCTCCCTCTCCACGCTGAGGTCAAGACACCGAACATAATGATGCTTTAGGGCAGGCTACCTTGTGATACCGATGTTAGACCCTTGGGTAGAGTTCCACAGACACGAATGACTGCTACAGTTGGGACACTGCATTTACGGCACTACTCAGCCTGCTCGTGTTCGTGGAGTGGCCTTTGGTGAATTTCCTGGATAATCAGAAACGTTGCCCAGAGGTGCCCTACATATTTTGCTTACATTTGTTTACTCATTACCAGATTTTTAAAAAAATATGAAGTGAGCCGGAAAACCTGATGGAACAACTACCACGTGGCGAAAAATGAATATCCCGGATATCACGCAAAAGCATATGCGAGCTTGGTAACCCATCCTTCTATACCTCACAGATTTTTCATTTAAGATTTCTATGCATTATAATCGCACGCCAAACTCACTCACTCCCTAATTTTTTTCCTTAAAGCCTCTACGCTTTTTCGATACGATTCGGTGGTGTAGATTTACCCTACATCAACTTTCATCACTTGATGTGACATATTACATGTGCAAAAGGAATTACTGCCACTCCATGCAGCTAAAACAATAAAATCGATTCTATGAATCGTCATGCCACATGATCGACGGAAGAAAATAACATTTAAAAGAATAAAAGAAAAACAACTCGAAATGCTACGTTTAAAAGAAACGAAAATTCTATCAAATACTTTTTCAATCGTGTCATACAAGGCAACCAGATAAATGCTTTTTTATTATAAATGTATTTACTGTTTTCCTAAATGGTGAAAAAAAAATTGATCAATTCTCCGTTGTTCGTATGTATAAAAGAAATGCCCCAGAGAAAATAAAATCGAAATCTAACGCGATGCAACGAGCGGTTATTTGCCGAAGGCTCAATTAGATTTGTTGAAAAGGAAATGATTTCCCAGAGACCTCCCATCTACATACAAAAACATAATTTGTTTTACGTACAAATAGTTACTCCAGACTAACATAAAATGAAAATATGAAGAAATGAGAAAAGACAAAATCGTAATAACGAATTAATCGATTTTTTTAATATTTTTCCAAAACAGCGTTTACGTGTAATCTGCGATGCTCTTCTTGGCAATAGTTTTGCATAAAAATCATTTTGACGAGACATATTTGATATGCAAAATTGGATGTCAAATATTCCTCCTTATTTTCTCTACAACGCAATACAAAACATATGCAAGGGACCCGTACGTGTCAGAATAGATGTGGCAAACAGAGTTGACGTGACGAAAAGACTCGAACTAAATCTAAATTAACATTACCTTAACTCTTGAGTTTATGAAATTGCGTTCACATTAAATTGTATTGGAAATTGCCGAGAGGGCAATATTGAAAAAACCGTCCGAAGCAAAGTGTAAAATAACCCTTCAAAAGCACAAAATTGAGCCCCAAATAGACAAAAATTCCAATTTTCTTTACAACATAGTAAAAAACCATTTTTCGTCTAGGGCCGACCTAAAGCACTAAGGAGAGACCTCAGACAAATATTTCCATACATAAAAAGGTTTACTTGAACTTTCTCTACAACGTAACGAAAAATATTTTTTTTGTCTAGGGCCGACCTTAGGACCGACCTTGGGCCACAGTGGAGAAGACTGCTATCTCCGTGTTCATAAATCTAGTACCGTCGAAACATTTTTGACATAAGTTCTGAATTTTCGCTGTAATTACTCTACAATGATGACTATATGCAGGAACATTTAAAAAAAATTGAAATTTTGAAAATTGAAGAATCTCACTCCAGTTTTGACGAATTTCTCTATCCATTGAACGTCAAAATCTAAGAATTCAAGAATGTACTTATCATAATCTCAACCATCTCAACTCTTCATACCTTTCTTCTGCTCTTTAGTTCATGAAGATACATTATTATCTACACAATTAAGTTGACAACGTCTTTAGAAATAAGTAGGGAAGGTTATGTAGTACAATCTTGTGGTCATTTGATATATTATTTTTGGCGTCCAATTACAAAAAAAAAACGTTTCAACGGTACTAGATTTATGAACACGGAAATAGCCGTTTTCCCCACTGTGGGCCATAAGGAAATACCTCCAACACATACTTCCCTATACAAAAATGTTTCCCTCAGTTTTCTCTGCAACACAGCAACCAATTTTTTTGTCAAGGACCGACCTAGGACCCTAAGTAGAGGCCTCAGACACATACTTCCATAGACAAAAATGTTTCTCTCAATTTGCTCTGCAACATAGCAAAAAAACATTTTTTGGTTAGGGTCCACCCTAGGACCCTATATATCATTCGGTATTTGGTTATCTCTCAAATAGAAAAAAATCAACAAAATCGGTCCTGGCTGAGTCCAATGGCTTCGACTCAAAAATTATTCTTCCATAAAATGTGAGACATTCCCAGATCTTTCAAACAAAAAAAGTTATGAAAATCGGAAAACATTTACTCAAGTTATGTACAAAAGACCGGCCCTTGGGAGACAGTGACAAGATTCAATCCAGTGAAAGATTTTTCGATTAACTTTCAGGGCAAAATTTTTTTTTGAAAATCGGTTGTGTTTTATTCGAGTTATCGTGTTGACGGACATATTTTTATTATTGGTGATTCGTCATCTAAGGACTGGATACAAACGTCGTGGTAAACGCAATAGACCCCACTCGAAGAACTTTGTTCTTCGTACGGGTCTAAAAATCTTACGATTTAAGAAATATGCATGGAAAACTCCGAACAATCGTGTACGGTCGCATGTAGCGCGAGTTTATCCTACACTTGGTGGAACGTACACTCAACCGATTTTCACCACATTTTTCGGTGTGGCTTTCCGTGGTCCACATCCACAAAATGCACCGAAATCATTTTCCTTTTACGAAACGTGAAAAATTTTAGTACAGGTACTTTCCGGTTCATTTTGTAAAAGGAAGATACATTTTTGAACGATGAAATTTGGCCATTTCTTTTTTGTGGTCAATTCTTTATCCCAATGATTTCGGGTCGTCAATATATCAAGTTGGATTCGGCTGTTTGTCGGAAACCAATCTTAGCCCTACAAATAATTTGAACCGTATGTTAGCGGGGAGACTCATCAAAATCAGCCGCACTAACACAGGTGTTGTCGTATTGCAGAAAACTGTTACTCCACTTAGTTATACAATACTCATGATGGGAAGATCAGACACGCCGACTTTACCTCTTCCCGTGGGGGGCAAATAGGGCCGTATCTAGAGTCCAATATCAGACCGAGCCCAAGCCCACATAACTAATTCCAGCCCATCACGAATGAGAAGTATGGAATTGTAGCCAGTTCAGATAAAGCAACATTACGAGAGCTTTAAGTACTATGACCAAAGATTAAAAATTGCGAGCGAAGCGAGCGAAATTTTTCATACTATGTTTCTTCGAAAACAAAAAAACTCGTGCAGATTCAAAACAATCGAAGGCCGCTAGAGACAAAATCGGTCATCAGCGGGGTGAGAAACGGGCCGAAAATCAAGTTTGTCTGCCGATACAAAAAATTCTTTTACGTGTCACTCTGCGAAAATGATTTTCTCACCGCATGAAAATGTAGCCGTATCCTTATTCCTTTTCAAAAATAAAATATCTTACGCTACGGAATCAACTTAAATAAATACGTTTTTCCACTTCTTTTTTTAGATTCCCGAGAAATGTTCGGACATTAGAGCCTTGCACAAATGTTCTTTCTATAAGTGTGAAAATGACAAACATAGTAGCTTGTCCAGTTTCATATGAATAAGTCCTGTATAAATCAAGGGCAGTTTCAAATCTGTGACTTTATAGGATTTTTTTTGGCAAATTTACTCTTAAATTTGAGATGGTTACTTAGTGTCCCGGCTTCCCGTGGGGGGGCGTCGCCCCCTACGAATTTTGTCGTTGGGGTAGACGGCCCAGCTAACCGTGGAAGTCGGCGTGTCTCATCTCATCCAACCATACCCCGAGATCCGGGATCTCGGTAACTCGAGACAAAGACACCCTACGAGCTCTTTATTAGTTTTAATTCATCGTAACGTTTGTTCAAGCAATTACAAATGTTTTTCAGTTAATTTTATTAGGAAAATGAGGAAAACATTTTTCCAAAAATAGTCCCTGATATTGAGGAATACAAAAACTTGAAAGATACGCAACAAAGTAATAAACACCCCTTGCTGAAGTCATGTGAATCATATTCTGTAATGCTTACCTTGCGATGCACATAATATCCACAGACTTGATTTTGTGTGCTTTGTGATATATATTCCATCGTCCGCAGCATTGAAATTTGCGGTTCCATTATAGTTATGATTCGGTAATTTTTCCTCTGTTAGAAGCCATTGGGGACCGGCCAGTGAAGCTATCACAACGGCAACGGCGAAACTGAAATAAGGAATAATATTGGTCAATATATACACTAGGTAAATGTAGCAAAACAACAAAATTGTATACGATGACGTTGTCGTCACCGGATGAAATCTTCTTTCAAATATTTGGTAATAAGACTGAGAGCAAACATTTGTCGCATCCATTAAACAGGAAGGAGAACTCAGAAAAGAACATTTTTTATTCAAACCAATACTTTTTTCACTTGATATCTGGGTTTTACCTAACTTTAAAAATATTAAGTTTCAAATTGCTATCACGCTGAAATTAAAAGTAATATATTGTTGTGAAGGATCAATCGTCTTGTAAATGAACTTGTACTGAGCTTCTCAGTGTTCAGTAAATCGCACTCGTGTTTTGAAAATACATTAGTTATCTACACATCTGGTTATAATTTTAGTTTACACTTAAATCTTTCCAAAACTAACTCAGCCACAATTTGCTATCTAAAGTTGTAGCTCAACAAATGCTAAATATCAGGATTTTGTGACCAAGGACCAATTATACCGGCGGCGAATTGTTTGCAAACATTAAAATAAATACATTAAATCATTTCCCCACATGGGTGAAAGCATTAATCCTCTCTACAGTCTACTATCATATATTATTCATCATCCTATTCCGTTTCACAGACGATAGACTTGTATTAAGTATTTATGTGTTTCACTTTTATGCCCTCATTCACTTCAACTTTCACCCCCGAACATATAATAAAATGGTTAGTCTTTACATAGTCCAACAAGTGTCTTAATCAGTGTTTCTGAATGAGTTTTCTATAAAAAGATGCCGACGTTGTGGAATAATAAATGATCAAACAAATGGAATAAATCAAACAATTTGACTGGTAATATTGACATTTATGTCTGCAATTTTGTTGAAAATGAAAATAGGGTTTTGGAAACTTTAAAAGATTTTTATTTAAACGAGTTGATTTGATTATCACTATTTTTGGCATTCAAATGAACAGAACGTTGTAGATTTGACTTAACTTGCCTTTGTTTATGGGCGTAATAAGATAATAAAAAATTACCTTTAATGTATGTGTGGAAATAATGTTTCCTTCCCGGTAACCAAATTGGATTTACCGATATTTCTCGGTATCAACTGAAATTCGACAATACTTTGCACTGAAAACTTTCGATTTCCGGGTGAATGCTGCTACATACCTTTTAAAACAATTTGTCTTCCTTATTGGGTTCATCCACAAAGGACAAGACTCCAAAGCACCTTCGAAAAAATTGAGTCATCTTCAGCACATTTCCCATTTCTAAATCATTTCTCATCGTCAGATCATTTCCTATTTTAAAATCATTTCATATCGTCAGGTCGGTCAGGTCATTTACCACCGTCAGCACGATTAATAACAATTACTCCGTGGTGACTTACAGTGTATCAATCAAATAAATAAATTGCTACTATGTCATGTTATGAAAACGCGTCAAAACTGAATATTAGCGGAAAATTTTATTATTTTTAGACCCGTACGAAAAACGAAGTTCTTCAAAAAGGGGTCTTATGGGTTTACCGCGACGTTTGTAACCACCCCAATTTCGACCTGGGTGTAGGTGGGGTGCATCGATCCTGAAGCTTAGATGACGAATCAACATTAAAAACGTTGTCCGTCCGTCCGTCCGCCTGTCACCGCGATAACTTGAGCAAAACTCAACCGATTTTCAAAAACTTTTTTTCCCTGAAAGGTAATCGAAATATCTTTTATGGGATTGAATCTGGGCACTGTCGGCCCAAGGGCCGCCGAGCTAGGACCGTTTAAGTGGTTTTTGGTCTTTTCTACATAACTCGAGTAAATGTTTTCCGATTTTCATAAATTTCTTTTTGTTTGAAAGATCTGGGCATGGCCGACTTTTTTTGCAAGACACTTTTTCAGTTTTGAGTCCTTGGACTTAGCTAGGGCACTAAAACCGAGTCTATGCTAGGGCCATACGTGTTTTTTGTACATAACTCGAGTATATCTATTCCGATTGTCATAAACTTTTTTTTGAAAGATCTTGGCATGACCGACAACTTGTAGAACAAATGTTTTTGATTTTGAGCCCTTGGACTTAGCTAGGGCACTACATTTACATTTTATGGAAGAAAATTTTTTGATAAGATGCCCTTGGACTCAGCCAGGACCCTGAAACTAGGCCCAACATGTTTTTGTGTACATAAATCGGGCAAATCCTAACCGATTTTGTTGATTCTTTTTCTATTTGAGAGGCAACCGTGTACCGAATTATATTCATGAACAAATTTGGGCCTGTGCTTGGACCTCTGGTCGGTCCTTAGGTCGGCCCTAACCAAAAAAACATTTGTTTGTCATATTGCAGAGCAGATTGAGGGAAGCATTTTTGTGTATGGAAGTATGTGTTAGAAGCATTTCTTTCCTAAAGTCGGCCCTTAACAAAAAAAATTGTTTTTTGTTATGTTGTAGAGAAAATTGATGCGAACATTTTTGTCTATTTGGAGATCAATTTTGTACTTTCGGGAAGGGTCTTTTACACCGTTCCTTCGGACGAGTTTTTCAATATTGGCCTCTCGGCATTTTCCAATACAACTTAATGTAGACGTTTTTTCAAACACTTAATATATATTTACTTGAATATCAAATCAATCAAATCAAATATATATATATTTCCCAAGAACAAAAAGGTTCCCCTTATACAAATGTTCTTTAAGATGGCAACCTTAGCATTAAAAATATAAATAGTACAAAAATTAATAAAATACAATACAAAAATAAAAATAGTACAAAAATTAATACGATTAAAACAAATAGGAAGGAAAGACGAAAAAAAAAAAAGTTCGGAATTCGGCCATTAAGAGCATGAATAAAATAAAATGAAATGCAAGGAATGAAACTAAGACATTAAGTTGACTCATACCACCACTACATCAGGAAACTACTCCCATTACTCACGTGACATCAGAGCGTAAATGCACAAAAACTCCAGAAACAGGGCTGGTAGGACACCACAATGAAATTTAAAGCGTTTTGAAATATTGGAGGCAAGCAGCATTGAATAACTGAGATTGGGTGCCGATCTTCTTTATGCGAACCGGAATAGAATTGTAGTCTGCTACCGTACGTACAAAAAACGAACGATTGTACTGTTCCGACACATGCTTCGGTATAACAACAATCCGATTACGCTTCATACTCCCAAACGTTATTTTACTATAAAGATAATACGGTGTTTGTGACTTGAGAAGCTTATGAAACAATGAACACCGCCGTAGTTTAAGGAAGGTCATAATCGGACACCCAAGCACTTTATTAACATAATCGCGAGTACTGTCGTGAATACGTACGAGTCTTTTCGTAACATCAACTCTGATACGTACGGGTTCCTTCATATGTTTTTTTTTTTACTTTTTGAAAAGTTTAAAAAGTAACATGTTACAATTGCAATTTCCCACAATACCGAAGTGGGGTACATACCGGCGGAATCGTTTGAATTTATCAGTTGCTCATTAAATTTTAGGTATGTGATGTAATAAGTCAGGCCTACGAGACGGAAGCCATGTGATACTCCTGAGAGTTCCGCATATGATGCGGTTGTTTTTTTTTAAATATTTCCACCTTCAAACTCCCATTGAAAGAAAATATTTATTTGAAAGCCTTTTGTTGGGCTTTCCCTTTTGTCGATGAAATGGTATGAAAAGGGTCTCGATGTTCATATGAATAAATATTTTATTATAATATGTTTACCATTATCGAACTCATTCATATTTGCTTGTTAACTAAAACGGGTAATTATAAATGATTAATTAATGATAATGAAAATTCATGAAAAAATAAAATGAAAATAGAACGGACTTGGCATGGTATTTATCGGTTGAGATATCCATTTACCGTGAACATGACGAGAATATTAATGAGCACATCATAGAATTTTTGAATTTGAGTCAAGCAAAGATATTATTGTGTATGCTATATGTTATTACTCTGAATAGATTGCAATTCATGTATAAGACATAGCAAATTTCTGAAAATTACCTGTTTTTCGAGAGACTGTTCTCATTGACATGAAAATGGCTTCATGTACATTATCCATATTCCAAAGTATGACTTTTTTTGTTTTCAATGAATTTAGATTTATTTCGATTCGGGTGGATTTTATCATTTGAGAAATTTAATGTAAAATATTCCAATCCAATTTATGTGGTTTATTCAGTGTACAACTTTGAAAATTCAATCACAGTGTACAGATGATGATGATGATGATTATGATAACGAAATTAAATGGTTATTGGTTTTATGCTAATAAATAAAGAATGGAATGCTCTAGCTAGCGTCAGACGATACCTTTGTCGAAACATTTTTCAGCTACCTTTATTATACACGATCTAATTACATTGAGTGATGACTTTAGTAAATAGCTTAGCGACTTATGGTAAGCAAGTAACTCGTAAATTACTAATCCGCCCCGTACAAAATGTAAATTATTGTTCGTGAAAACGAAAGGAAAGTTTCGCTCATATAAATTACATTATAAATAGATGCAAGGTGGTTGCTTGTTAGGTAAGTTCAATTAGGGCTATCATCGTTCTTTTAGTGAGAAAAACAAAATTCTCTCGTATTCCGATAATTTTTTGGTCCCGGTAGAGTATACAGTTTCGTTATGAAAATGTAAAATTCGGCAAACAAAAACAGCATTTTCAGCAGTGATACAAAATATATTTCGAAGGATGTAGGAAAAACTGAACAAAACAGGCGCAAAACCAAATTAATTTCTTGTTTCTATTCATCTCGAATAAATCTTTGTAGCCGTAACTAGAAGGATGTTGATTCACAAATCAAATGTTGCAATCGATGATTCAATATTTGTTCATTACCATCATTCATCGTTAATGCATAGGTGATGTACAATGAACAATGATTCACTGATAACGTACAGCGGCTAGAACGAAAGTCAGGATGTTTTTAAATAAGCGAAAGTGGTAACGAACAGATCTAAAAATACTGTTGATGAAGGCTTCTTGCTACACTTCTTCATTTTTAGTTACGCACGGATATAAAAAAAGCTTTTACGAACTAATACTTTTACACATATTATTTCTAATAAAGAATATTTGAAGTCATTGCTTACAGCAACGCTAATATTATTTACGTAGTGACTAACGGCAGTCAACTGCGAATAGTCAATATAGGTACTATTCGCAGTCAACTGCCGTTAGTCAATATAGGTGCTATTCGCAGTCAACTGCCGTTAGTATGTATGCTACTCGCAGTACTTAAATCTGAGGGAATGACGGAACATGTTGAATTCCCAAGAAAAACATCAAAATGTGACAAGACTTCAAAAAATTATCAACAAAATGTGCCGATCTGCCGATGCGCCAAAGTTCGAAGCTTTTACCAATATACGGCGTTTTGTTAAGCCCTAGGGGTTTTTCCTTTTACATAATGTTACGGAAGGCGCTACCTTCAATTCTAGCGGTTGTTCCTTTTACAAAAAACCACCGCAAGGAAAAGCGTTTTGATAAACCCTAGGGATTTTTCCTTTTACAAAATGTCACAGAAGGCGTTGTCTTAAATCTTAGCAATTTTTCCTTTTACAAAATTCCACCGAAAGGCGTTTTCTTCAGTTTAAGTGGTTGTTCATTGTTCAAAATGCTAAGAAATGGATTTTTCCCTTTACAAAATGTCACGGAATGTGTTACCTTTAATCTCAGCGATTGTTCCTTTTACGAAATGTCACCAAAGGGCGTTTTTTCTTCAATCTTAGTGGTCGTTCATTGTTCAAAATGCCAAGTAAAATCGTTTTGATGGACCATATGGATTTTCCCTTTTACAAAATGTCACGGAAGGCGTTACCTTCAATCTTAGCGATTGTTCCTTTTACGAAGTTATGTCCTAGTATTCTTTTAATGACATACAACTATACGGCCGATGTAGCTATGAGGTAATTCCCGAAGATCGACAAAATATGAAGAATCGAAGAAACATTTAAATCTTTTTGTATTTTCTCATATTTTAGAAATACCTCTATGATATTAGCTTCTATAGTAGCAATAGAAATTTGCACCAAACGCGCACTGACTAGATTGACGAACCATTGATCTGCGAATATGACGTTGCTATTTTATGGAGTTGATGAAAATAAAAGTCAATTTCAAGAAGAAATTCAGCTATGAATAGATAAAAACGAAAGTATTCAATATAAGTGCTATTCGCAGAGTAATGATGCCATCATCGGTTTGATGAGAAATGATTTTCGCGCGGCGTTGACTGCGAATAGCATCTATATTGACTAACGGCAGTCGACTGCGAATAGTGCTTATATTGACTAACGGCAGTCGACTGCGAATAGCATCTATATTGACATATATTTCTTTTATTTATTTATTATAATAGTACATTTCAGTATACCTCAGGCTAATTCCATCGGTATCGTCACCTGGGTAACGAGTTTCATCTCTTTCACTCTTTCAATGTGATTTATATTCACATGAGACAAAACACATTTGTTTCCCATTTGTCATGATAAAGGGAGTGCATTTGTTACCGATAGAAGCAGCTTCTTCACACCCATACACTCTCACATCGTATAGGGTAAAAAGTATATGTGATAGTATTTGTGTGTGTTCCCCTTCCCCCCCCCCCCTTCACCTGTGGCAAACTGTATTCGAAAAGGGGTCTTATTCGTTTACCACGACGTTTGTAACCAGTCGAATTTCGACCTGGGAGTAGGAAGGGAGGGGATCATGTTCCTCGGATTACGAATCAGCAATAAAAAAAATGTTCTTCCGTCTGTCTGTGAACGAACACAATAACTCGAGTAAAACTGAACCGATTTTCAAAAACTTTTTTTGGGAACTGTCGGGCCAAGAGCCGCTGAGCCAGGGCCGTTTAAGTGGGTTTTGGTTTTTCGTACATAACTTGAGTAAATCTTTTCAGATTTTCATAAATTTTTTTTGCAGACAAGGCCCTAAAACTGAATCTCTACTAGGGCTCAACTAGTTTTTTCTATATAAATGGGATACTTATCTCATTTTAAAATTCTTTTTTTAAACATAGTCTAAAAATTGATTAGGAGATTGAATTTGGGCAAAATCGGTTGAAAACTTTCGAAGTTACGGTCGAAAAAGTGGTAAAAAACCTGGAACTTTTTCACTTATATCTCTGTGGAATTAGAACTGAAATCACTCTGGAAGGTTTTAAATAAAAGATATGGACATCAGAAAATCACAAAAATTAAATTATAGAAAAAATGTTGAGTCGTTCGGGCTGTAGTGTCCTTAGTGTGGGCCAAACTCACCACCCAAGGACTACGCGAACCTACACCTACCTACCTACACGAACCTACCTCATGAATATTTCTTTAATGATGAGGTTTTTTGTAGTGTTGTAGAGAAAAAAGAGGCGAACTTTTTTGTATGGAAGTGTGGGTTAGAGGCCTCTCCCAAGTGCTCTCTAGATCAGTTCTAAGATCGGCCAAAATGTGTTTTCTTCAAACTTTTTTTTTGAAATTTCTTTTCAAATTTTAGGCTTTTTTAGGGATTTGTAGAGGTTTTTTGCGACGTTGTTTCGGACGTGTTTTTCAATATTGCTTTTTTGGCAATTTCCAGTGCAATTTAATGTGGACGTAATTTCATACACTTAAGAGTTAAGGCAATGTTTACTTAGATACGTTCGAGTCTTTTTGCAACATCTATTCTGTTTGTCACATCTATTATGATACTTACGGGCCCCTTGCATATGTTTTCACTACTCTTCAATTTTGTAGTACCTAGTGAAACACACAGTTACTACTTTTATTACGTAAAACTTGTCAACTCAAGAAGAGTAGAGAATGTAGAAAACATGTCGTCAGGAGCTCGATTACGCGAGTTCTGCCTTTTAGATTTCTCGCTACTACTGTCTTTTTTATATTAGTTCAAACTTATCTGTCCATTTTGTGCGTAAGAATTTTTCAGTCTTCGGATTCTTTTCATTCGGATTTATTTCTCCCGGAGTAATTTTTTGATATTATAAATCGAATGCTGCGGCCATCAAGGGTCGGATTGATTTAGTCGTCATTCATGTTTTATATAAAATCACAGACGGGAATCGGATTTTAAAGTTGAAAAAGAAAGTTTGAAAGAAAGTCATTCAACTAAATGTGAAGTTTATACTGTAAGTTTTCTAAACAAAAACTTACAAAGAAGAAGTCGTTTCTCTGATGCTCTTACACTAGTCGTGATTCGAAATGTTCCCTTTAATGTAGGATCTACTTTATAGTGAATTATGAATCTGATTTATTTTAGTAAAAAATGAATTCGAGTTTCATTAACATTTCTGTTTGGCGTGTTTTTACATGTGATATGAAACAACTATTTCACTTAAAGTTGTAAAAACTTGTTTGCATTATTTACCTCCAGTCAACATACAAACTTGTAGTAGCATGTGTCGCTGATAAAATTTAGATCGTCATTTTCCAATATATTCACCGTTTTCATGTAAACTTTTGTTGCATACGGCACGGAGAACTTAATTAAAACAACGATTTTCTTTGAAATTCGTTTTTACTTCATTTCCATCCTACATAAAAACTTCTATTCTTTGAGTTCTGTGAAATTCATAAATTGAGAGTAGTTTCGCATGAAAGCTAGTTTCAGGATGAACGGTAATTTTTGTGATGATGAAATTAACTACTCGGAATTTTTTACAAAGGACCCTATATTCGAATTTATACTCGCTTCAGACATATCATTTGTAATTTTAACCTCTGAGATGGAAAAGTAAAGTGGAGCGACATTCATTCCGAAATTGAAACATTGGTAATTTTAATGTTTATGAGGAAGACTCACGTCAAGAAATAAATATGAGAAGTGGGTTTAAAGTTTAATTTGCTAATTAATTTCTTTTTAAAAATCACTACCGAAGATCCTCAAGACGAGCTGGTGCCAAGTTGACAAGCTTTTAACCTTCGATGCTTCAAGGAGATGCGGGAATTGACTAACAAAACAACTTTTTTCGCGTATCTTGAATATTTTACTTAGTTTATGTATACAATGGTACACATATACCATTGTAGATAAAGCGGTGTATTTTTATGCCGATAATATGAGGCTAATTCCTTCGGTAACCCATACATTATCGCTACTAAGTGACCTGGAGAACGAACGTTTTTTGTCTCATGTTAATATAAATCACATTGAAAGAGTGAAAGAGATGAATTTCGTTACCTAGGTGACGGTACCGATCGAATTAGTCATGGACACACAGATATTGTTGCTAGCATTTTACACGGGTATGTCTGACGAATAAATCTAATTAAAAATACAAATGAATTTTAAGAAATAATTTCAAGTGGTTTAAAAAAAGACGTTGGAAATTTAAGCGGATCGTAGCTTTTCGGACACAAAATCGAAAAACCAAAACTTGTGGGAACATTGTTAGCGTCCACCACACGACTTATCAATGCATATTAATCTCCATCATCGGTAGTTACACGTTTATATTTCATTTGGGGTAACATGAAACCTTTTAGATTAGTCCCTTAGTATATATGTTAACGAGCATAAAAGAATTTTTATGTCGCATATTGTTTTGTTAATCCAAAAGCCATGTTACCAACGAACATTTTGATACAATTTTCGTTTATATATAACGTTGTTAGACATCGGGTCCCACATTTAGGCCGATTTTAGTTTTGCAAGAAAGAAGAAAGTCATATTAAGTCATAATAAGAATACAATAACAATCATCAATAACGGTTTTTGGTATTAGGTGAGATTTTGTATAATGCCATCAAATCATTACTAAATAAAGTGAATAGTCCTCCTAAATTCTTCACAAATAATATTTTCCGTCAAGAATTTTCTTCTATTTTCATAATTGTGAGTAGATGTCTATTATGTGGAACGATGTGAAAGTTCCGTTACGACCTTTTCCGAAGATATCATTCTGTATCATCGAGAATCCGTACGATTCCCATACATTTTTCTTTCCGTTTTAAAAACGTTTTATAAGATTAAAGTGAATATATGGTGTAAAGCCATTCCGTGTTATTTATTAAAAATAGTCTTTCACAGTTTTTTTCTTTTATTTTTAGTGAAATCGTTTAACAGACTTTACATTGAACTTTCATTTTCGGCTCGGCTTTATTAAAGTTTCTTGATCAAGATAAGCTTTTTCTCATTAGATAGAAAATATTTCGTTGTCGTTTCGCTTGTTTGGAAATATTTACGAAACATTTTTTTTGCACGAGGTCCAGGTATATTATTTCAACTCCACTTTTTATCAACAAGGTTGGGGTAGCGTATCGAGCCGATTTCGCTTGTAAATTCTTGCTCAAATTTGTCGTTATGTAAACACCTATTTACGAGGGTTGCACTGACAGTTTTTGCAATCTGGTACTAACAGTAGTGCCATCATGTTGTCAATGACGTTTTCGTAAAATTTAACATTTTCTGAGATAAACGCCATTGACAGATCGAAAAAACGTTAACTCGTTCTGTTATACCATCGTTTTGAAAAAGAGTCTGATTGTATGGAAAATTTTCGTCATTTTTTCCCGACGCCATTTCTAGAACACACAGCATGACAGGATCCCGTTCTTTTATCCTTTCTTAGTCATTAACACTAAGCAACATAATGGTATATTACTTTGCTCTCCAAAGCAAAGCAGTAAGTCTATCTCGTAAAACGTTATTTTGTATGAAAATATGGTAGGACCCGTATAACAGAACGAATTAACGTTTTTTCGATCTGTCAATGGTGTTTATCTCAGAAGATGTTAAATTTTACGAAAACGTCATTGACAGCATGATGGCACTACTGTTAGTAGTACCAGATTGCAAAAACTTTCAGTGCCTAATTTCATGACAAAGCGCAAACAACACTAAAACACAGCAAAGTGGTTAAGCTGACAAGCTCACCATTTTTCGTGACATGTTGTAAAAATCTCGTTAAATTTGTAGTTTACAAAAAGTCGAAACAACACTAAAAGCGTGAATTTTATTATTTACATTCTCGTATATTTTCAAGTTGCCAATATTTTCATTAATATTGAAAGTCGTTTCATTTGTCAGTGTTGGGATACGATTTTTTTTCAGTGCGTGGAATTCAATATTACGATACAATAATACGGTAGAATAAATGCAAGAATTACGATAAATTGTTGTTTAGATTTTCGGTTTTACCAAATGACGAAAAAATGGCAATCGAATATTCGCTAAAAAAATCCACGGCCCAGCCCTGCCCCTTATGTTGATATTACATGTTGACTCGGTAAACGCGTTTTCGACATGTGATACTATATTATAATACAAGGGGAATAAATGCGTAATTATAGTCGAGGAGGGGTGAAATTTCAAGGGGCGTTTCACCCATCGGAAAAGAGGATCAATGACTTAAATTTAACAAAAAAAAACTCGAAAAAATTCACTTCCGTGTCGATTAACGCTAATTAAAATTAACTAAATGGACTATTTTATCAGAATTTATTTTTCTTGCAAAATAAAGGCTATTTATGTACAACAACAACAAAATGAATAACTAAAGCTAAACAGTGGAATTTTCTCGGAAAAACTTTTTGACAAAATCATGATTTTGATAAAGTTCGACATCGGAAGCCCGAAATCGCCGGTCTTTGCTTTCAAGGAACTTTATAACCGCTGGTCGCGGATCGAAATGTGCTGTTCCAACACCATTTAGCGAAATAGTCAATCTTTTCCTAATTGTTTCCTCGGATATTGACTGTCGATGAATTGATTTGATTTTGTTGAAATGACTGATTACACGTTCCGTTCCCACATTGTGTGGGGAGGTCACCAAAAATAGTCCCAGTAACCATTGCAAAATACCTTTGCTTCTGCGAAACATTTCTCGCAATCTGATAGAGTATTTGCAACCGAAATCAGAAGTGTCGATTTGTGGAATGTCACTTATAACTGGCCATTGTTCACTTCGTTCGTCGTTCATACAGATATCGTCATTTTTAATGCTAGAATCATCTTGCAAGAAACTACCAACCACAGTCGAAAAGAGTTCGGTAGGACTATTGTCGTCGTCATTTTCTATGACACCTGATTGATAAATAGAAACTAAAATTATTGATCGATCGTATCCTATCTCGTAACGCAAGAATCAATCTTTTATCGAATTCACGCAATCTATTGTCACTCCCGTGTCATCACTTTGGATTGACGAATTCTTTTCACAATTCGATTCAATCGATTTCATAAACAAATTAGAAACTTTCAACTGACCCGGTTGTAACGCAGTTTTCTTCATCCTACGATCGCGATGTACTCTTCTTTTTTGAGCACCACTTTTTTTCAAAGATTTCGACATTTTTATTTACGAGCACTCATAATAATTTTACAGCCAAGCTTTTTGATGCACAGCAAATGACTGCGTTTTATCTACCTTAGAATGAACAGGGTAGGCTTTTCGATATCGAATCGGTGTAAATCAATATTTTGTAAAAGTTGAAGGATTCGTAGGATTTAAAAAAAAACGTGGGAGATCAGGAAAAACCGGGGGGATTTGGGGGATTTAAAAAAACCGAGGGGGGGATTTTTTCCCCAAGCTTATATGTTACTTTAGGCACTGCGAGGTGGGGCGAAATTTCAAGGGGCGTTAGCCCCGAGAATTTTCTTCCACCGAAACTATAATTGCGTGATTGTTCCCCTTGTATTATACGATAGTTTATCACATTTGAGCCTACAATTGCCAATTATACACAAAACATGACAACAAAATTAACATAAATAAAAAATTTCGTATAAAAACACATATCGAATTTGTTGCAAAAATATCGTCTAGACTGATTTTTCGATTTAGTATGCGGTTGTCATAACAACACACGTTTCATTTTCATTCATTCGTATTGTTTCAGTGTAGCCTACGTCATCATTAAAGAACCGGGTTATAATAGCGTCGTTACAACCCTACTTTTAACAAGAAAGTCGACTATAATAGGCCGACTATAGCTCCGTTATTAGTGCAATAATTGGCTTATTATAGGCTCGAATGTGATAAAATATTCTACTGCCGTGTTAAGCCTAAAAAGTTAAAAAATGTTCGTAAGAATAAATAACGTAATATGGGAACTGATCAAAACAAGTTCATGTTATCAGTTTGAATTCATATGTTATTTGAATGAATAAATTCTCTACAATACACTGCTTATATAGTGAATCCAAAGGCAACTCGATACAATACAATTTAATTTGATTTCAATGAATAGTTGATTTATGTGTGTACCACAGTAAAGTTAAGAAGCTTTTAAAGCTTCTTTTCAGCTTCTTTGAAAATTATGATCTTTAAATGCACTCATAAGACATTCAAAAACTTTAATAATGAAAATAATGTAAAATTAAGAAGCATTTAAAGGTTTTGAATGTCCTACGAGTGCGTTTAGAGATCATAATTTTCAAGGAAGCTGAAGAGAAATTTCAAAAGCGTTAAAAGCTTCTTAATTTTACGTTATTTATTCTTACGAATATTTTTAACGATACGTTGTTTAGGCTTAACACGGCAGTGAACTTAAGTGCCTCAAGAGTTACTTGTGTGTATGTTTTGGACGACTGATCTTAGGCATTTTCGCATGTACACCTCGCTTTGCTCGGTCTATAACAAGCGAAATTGCCTAAAATGAACTGGCGGCATTTTTTTCTCTCAATTTTGAACCTCTGCATGAAAAGTTTTTTGTTTGTCTGTTTTGGACGTCTGATCTCAGGCATTTTCGCGAGTACACCTCGCTTTGCTCGGTTTATAACAAGCAAAATTGCCTAAAATGAATCGTCCTAAACAGACAAACAAAAAACTTTTCACGCAGAGGTTCAAAATTGAGAGAAATTTCCCCCGATTTTGGCCCCGAAGCATGAAAAACATTTGTTCTGACTCGTCTAATTATAGCATTCGCCTTCGACTTATGCAGCAAACTTCCTTCGAATTGAAATATTTTAACCACTAGTGGCTTGTTACGTGAGATTATTAGTAAATTTTGAGTAAATTTCTCTATTAATAGACTGACTTCCAATCAAAGAAATGTCCACAAGTCCCATTGTGCAGTGAGCCAATTTTTTCAGCTTTGACAACCATTCCAACAATGTTAGTTACTTCGACCAACACAGCGACTAATTTCAAGTCGTTCCGGCGAAATATTTTGAGTTTTTTATAAGGTATTTCCCTTTAACTTAGAGTATTCTTTATCTCATTTGGAGATTTTTCCTAGAACTATTCCTTTAAACGTTTGAAGGAATAAGATTTTTTTGTAGAAATTCCTATGGATTATCCTTGAGTTTTCTCAGATTTCAGTGGATAATTCAAGGATTTTTCTTGGGTGCAATAGAAGAAGATCCCATGAATTTCTGTCTTTGGTGCACAATTTTGAGTTCATTGCTTGGTTCATTATCATAAGAACCAAAAGGTGGACCCTAGTAATTTCGATGTATTTTGAAATGTAATTGAAATTTGAATACCCCGTGCACATACAGTCGAAAACGTTATTATTCAGTGTGAACTGAAACTTCTATCAAAACACGGATCTAGTTTTACATTCGATACAATTTACAAGGACAAAGCGCATGTGATGTTGCGGTAATCTAATTTACGATTCATATTTTGACTTCTACTTTTAAAGGACAATAAATTGTTTCATTTGGAAAATGTAACGCAAGAGACATTAAATGACTATAAAATTATTGAGCTGTCGTTCTCGATTGGGACACGTGAAACTAGTGATTTTCACGAGTAAACAATTTTATTGGGAGATTCACTCACATTTAATAATTTTTTTAATTTTTATTTACATACCTTGCAGCCACAGGTGTTATTATCCACAATGCATAATTATTTTTTCTCTGTGATTGTATCACAATATCGCTACTTGTCTTTGTAACTGGCGACAGTAGTCTATCATCCCTGACTGAATTTAATGTAAAATTTTCGTTTTCGCTTATCCCATCAATATTGATAAAAGCACACGCGGTACCATTCGGTCCATCACAATTTCGACTGTTATTACGATGTCTATAATTTATATCACCGTTCATAGTCAAATGCTCACGTTCACTATTTTTGGATATCTTGTGTTTATCGTCCAATAGAATACTAGATGATGAATTGATCCGGAAAACGTTTTGTACGGCTGGATAGTCTCGCATTTTGTTTATTTATTTTGTTCGAACTGATATTTTGTATAAAGAAGATTTTATTATATTCTATTCAGATGATAGAAGTAACATTGGTTACAGAGATATATATGTGTACAGTACAACGTCAACATAGTTGTAAATAAACACGACGACGAGTCATTCGGTCAAGTTGAATTTAAATGTTGAAAGGAAATAACGACATTTCTCGATTTTCCATCCATATGTATTGGACCACACGCCCGTATATCAAATGATGTAAAATGTTATTCTCCTAGTTCTGGTTCGAATAAAGTAAGAAAAACAACTGATGGTCCTTTGTACATGTTGTATTATAGAAAATATTACGATATTGAAGAGGATATGTAATGAAAGAAGTTGAGTGGAAATTTGAACTGAATGTGGATTGTGCGCAGAACATTGAAGTATAAGCTTTGCAAGAGGAGTCTTTGTTTTGGTGGAAGATGATTGTAAATTAGAGCTCAAAGTGTTAGGAATACTCTTAATTTTTAATTGTTCCACTAAACTGGACTCTGTTGAATACCGTTACCAACTACGGACTTTCAACAAAATTGATTAAAATTTCATGCTTTTATTGCCTTGAGGACTTTCTCGGAA
This sequence comes from Pseudolycoriella hygida, assembly GCA_029228625.1. NCBI lineage: Eukaryota > Metazoa > Arthropoda > Insecta > Diptera > Sciaridae > Pseudolycoriella > Pseudolycoriella hygida. The sequence goes on along the minus strand of CM055406.1, from coordinate 33,983,664 downwards.
ACCGTCCGATATTTTTGGCAGAAAGGGAAAACAGTTAAAACAGTTCTTCAGAAATAAATCGTTCTTTTGAAATGTGGAGTTTTTGTTCAAAAATCATTTCTTTAAAAGGGATCAATAAATGCCATTAATTTTATCAAAATCTCACAAAATCTTAGAACGACAAAATATGAATTAGTTTTCGAGCAACATTTTTTTAAACGACTGGTGCTTTGCTCAAGCTGCCACCAATAGTAATCTCTGATTTTTAGCGAAAAATTATGTTACAAAGTGTTCCTGTACTTCTGTGATTTATTTATACAATTTGTGCTTGATGTTCCATTTACTGTAACTTACCCGTGAAACTAGAAAAAATCATTGGTAAAAATCGCAGTAAATTTTATTCACTTTGAAGTTAAGTAAAAGCCATACAAATCAGTGAACTTTTTGTTTACGTATGCTTTTGCTAATTTAACTTTTTTTATGGGGTAACGTCTAGGCAATTTCATTGCGTACACAATCCATAATAAATTAACAAAAGAAAATTGTTTTACACGAGGACAAGTCAAGAGCTAACATTGTTACCCCCTTAGAATAATCTTCAATGCAAAACGCATTTTGTGTGCGTTTGCACCACTTTCATATGGAACGTTTCTACTTTCATGTATATTTACCTGGTTGCATATGAGCCGTTTGCATACATTGGCCGCCGCCGAAGTTTATGATTCGATAGCTAAAGACATAAAACATTGACGAAATGTTCTTTATTTGTTTATTACCGATTTTCAGAAAAATTATCAATTTTTGTAACAGTTGGGATTAGAATTTCTGTGAGTATACCACACACCTCCTGCCGAAAACTATTCAAGCCCTCCTCCGGCACATAATTGTAAATGCAGACCTCCGTTGGAGCAAATACGTTATGACTTTCGTGAACTCTTACTGTTTTCATTCCATCGTTTTTTGGTAGATGATAAAAATTAAAACCCTCCTCCAACCACTCACAAAAAAAATTGCGGACATTAACAAATGTGTGAAGCGCACGTTTTGTTCTAGGCACCTCCCTGCCAGCTTAGAAGATTGCGTACATCATGAATGTTCCCTTGTATTACAAATTCGATAAAGTAGAAACCAAACCAAATTTCATTTCTTTTCAATTAGAGATTTTTAATATATTTTCCATTAGCGATTTAGCTGTCGACGCTTATATTTGTCAATTATTGCGTTATTGTTTCACCCATGCGAGATCTAACTTTTTAAAATATAGTCGTGATTAGTGGGGACTTCTGCTTTGCGATTGTCTCTCTATTAAATTTTTCAACACGTACAAGTATGTGAGAATCAAAAGTTTAGCTGAAAATATTTTATAGAGATACATCAAGTCCCCATGGTAGTAACGAGTCGTGACGCGAGTCTTACATGCCAAACGTATTCAAGGAAATTCGCAGACAAATGAGTCTTACGTCATCTTTTCGACTTTCCCCTTGACATAACCCCTGAAAATATTTACTGATTTTAGTAAGAATTGTTGTGTTCATTCATTAATATCGGCTTAGTCAATGAGAATATGAGTTTTTACAATTTCCCATTTTTCATGCAAGTAAGAGAAAATCAGGTATCATGGCCCCACGGTAGTAAGGGGCCGTGAAGCACGTCTTACACGCCAAAAAATTCACAAGACATTTTTTCGTAGACTAAGGAACA
>CM055406.1:33882943-33981484 GCA_029228625.1 Pseudolycoriella hygida | reverse complement strand
ATTTGTCTGACACGGGAATCAAACCCGAATCATTTTGATGAAAGGTTAGTTCGTAACCACAGAGCCGTCCCGTCCTTAAGCTATTGATCTCAAGAAAAGAGTTTCTCAGAATTGGTTCATGGGACTTGTAGTGACGATCCTCAGATTGAGTATTTGTCGAGCTAGTCTTCGTATTTAGTTATTATTTAGTAGAATTTCATCAATGTTGATGATTTTGTTTGAAGGGAAATGAAAACCGCAAAACCATTGTAGTGTTCTTGGGATGCTAACAAAATGGCCGCCTGCCGCCATATTGGATTTTGTAACACATGTATATTTCGGTAAAAATTATTTTTAGGTATTAGAAAGCGACATTATTAGTTGCCTTTTATTTTTAATGTTGGCAAAATGTTCACTTTTCTAATTTTCCGAATTCTCAAAAATTTTACAATTTTCCAAAATTAAAAAAATAGGTTACTTATGCCAAGAAATTGAAGGGATTACTAGGCAATTCTAACTTCGTCCGAGTTTTCTTAACTGTATTTTGAGCAGTTTTCACAACATGGATGAACCCATTTTACGACAGTATAGTAAACGCATTGTGCCTTGTGATCTCACTAGAAATTCAAACTATACAGCGATTCGTTCTCACTAGGACTATTAAGACGTACTAGAGCTACAAACGCATGAAGGGCGCTCACGCTTTTCGACTAAGGATATCATAACAAAACTAATGTTTCTAAGTATTTGACATTATATTCCAAATGTTATTTTAGAAATTTTTGAATTTTATCTTAATTTTTTGTTATAATTTGAAAAAATTCAAAAATGCACCCAGCCGCCGTTTAAAGCCGGCTTGAGCCGATATCGCCGCCGCCGCCTACCGAATTTTTTCGGCTAGCCGCCGCGACCGTTTTTCAATCGGCTTCCATGTCTGGCACCAATGTTATAAATTGGCATATGTTTAACTGATCACCAAGAAATTCATTTTTGATCACCAGAAATTTCAATTTTCATCATCAGAAAAATAAAATACTCTTTTTTAGGGTCAGGGGTGTGTCCGATCGTTTCGTAAAAGGAGGAATGTAACTTTAAAGCGGCTAACTCAGCGTAGGTGTAACTAATTTTGCCCCTAATGAAGTTTTGTTTTGTATTGGTGATCAAAATTGTATTTTCAGGTGATCAAAAATTATTTTTGGGTGATCGATGATAATACTACCCTTATAAATTTATTTAAGTCAATTTAGGAAATTTGTTCTCAATCCCGAGCTAATCCTCAATTTCTATGAATTTTCATTTCTGTTTAGTTGGTAATTGTTGAAATTAGTACATTTTCCGCTACATCAAGGGCGAAAGTCTTCAAAAAATTTTCGTTAGTTTCATTTGAAATTTAAGAATATAAAAAACGGATTTCTGACCGTTTCTCTTTGTGTACGTTCTTTTTTTAGCTTCATGACGCGTCATCTGTCCGAATCCACATATTGTTACGAATTCGGTTACGTACAGAAGTTTTATTTAAAAAAATATATCTTACCTGTCAAAACGAAGACGTGTATGAGTATAAATAACTCAACGACTTCTCTTCACTTAACTGCCCAGTTTCATGTACATATGATTCTCAAAATACCTTTGAAGAGTTTTATTATCAAATGTGACGCATATCGATCCACTACAATAATGCTAACGAACAGGTTCTGACATTCACTGGATAGAACATCAGAGGCGCCAGCCTGTAAATTACTCATATTGTACATACATTTTCATGAGATAAAAAGCACTAAGTTAATTGTAATGTTTTAGGTAGACTTAAGGGGGGAGGGGGCAAAGAACAAAAGTTGTCTTCTTCACACTGAAAAATCGGAACTTTTAAAAGCACCCAAATACAGGACATATGAAACTGGACAGTCTACTATGTTCGTCACTTTCACACTTTCATTGAATGATTGAGAGCATCGTATAAGGTGTCCAGTTTCATATGTATTTATTAAATTTTGTTGAATTTTACAAAAATACATGAAACGGATTCCTAATTTTTTGCTTCATCAGTTTCATTGACAAGTCATACGCCAGACGACTCTTGATGAGAAGGTCCACTCGCTAGATTCAGCGTCTGTCGACTACCGGACGAATGGAAAAAGTATCTCGTTTGGACAATACTTAATCCAGTTGATTTGTTGTCTTACAACATTTAAAATTAGTAAATCTATTTATTGACAAGTTAAAGTGAGTATTTACATTCCATGTTTTCAAATGTAACAAAAACAAATTTCTTTAAAGTCTATAAACGTCATTTATCTACATTTATGGTCTATTGGTGTTGATTTTTCTTAAAAAAAGAAATTAAATAAAAGAAACTCAGTAACAATTTTTCAAGTTAATTATTTGTTCACGTTCCATCCGTATTGAGCGCTTCTAGAAGTTGGTGTATTCGATGATGAAGTGTGCTGTGATTGAGTTGAATAACTGGATGCTTGAGTTGGGTAACTGGGTGGTTGAGTTGGGTACCCACTTGCTCTTGTTGTGGACGAGCCTGAACCGGATGGCGTGTTTTCATTGAACAATCCTCCGTAACGAGTTCGTTGAATTCCTCCACTGCTACTACCACCATTAAATAAATCACTCAATCCGGACAATAAAGATGTTCCAGACGATCCACCGCCTCCTCTTGTATTACCTCCAAAGCTCAAAATATCACTCAAACCACCCGAACCTCCTCCCGATTGACCACCGAATGCATTCAAAATGCTACTGAAACTACCACCACCAGAGCTACCACCATAAGAGCTACCACCGTTTCCATAAGAGCTACCGCCTGATGAATAACCACCTCGAGTACCACCACCGAATGAATTTAAAATACTGCTCAATCCGCCTGATCCGCCTGATCCACTGGATCCGCCTCCTCCTAAGATCTTGGAGAAACCGGAGAAAATGTCACTGAAGGTACTATCTTGTGATGAAGAACTTCCTCCAGATGGTCTATAGCCGCCGTTGGATCCAGAACCGCCATGTGAATTTCCTCCCGGATATGAAGGATTCGATGGATAACTAGGATAGGCTGGATTGGGATAACTAGGATTCAATGGATAGCTGGGATTTGGATAACTTGGGTTCATGGGGCGACTCGGGTAAACAGGAGATGATGGGCGCTGGGGACTAAGCGTTGGGTAAACATTTGAACCAGAAGAGCCTCCGTGAGACGGTTTTCTGGTTGGTGTATCAAAATCATGAAAACTTTGATCATTAGAATGCGACGCGGACATATCTGTAAAATAAAAATTAAAAACAAAACAAAAACAACACAAAAAGCGAAAAAAATATTATGCAAAATGCAGAGAAAATGAAGTCAAGACAACGGACAATTTTTTGACTGCTCTGAAAAAATTGAAGCTTTGAAGAAGAATCCAGAACAAGATTCTCCCATGGGTTGCTTTAATTTTGCAAGAAAGAGATAACAAACAACATGCGAGACATCAGTACTTCGCGGCGGATATCTCATCACTCTCTCAATACCACACTGTCACACACACATGCACACAAAAACAATAAAATAAAAATAGCAAGAAAAAAATCGACTGTACTGTGATTGTGATATGAAGTCATAATGAATTTAGAAAAAAAATCTTGGTCTGGACGGAATTCGGAAATTTATTCAAATCGAAAAAAGACTAGATCCAATCGGTAGTAACAATACATTCAAACTTAACATATCGCTTTGTCAATTTTCATATAATTTGTCCGATAATTGCTATTGTGAAACGTTTGGTAATAAATCTACAGCCTTTGTTCAGGTCAGTTCACTATGCGTATCTGTTGTGAATTTGAAGCAATATTGTGACTAAGGCTATGCAAATGGATGGTTTTATCTGAGACGATGAATTTCGTCTTCCTCCTTGTTTGTTATATAAAAACTGATCGAGAAGACTTGGTGGTTTCGTTGTTGGATTGTAGGGATTGTATGGGTTGTAAGAGCGTTGCGGTGGAGGATTTCCGAAAGCGAATGGTGTTTGTGGGAACGGTTGAGGTTGGCTGTAAGGATATTGAGGTTGTTGTGGTGGATACGATTGTGGTATCTGTGGATAAGGATGCTGTGGTTGAGATTCTCGTTGATTGGGATTGAGAAATATGGGATACTGATGCCATGTATTCTGTTGTATATTGCCCGATGGTGGTTGTCCGAAAATTTGATTCGGGTCAATAGGAGGGGGATTATTATTCGGATAATTAGACGGTTGATTGACTCTGGTATTATCTGGAGCATTATTCAGACTTGCACCTGAAAATTGTTGAAAATGATTGAGCCCATGATCAGCATGCATTCAAAATGAATTTATACGATCGTATCATTTTAAGTTGTTATACCTGAACCAGTGTTGGCAGCATTGGTATTTTTGATACAAGTGGGATACGTTCCGCAATCTTTCCCGTCACGTTGTGAATACGAGCATGAATCTTGTACCATGGTACATACTTGTGATGGTGTGCATCCAATATCTTTGCATGTTCTACCATATTCTAAAACATAAATTGAAGTTATATAATTGATTTTTCGTTATGTATCTCAATGCATCTTACTTGTAAACGCTTGAGCTGATATAGCTAGTCCAATAAGAAGTAGGACCCTACTGCCTAACATTTTGTTCATCCAGAAATGATCTGAAAGTAAAGAAAAGAATGTTACTCATTTTATTCAATCATTCAACACTCGAAAATTCCCTATTTTCTCTACTCGGTTAACAAACTAATCTTCTCATCCTTACACATATGAAGAGTGCGCACGAATTTAATTATTCTACTTTTCCTACAGCTTCGTACACTGTGTTAAGAAAGCCTCTTTCTTACAGTTTCTCTTTGTGTATGAGACAAGGTTCGGTGTTCGAGAAAGATGTTTGGTGTCAAAGGGAAAGTTGTTGGGTTGGGTGTGTAGTGTATCGGGGTGACTGCCAAAATGGCGGAAAATAGGAAGGGGCACAAAAAAAACTTTTGATATGCTGTAGAGTAAGGTGATGGGATCATTTTCGCCCATGAAAGTAGTAGCCGCCGCAAGATGGCACCGCCAAGCTTCGGTTTGGCGGCGGCGGCTCAAAAAAAAACCTTTGATATGTTTTATAATAATTTGAGGGGACTATTTTCGCCCATGGTAGTAGTAGCCGTCGCAAGATGGCACCGCCAAGTTCTATTGTGAAAACACGTAAGGGGCTGTCCCTAAATTACGTAACACATTTTTGGCCACTTAACCGCCCTCCCCCCAACGTTACAAACCCAAACATTAGGTGAGAAGGACACAAGATTATTTCAAGAGAGAAACTTTTTGAAGAAGAAATAGCCTGAGCGAATCGTGGAATACAAACGTATATAGGATTTTCAATAGATTGGCAGGCAATTGTAATATCCTTCACGACTGATGTCAAAATTTTCAAGTATTTCAAACTGTTTTGTCTTCCCGCGTCTATATGAAAAAAGTTTGTTACATGTTTGCTATTTTGTATAAACTGCACGTGTTATGAATTGTTGTTCATAGCAGACGACTTATGTTTTCCTAAGCGATTAACCCTTATCCTCGGAGAAGTCTAAAGATATCCATGGATCTATCAATATTTCACCGATGGCTATGGAAGAATAAAAACACACAAAAACATTTCAAATTAAAAAAGTTAGAGTTGAAAAGAAAACTTGTAACATCAACAACTTCAAAAAAAAAGGATTGAGATGCGAAAAACTTTATTCAGTTAACGTCAATTTTCTATGAAAACCAGTTAACTTTCCATATTTTCGTCGTGGTGGTCGAACACTTTTATTATACTTTCTACCCTTTTTTTTGATTAATTAGACTTGAACTGTGTTATGGATATTGTATACGCTTTACGGTTTTGATTATCAGCGTATAATAACGTTCAGAGAAATTTTTGGTTACGATGCAATGTAAGAATTTTGTTTTGGACCGAACTTGATATCACAATTTGAGTAAACACAAACAGTTCGGGTCAATTAGTTTCGAATTTTAAAAGTTGTAATCTTACTGCTGATAACTGATATGAATTTCAAAATATTTTGAATGTCAAAGGTTCAAAATGCAGGAAAGAGACGTACATTACAAAGGTTTAGTATGCAACAAATAGCTTCATAATTGCGCAAAAGTTGTAAAGATTATCACGACGACAATACACGATTTGCGAAAATCTCTCGTTGAGCAAGAAGCTTCCTTAGTTCTTAGAATTTTGTATGAAAAGCACTCACTTAGATAACAATTTCGATGCAATTACGCAGTGAAAAGCGAACTTTATCATCGAACAAACGGATGAGATATAACTTTTGAAGTAAAATATACTTAGTTCACGAGGAAAGTCGTTGTACAAATCATTGTTAGTCACAAATTTAGAAAATTTGTGAATTTTCTCGTATACTGTCAGAAAACAATCACTTTTCGCTCCTTGTTGAATAATATGCACCTGTTGCCAAAGTTGTTATTGCGGCGTGTGGGCATTGCGATCAAGATAACAATTTTGGCAAGAGGTGCATATATTATTTTTCATACTTCGGGGACGAAAGTGCGGGAGTTTAAGAATTTTTCTTGTGATTTCATCCCCTTGTATGAAAAATTATGTGTGTATCTGCTTCGAACGAAGTATTAAAGCTATTTTCACATGTAGCTACAACTCGCGAAAATAGCTTAAATACATCGCCCGAAGCAGATACACAAATAACTATTATCTACCGAGAATAGAATTACCGAGATAAGTAAAAATGCACTAGAGGGATAAGCGGGAAATTACTGTTCAAGGTAGATTAATTAGTTTTTCACATTTATTAGGCGAAAATTGATATTTTCTCACCTCAAATGAGGCGCGAAAATTGAATTTTGCATGGGTAGTTTAAAGCGGGATAAAAGTAAATTTTCGCACCTTATTTGAGGGGAGAAAATAAATACTTAACATAAAGTATCATGGCCGATCTGTTCATATGAATTTTTTTTGCAATGAAGAAAGTAAACAAAAAATAATTTATTTTCGACTCGACGGATACGAGCTAAACAAAATGCCAGCACATAGTTTAGGATCGCAGGATTACTCTAAAGTAATTCAGTAGCTAATCTGGCAAATATTTCTCGAGATATAAGAGTTTGGAAAAACAATACAGTCGAATGTGTTTTTGAGTTACTTTCTATGTTTTCTGTGAAATTCGTCTTTTATATGCTTAGATGTGTTAAGTTATCTACAATAATTGTAATAGTGCATCTTTTTCGGGAGAAAATATGAATTTTCGCCTAACAAATGTGAAAAGTTTATTTCATAACTCGGGTAAAAATAGAAAATTCTTAACTCGGTTGAAGTCTGTGCCCCTCGCAGGAAAATTGTAACTTGAGTAAAGTTTGTGACCCTCGCTGAGAAAATTGCAACGAGAGTGAAGTTTGTGGCCAGAGCGTAGCGAGTGCCACAAACCTTATTCTCGTTGCAATTTTCTCTGCTTTGGCCACAGATGTCAACCTTGTTAACCCTTTGGGTACTAAATTTTTTGCGTGTTATATTTTGGGAAATTTGCATTTCTCAGTGAGCAATAGCGTGAAAGTTAGTAATTTATCTGAGAAACTGTAACTCCTACAGATTTTTGTCCTGTTGTTTTAGAAAGCCCCTGTCTACAGCTTTCCAAAGAGCCCCCACATGACTCTTTTGCATGTTCCTGTCACAATCTGGAGCGTTTTGGATAATTTGAGATTTTTCTCAGAAATGGTCACACTAGTACCCTAAGGGTTAAGCAATTTTCGATTTTCTCCCCTTGTCATGAAAATAACTATTCTTTAATTTGATACAAATGTTTGAAGTTACGAGAAATCAAAACCGACTGCATGTAAATGATCAGCTGACCCTAGACTGTAACTTGGTGATGAATAATGTTAAAAGTTTGAGGCTAAGTCCTTGAGGAACTTACGACTAAGTAAGAGATTTGTTTTTTCACTTTGCTACTTCAAAGTCTCTGTATTTATTTAATGTAGCATAATGCTAATTTGGTAAGAAGTGAAGTCAAGTTTATACTTTCTTCTTCTAAAGTTTCAATAAAATAAAGTTTTTGACAACTTAGGGCAAATGGAGAGATTCTCATGAAGGTGTCAATAATTAACAACATGCTTTCACGAAAATTTACTACGTAAGGTTGAACGAACTAAAGTAGAAGTTCAAATTTAGTTAGCGCTTTCATTCGTCTATCGATCCTGCACAATTTATTACGAGATGTCTATTATCTCCACACAAGTTTTATGTAAAACAAATACTTGAATATAAAGTTTACTTTGAATTATCTGAATAAAAGATGAAAGAAGTTCTGCAGGCATCGTTTCGTATGCAGGAAAGTGCGGGAATTCGTAAATTCCTCGTAGATAGCTTATATAAAGAATTTAATAAGCTCTCCTTGGTACATCTTTTGAATTTAGACAATTTTCTTTGATAAAATAAATTGAAGCGAATGAAGACCATACGCATAATTATTTTGAAATTTTTGTGACTATATGGCTTAGTCGACCTTTCCCAGAACCCAATACATTCGATAAAGGGTACATTTTCAAACACATGTGTATAAAATAATTCATATATACGTATAGGACGATACGTTTCGTATAATGAAATTTGATCGAAATTTCGACGCGTGCTTATTCTTCAATTCAATGTCTTGTATTATCAATGTATTTTTCAGGTCGACGTTTTGTACAATTTAATCTTTTGATTCGGAAATTAATATTTCTGAACACATGAAATGGAAAATTCCACTTCTAACATTGAATTGAAGAATAATCACCGCGTCGAAATTTCGATCAAAATTCATGATACGAAACGTATAGGACGATATATGGATTATTTCAAACGCAAATAATGTTCAAAAATTTACATTTCATCGAATGTATTGGGCTCTGGGGAAGACCGACTGAACCATATAGTCACAAAAATTTCAAAACTATGCTTAGGGTCTTCATTCGCTTCAATTTTTTTTCAATCAAAGAAAATTGTCTAAATTCAAAAAAATATACCAAGGAGAGCTTATTACAATCATTTTGTTAAGCTATCTACGAGGAAGGTGCGAATTCCCGCACCTTCCAGCTAAAGGATAGAAAGATATCGACAACCGTTTTTTCCTCATATTATGCTATCGCGACTCTGATTATACTCTCTGTCAAATTCTCACTTTTTTCATGACATTAAAAAAGTTATTACAACTTTTTTGTAGATTTTCATTGAGTTTCGCGAGTATCATGAGAAGGGGAGCTTCCTAGTTTATTCTATGTGCAGTAAATCGTGGCAATAACAAAAAAGGAAGGAAAAAATATTCAAACTGTTGATAAAAATAAAAAAATTTAGTGAAATTGATATGAATGTGTGCACTGAAAAAACTGTGCTACAATTCCACCCTAAAATATACATTCACATGGAGAGTAAATAAATTTAAATTTATTTCTTTTGAAGCCTTGCAAAGAAAAGCAAATCATCTATAGTTGTTCTGTGTCAGGGGCGTAACTGGTAGAAATGTTTTGGGGCTTTATACAACATTTTTTGTCCACATCGTTGTTGTTCAAACGTGTCTTGGGGCGCAGTTGAGCTACCCACAACATTTTTATCTATATCGTTGTTGTTCAGAGTTCAGACGCACGCAAGCTTCGCGAAAAATGAAAGAAATAGTTGTCTCATCTACAGGACAAAATATGTAAAGATCTTTAACAAGTGTGTCGATTTTTATAAGTATAGTAGTAAACACGCAATGCGATTGAAGTTCCACTCTATTTGCAATTTTTTTGGGTTACCACATGCTACTATTTTTAGACCCGTACGAAGAACGAAGTTCTTCGAAAAGGGGTCTTATGCGCTTACCACGACGTCTGTAACCAGTCGAATTTCGACCCGGGATTATGGGGGAGCATCGATTATGGTCCTTAGATGACGAATCAGCAATAAAAAAAATGTCCGTCCGTCCGTTCGCCTGTCAACACGATAACTCGAGTAAAACTCAACCGATTTTCAAAAACTATTTTTCCCTGAAAGGTAATCGAAAAATCTTTTATGGGATTGCATCTGGGTACTGTCGGCCCAAGGGCCACCAAGCTAGGGCCGTTTAAGTGTTTGTACATAACTCAAGTAAATCTTTTCTGATTTACAAATTTTTTTTTGTTTGAAAGACCAGGGCATAGCCGACAATTTATGAAAGAAACTTTTTTCAATTTGAGTCCTTGGACTTAGCTAGGGCACTAAAATCGAGTCTCTGCTAGGGCTCTATGTGTTTTTCGTCCATAGCTCGAGCAAATCTTCTCTGCTCACAGAGTGAAAAGAATGAAAAAGCTGATAGACAGACTTTTTATAAACTCCCATGGTAATAGACCACAAAGTAGTCAACATATGCCTTGGAGTACAATCTTTCACGCTTTTTGAAACCATTGCGCTACGAGAAAAACTCTCGAACGCGATTTCAACAACGGATTAAAGGCCGCTACCTTACTTCAATCGTTTAAGGAAAGACAATCTAACGAAACAAAACAAAACATGCTGATTTCGGTGTATCACGCCCTCACATACCAAACAAAGTATGTGATTTCATCAGTACACCTATGTCTTGCAGGACAATGTGTATATCAGCGCAGACACAGAACAAATACAAATTTTGAACTTTCAGCGCTTGCTTTTATACACTGAAAAACTTCCGCAATCTATTAACAAAACTCTTCATTTTTGTTAATATTTTTGGAAGTACAGATGCGGCAGATTGTGAGATGGCTCATTTCTTGACCATTTACATTAAAAAATGAAAATCGTCACTGGACTGCCCAAATCTGGAAGTTCCATCTTAGATGGTATTAACTCCAGATGTTTTTGGCTTCCTCGGCGAACCTGGTGCGGTTCAGCATCAAGAAACATGGTTGTCAGCAGTACCTATTTCCAACATAAAGACATCCACAAAGCGACATGGGTATCACCGGATAAACGAACCAAAAACCAGATTGACCATATTTTGATAGATGCACCTCACTGTTCAAATATGTTGAATGTCAGAAGCTGTAGAGGACCGAATGTAGATTCCGATCACTACCTGGTGAGAGCGGCAGTTAGGTCTCGAATATCGGTTCAGCACAATCGACAACCGGCATTGGAACGGTGGGACGTGGAAAAACTACAGAACGAAGACATTAAACGTCAATATGTCGACAGGCTGGAGACGAATATTATTGCCGGAATGGTCAGCGAACAACGAAGCGTAGACGATGCGTGGAATCAAATTAGACGGAATGTAGAGAGCGCCGCAGCAGAGACAGTGGGAACGAGAACGGGAAATAAAAGAAATATCTGGTTTGACGATGAATGCCAGAAGGCCATGGACGACAAAAACGCAGCTCGCCTGAAAACTCTAAGTAGATTCACTCGAGCTGGCCAGGAAGAGTACCGTTCTAAAAGAAATTTCGAGAGAAAACTCTTCCGACGGAAAAAGCGACAGCGTGACAAGGAAGTTTTGATCGAAATTGAGAAGTTTGGCAATCGGAAGGAGACTCGGAACTTTTACCGGAAAGTGAACGAATCCAGAAACGGTTACAGTCAACAACCTTTGCTGTGTAAGGACAAGCATGGATTGGTCTTAGCAGATGAGGAAAGGTGATCGCGAGATGGGCTGAGTACTTTAAGGAACTGCTTAACCCGAACAGACCGCTCAACCGAGACGACGAAAACGACGAATTGCCATTTCAGACTGCGCAACCATACATAGAAGAACCAACGATGCAAGAAGTTGAAGCTGAAATTTTAAAGCTCAAAAATTTCAAAGCCCCGGGGACTGACAACCTACCCGGTGAACTTTTCAAGAACGGCGGCAACGCGCTATGTATGGAGATGCACGAGCTCATCATACGCATCTGGAATGACGAGGAGTTACCGGAAGATTGGAAGACCAGCATACTTTGTCCCATATACAAAAAAGGTGACAAATTGGAGTGTGGCAATTTTCGAGGAATCGCTCTGCTGAATATTGCTTACAAGATATTTGCAAATATTCTATATCAGCGCCTTCATCCATACACGGAATCTACGATAGGTGAATACCAAAGTGGTTTTCGTGTAGGTCGTTCAACATCGGACCAGCTGTTTAATATCAGACAGATCTTGGAGAAGTGCAAGGAGTACAACATTGAAACACACCATTTGTTCGTTGACTTCAAGGCAGCCTATGACAGTGTTAGAAGAAGTAAGCTATGGAGAGTCATGGAGGAGTTCGGAATTCCCAACAAACTGATCTCGCTAACGAAGCTAACACTAAACGGAGCTAACAGCCGAGTAAGGATCCGCAATCAAATGTCAGAGACTTTCGACATTGAGGAAGGCCTACGTCAAGGAGATCCTCTTGCAACGCTGCTTTTCAATTTAACACTCGAAGCAGCTGTTCAAACCATGGACATAGACTCCAGCGGCACCATTTTCTCCAAGTCCAGTCAGTTGCTTGGTTTTGCAGATGACCTGGACATTATTGGCCGAACTATGGATGTTGTTAAAGATAAGTTTATGGCCTTGGAGAGGAAAGGTACCGACCTTGGGTTGAAGGTCAATGACGGAAAAACGGAATACATGATCATCCCACCTACGAATCGATATCGGGAAGATAACGTAACGATCGACACACACACATTCAAAATGGTCAATAAGTTCGTATACCTTGGATCAGAGCTGAACATAAACAACGACATTGCGGACGAAATAAAAAGGCGAGTAACTTTGGGCAACCGGAGTTATTACAGCCTGCTGAAAATTCTAAAGTCCAAGTCAGTAAGCCGAAATTCAAAATGCGCACTTTATAAAATTGTGATCAGACCGGTAGTTACGTACGGTTCGGAGTCGTGGTGCTTGACACAGAAAAATGAACAATCTCTGCATACGTTCGAGCGAAAGGTACTGCGTACAATATTTGGACCAGTATTTGACCGAAAACTGAACCGATGGCGCAGACGATATAATCACGAGCTCATAGAGCTTTTTGGAGAGCCCGACATAGTCAGAACAACAAAAATAAATAGACTACGTTGGCTCGGTCACGTACAACGAATGAATGAACATCGTATTCCAAAAAAAATTCTGAAGTCCAAACTGAAGGCAAAAGGAGTGCAGGGCGACCCAAGTCCAGGTGGAGCGACGCTGCTTTTACCAACTTAAGAACTGTGGGAGTAACCAGCTGGGAGACGTTAGCTGCAGATAGGCCCGGTTGGAGAAGCATGTTGGAGAAGGCCAAGACCCTTAATGGGTTGTAGTGCCGGTAAAGTAAGTAAGTAACTTAGGTAGGGCACTAAAATCGAGTCTCTGCTAGGGCTCTATGTGTTTTTTGTACATAACTCGAGTAAATCTGTTCAGATTGCCACAAACTTTTTTTTGTTTGAAAGATCTGGGCATAGCCGACAATTTGTAGAACAAACTTTTTTGATTTTGAGCCCTTGGACTTAGCTAGGGTACTAAAAACGAGTCTCTGCTAGGGCTCTATGTGTTTTTTGTACATAGCTCGAGTAAATCTATTCCGATTGCCATAAACTTTTTTTGTTTGAAAGATCTAGGCATGACCGACAGTTTATAAAAGAAACTTTTGCCTGTGCTTAGGGCTCAAGAGGGCCATGTCGGTCCTAAGGTCAGCCCTAACCAAAAAGAAAATTTTTTGCTATGTTGCAGAGGAAATTGAGGGAAACATTTTTGGCTATGGAATTGTGTGTCCGAGGCCTCTACTTAGGGCCCTAGGCCGGTACTAAGGTCGACCCTAGCCCAAAAAATGGTTTTTTCTATGTTGTAGAGAAAATTGAGCAGAACATTTTTCTATATTTGGAGGTCAATTTTTTGCTTTCGGAAAGGTTTTTTTACACCATTTCTTCGGACGTGTTTTTCAATATTGCCCTATCGGCAATTTCCAATACAACTTAATGTGGACGCAATTTCATACACTTAATAGTTAAGGCAACATTTTCTTAAATACGTTCGAGTCTTTTCGTAACATCAACTCTGTTTGCCGCATCTGTTCTGATACGTACAGGTCCCTTCATATGTTTTTATGAACAAGCTGCGAAAATTCATGTTTTCCCCCGAATATTACAGGAAGTCGCTGATTTGATTTCCTACGTTTCTTCTTGTAAATGCCTTTAAAAATTTTAAGAAGAAATGACAATTGGTAGAAGCTTCGTATTACGGATCTGTGCTGTGCATCATATTCAACATCAATACAAATAATTGCCATAAATTTTACCCAATAGTATATCGGGCTATTACTATTATGCAATCTGAATGAATTGGACCGTATGTTAGTAGAATATATCTTGTATATATGAACAATTTCGCCATTGTCGAATTAATTCAAATTTAATTGAAATGAGTTCACATTAAGGTGGATGAAAGTTTAAATACTTTTGCTAGAACCTAACGTGCTCAACTCTTTTTTCAAAACTTAAGCTATCAATATTTATTGAGGGACCGTCCATAAATTACGTCTGCATTTGTTCGACCTTTAAGACACCCTCTGCCCTTGTCATCATCTGTTTTTCCCAAAACCCCCTCCCCAAACCCAGACGTCATGTTTTGATTGTCAGAAATTGTATAGAAGAGAAAATGAATAAAAAACTCAAACATTTTAAGAGCATTTGTACAGCTTTAGTTCAATAAGATACACATTCGTTAGTTTTCTCACGAACCAGAGACTTGATATGGTGGCTGGGTTCCACAGGAGCGCGTACAGGAATCACTGGTGACATTCACTGATGAACATTTTGACAGGTCTACTCATATAATACACCTGTCAAAGTTACCTACCAGCAATTGCTGTGCGCACTCCAGATGTGAGCAAATGTCATCATCATTTGACATTTCGTCACCATATAAAGTTTAAAAAAAATTCTCCATTACAATACAGGTTTCATCTGATTATAGTGTATGTGGGAACCCAGCCGCCGTATCATGTCTCTGTCACCGACGATTAACTGATATCAGTCAAAACTAATCCGATTTAAATCAAATCGTTCAGATCTAAATCAGATCTTCACAGTAATTTTTGCTGGGAGTTCAGATCTGTTTGAATTTGTCTGACGAGGAAGAAACAAATTTCATTTGTAGGAACACGCGTATGGAAGATGACATGACAGAGAGATTGTGGAGATCTAATTGGGTGTAAGTGTAGAGCTGCCGTCATTAAAAAGGTGGAAATTTCAAATTGAGAGGATATTATTTCAGAACGAAGATATTCTGATTGCTTGGGATCTAAAGTGACGCAAAGTGAATGTCGCATGTTTGGAGTATGCGATGAACAAAAATGTAGGCACGATTAAGGTCGGCAAATCTCAGAATGATATAAATACCTTGTAGTTTGAATGAAGAGCATCTGGAACAGGTTTAAATACGTATGAAACATTTTCTCATCCTAGGGTTGCTACACAGAAGGGTATATAAATAGTATATGTGCAGTTCTATTGGGAAATGTAACGTAGGGAACACTCGGATCACAGCGATTTTTATCACGTTAACATTTATTCCCACTAAATCGCATATGACTAACAACTTTCTAGAAGATTGTAAGGCTGTATTCCATTCAGAAATCAGTGACATCAGCGTTCCTACGTTAAATTTTATCCAACTACACCGTGGTACTACCCATATAAGTTTGGATGATGATGATGTAAACTGATGTTGGAATTTTCTGAAAACAGAATCTGTTTTCTCAGACCCCTTTCCCCTGTCACATTCTTTCCTTAGATTTCGTGTTTCCATCAAAATTTTTCATTCAGACAACGCATAATTAATTCAAGCTGAACCACCTTAATATGCAAACACGAGCATTTCAGTGACCGAGTAGGTCAAATTGATTAAATAGATTTTAATTTGCTGCATGTTTTGATTAATGTATGCAAAAACTCATTTAAAATATCGCCCGTGGCTCTCATATTTTGCATGTAAAATTAACAGTCAGCTACTACTACTACTACTACTATATACATTTATTTCGAAAATGAACGATAAGCGAATAGAGCACCCACTCATCGTGGCAATTTTCAGTGTCATAAATACGATTATATCATTAAATCACTTGAAGAGATTACGTTAACATATTTAAATCCTTGCCGTCATCAATACCACTCACAAAATACTGAAATACTAATACCTGAAAGCTAATACTACACTCGAAACGTGCCGCTAAATATTTGCCAAGAATATTTAAACAAAAAAACAAATCGCTTTGAATTGGAAAATCCATTTCCTATAATCTGTACCCCTTCCATGCGATAAAATGTTCTTACAGTACTTTTTTACTCCATCATCTGACACTGACATACACTTCCGTCTATTTTTTTTCGTCTGTTTGCACCTATTCCGCCGCGTATTCAAACACGAGTAATTGTTTGTTCAACAAACAAGAAAATTTCTTGTCGATATGTCGCGTTATCATCCATCATCTTCTCTATATACAAAGAGAGATCTTTTTTTTTTGTCGCTGTCTGTTCTTGGTTGTATCCGAAAAAGTAACATAGATTTTCTTTGGGGATTATTTGTCTGTAATTTGTATGTTATAATAGCAACGCTTCTTGGCGGTGAAGTGATAACAATAAAAGAGAGAGTCACACATAATAAAGACGAAATTTAAAAAAATAATAAAATTAGACATTTACGATAATTTTACGGGCTTTCTCGTTCAGAGATTTATATTTATTTGATGCATACAGAACCCAGACTTAGTTTTTTTTGATGATGATGACGTGTGAAATTTTTTCATGTTTTCTTTTCTTGATTACGACGACGAAATGAAAAAAAAAAATTCTTCAAAAAAATTATAAAGGAATGTCGTTAAAGTTTTAATTATCGAGTTTAATGTGTTGAAAAATTGTTTGTGTTAATAGTACTGTCCCTGAAACGATTCCCTCGAAAAAAAAAATACCTCGGAAATTTTAAAATTAATTTACGAACACAATTCTCTTGTAGTTTTGATTCCTTGTTAATTTCAATTCCCTAAGATTTACAATTTTTTAACAGTTAATTTATTTAAGTAGTTCCTATTACCATGCCCGGTTCTCTTTAATTTTCAAATTTTCACTGGACAGGTAGGAATCTTTTTTCCAGGTCGGGGATGTTTTTTGACGAGTCCTCTCTGCCATGGAAATTGTTCGAAACATTCAAACCTGGACAAATATGACTGTATTAGTTTCATTGATAATGCTCAACAGCTGGCTATTGCATAAAATAACTGAATCAGTCTGTATCTGTAAGGTATGGATAGAATAGATGAAGGATTTTTGCACCCGTACGAAGCACAAAGGTCCTATACGTTTACTACAAATAATTTTAACGTAACATGGGGTAGATCGAGGTGACAGTTGGGGATTTGCAATTATTATCGTCTAAATATGACGAATCAACAATAAAAAAAATGTCCGTCCGTCCGTCCGTCTCCACTTTTATTTCCAAACCGCTCAACCGATCACCCTAAACTCCCTGAAAGGTGCATGCTTATCATGCTTCAAGTTCGAAGATGAGCAAAATCGGCGAAGTAGTTCCGGAGATATGGTCGAAGAAGTGGAGGTCGGACATGAAATTTTTGAGGGTCGATGAAACTTTTTCGTAAATATCTCCGCAATACAAGTATAGCACGGAAATTCCTCATTTTGGTGTCAAATAAAACCATTTGATGTCACAAAACTGGGAAAAATTTTGTTGGGAATCGAGTCAGGGGTCTGGGCACTGGGACCAATGGAATGGACGAAATTGAGTTTCTTGGCCATATACGAAAATAGTTTTTCGTCTAAATTTTCTTAACTATGCAATATGGAGATTTACTGTCAAAGGCAAAGTTGTAGAGAATTCAATTTAAACGAAGACATGTTTCAGGGTTTTGGAAAAATATGGCCCAATTCTGGTATATGGCTTATTCCAGAATTGGGCATGATGACTCATTATCTCCAGAACTATGAGAGTTAGAAAGTTGCTTCCAAAGGCGAAATTGTAGAGAATTAAATTTAGGCGAACACGTGTCTCAAGGTTTAGGGGGAAATATGACCCAATCGTGGTATATGGCCACTTCCATAATTGGGCAGGATGTCCTAAATTTCCATAACTATGAGAGTTAGAAAGTTGGTTCCAAAGGCGAAGTTGTAGAGAATTAAATTTGATTGATATTTACTTAAAAATACACGAATGAGTTTGCGAGTGTCACGAAATTATCCAGAATGGATGACTTATTAAGCATCCCCCACTGTATGCTGTTTTACTCGGTGTCCCAACCGAAAACGCGGCATTACATGCAGATATACATGTAATGAGAAGTTTCCGGTGGGGGCTTCATGTAATGAATAGCATGTAATGAATGACATGTAATGAATAATTTCCGTGGGGTGCACACATACATGTAATGACAAGTTTTCGGTGGGTCAGCGAGTAAAAGAACATAAAACGTTGGATTGTTTGCTCATTTGTATATTTAGATACGTTCGAGTCTTTTTGTAACATCTATTCTGTTTGCCATATCTATTCTGTTTGTCACATCTATTCTGATATGTACGGGTCTTTGGTTATGTTTTTTATTAATTTCACATGTATTTTGCTAGAATTTAACGTAAAATTGAAGTAATACATAATTGATTCTTTTTGCGCACGTGACACAAAGCCTGATTTTGGCATTATTTTTGCCTTACTTTGTTAGGTGATTTCAAAATGATGTAAATATATTGTGCACCTAGAGAATTTTTAGTGTATGTGTTTTGTAGAGAAGTGTATCGTATTTACACCACAATCGACATGCGATGCACGTATTTAGAATTCTCTAAGTGTGTGTATTTGCGAGGAAAAGGGTGCTGAGTTCGGTCTAAAAGTCAGTGAGAAAAAGACCAAGTACATGACGACTTCATTGTCTGGTGACGGACCAACGAACCATACGCTAGAGGTGACGGAAAACACTTCGAGACTGTCGGCAGCTTTATTTACCTTAGGTCGCTGGTCAACAGTGCTAATAACATCGGAGAAGAAATACGTAGAAGGGTAACACTTGGTAACAGGAGTTACTACAGTCTTCAAAAACTTTTCCGGTCTAAAACACTCCACCGCAACCTTAAGTGTGAACACTACAGATCGCTGGTGCGACCAGTTGTAGCATATGAGTCGGAAGCTTGGTGCATGACACAACGAGACGAGCAAACACTCTTAGTATTTGAAAGAAGGATTCTTCGGTCAATTTTTGGAGGAGTGAGCGTGGAAGGCGTTTGGCGAAGAAGAATGAACCATGAGCTGTATCAGCTTTAAATGAGCCCGACATAGTCAAATACATCAAGATCAATCGTCTGCGGTGGCTCGGTTATGTACAAAGAATGAAGGAAGAACGTGTACCCCTGAAGCTGCTAAACACTAACTCCGATGGTAACCGCAAACAAGAAAGACCAAAGACAAGATGGAAAGACGTGGTGGAGTTGAATCTGAAGGAACTAGGAGTAGGCGATTGGAGAACGTTGGCGCGGAATAGGTCCGATGTCCAACGACGTGCAAGTGACGTTTTAGTGATTTTTGATTTAGCAACAAAGATACAACATATCACTACCAATCTTAGCTCATTCAAAAATGATTTTCTAGTTAAGTGAATTTAAGAAAATGTTTTCGCAAGCCATTAACCAAGACAATTAGAAAAAAAAACCATTGCATCAACTGTAGAAAGGAAACCGTACCACTCCCTGTCAACATTCTTGTCGACCGTAAGCTACAACTTTTAATTTCACAAAAATAGGCAAAAATCATCACAGCAGACAGATTGGCCCAAAGTAACCCCACTTTTCAATTTTGATGATTGTGCTTAGCATAATAACGTCGATTTGACGCATGGGTTCAATAGAAACCAGAGCGTTATTTCACATATATGCATTCAATCAGCGACACTGAATGCGAATTATTTCGAATGACATTCTCACGGCAGAACACTGATTCCTCCGTAATTATTTATTCAACAAACGTTCAGTGTCTATATGTCTACAAAAATTATAATTCATTATTTTATGCAATTAGGAAGCCGTTCGTATTGCATTTTCATTTTACGAGAGCTGGAAAAGTTGTTACACAACGAGCTGTTGTAATAAAAAAAAACTATACGTCCTATTGCTATTTATGATGTCCCCGGTCGGTGGTAATGTTAACAAGCTGCTCTTAATTTTTGTGAAAGAGAGATTGACACACTTTCTACAGCATAACGCTGCCAAATAGTAAAATTAAAAATAATCAGCTTTTTACCAACCAGGAAAAGGTTTTTCGAAGCTTTCTTCATTTAATTTACACGCTTTTTGGGTCAGTAGACATCGGGGTATGATACTGATTGATGACGTGTTTAATGTAAAATTTGTTAGCGATTCGTTGAGCGATTATTAGCAAGAAAATGCTTCAAACTTTATTTGAGTTTAAATTGAAAATTCAAATAATTCACTTGAAAACGACACGAAAGTTAGCTAGTACTTACTTACGATTTGTTTTGAATTAATGTGGCGGCATACGTCGGATTTAAAATGTTTTATAATAGATTATGGAAACTTTTGAGCATTTTATTTAAAAGTTTTTCTTTCTTTACAGTCACTAAACTTTGAACATTATAATGTTATTCTCCAGCTGTTTTATTAAAGTGCAACTAATTTTCATTGATCATTGCTTTACGGAAAAATGCAAAAGGTGGTCAAAGTAGATTTAGGAATCTTTCTCCTACACCAAAAGAACTCCATTTTTAACACAGAAAGTATGTCAGGCTAGAGATGTGCGGGCCGACCTCCTTTGGAAGCCCGACTCGAACCGAGCCCGGTCCTAAATTAAAACCCAAAGCCCGACCGCCTGTAAGCTGGTAGATCGGCCCGACACGAACCCGATTCAAAATTAAAACCCGACCGCGCGGAAACGCTGGCAGCTCAGCCCGAGCCGAACCGAACCCGATACAAAATTGAAACCCGAGCGACCGAAACTTATTCGGGTCGAGTTATGTTACAAGAAAAAATTCAGATTGAGTTAAACTCAAGCGTGAAAAAAGGGAAAAATACAGTGAAGAACCGACAAAAACGGTTTCTGTTGGTTTTTTCTTGCTTTTTTCAAAACAAAACATAATCTCCACGGACCCGTAAGAATTCCGTTGCAATGATTCCATTTGCAAGTATTCCGGTTGTATTCAATTACTAATTATGTATCTTGATTGGAAATTTCCGAAATGGCAATATTGAAAAACCCGTCCGAAGAACCTCAATTTTATTCAAGATCCACCTCTTAGGATTCGTCTAATTTTTAGCTCTAACGGCCATAAAAAAAGTTAGAGAAAAAATTATTATTTTATCCTCTAATTCCGTCCCACACGTATGCCCTCTACCCAGGCTCACTTCCCATCGAACTCAAACACTTTCTACTTGATACCAAACATCTTTCAGCTATCAAAAAAAGTTACAAAACAAATTCTTATTTTACCCTCTAAAGCATTTTGAAAAAAAAAAAAAAATTGGCAAAAATTGTTTGGAGGTCTTTGGGCCAAGGTCAAAAATGTTCCCCTCAATTTTCAACACGCAACCCAATCGATCGATTTTCTAAACCCGAAAGCCAAAAACCCAAACCCGTGAAAAGTATTTTAGGTTTAGAGCGTCTGTGAAGTATAAAATTAATGATATAGGACTTGCGTCACGGCCCCTACTACTATGATTTTTTCCAAAAAGTAGTGCTGAAATATTGCGTTTTTTAATTTGTTTTGAAATTATTTTTTCGAAAACTCAAATTATTTTCGCAGATTTAAAACTAAATCCCAATAATGGAATTATGGAACGTACGGCGTTTCTCAATTTCTATATTTTGATAATTTGAAGTATTAAGTTCATTGTGCGTTTAAATTTTAATGATACATTCACTTGATGACGATTATAGAGTTTGATAGGTCGAAGGTTGAGATAGCACGGCCGAGAGTACGGATCTCTTTCAAATAACTTACTTACTAGTGTGATGTTTTTAGCGCAGGGGCACTCAGAGAAACTCGTTGCGCTTTGCTAATAAACATCACTCATGATAATGGATTTAGTACTTCCTTCCCTTTTGTCACTATCAAATATTTACAAATGTGATATAAATATCTATTCACTTCAGGCTCTCAACGTTCCCGGTGAATAATGAATGAAAATGCAAAAGAGCAAAGTTCTGTAAGTTAATCAAAAGCAACACAGCTCATTGTTATTTACCACGTATGTGTGGAAACTATTTTCAACCATAACACCCATTGAAACAGTCTCATCTTAAAATCCTTCGTTGTATGTATAACTATGATGTAGCCCGAAAACAATATGTGAAAAGCCACTAAAGGAAAAATTTCTGAAAACATATTTATATATAAAAAACGAACCACGAGATAACAATATCACAGAGAATATAACAACACTCATCACCATATTAATATACGTTCAACAATGCACTTGTAAAGGAAACACCCTCGCCTTTATAGTGTGCCACATTTCGAAACAAATTTATACATATCCTCGGTAATAATCTCGATGTTATATCTCAAGAATTATGTTATGATCTATATCTGGGTGTTGGAACACATGTCTATGCACATAATGTGGATTGTAGAAGCCACTAACTACATCGGATGATATAATCATATGAATGTTCATTTCATTTTCTCACTATATGGATCCATTAATATTTCAGGAAAAAAATTATACATTTCACAGTTGTGAATTATTGGTCGTTATTGGATTAGTGGGATTGCAACCGATACGGCTAATTCGTTTTCATGAAGAGTAACACGGAAATAGGTCTTAAAAGTATTTTCTTTTAAAACATCTGTGACATGTCGCTGGTGTCAGGCACGATATGCCGACATAACATAAGCCTCCTATATACGGAAATGTTTTGAACTTTAATTGATTGTTTGGATGATATTGTCACGTTAAAGTGTGCTCATATACGTTTAAAGAAAACTGGAAGCTTTTGATTTGTTGTATAAAACATTGAAGGCAATGATTCGTAAGTCCTACAGAACTCTTTGGTTTTATATTCAGGTGCGGTAGATATTTTTCACATCGTAACAGTTTGTATTTTCTCTACTCGTTGCTGATTCGTAGCCATCCTGAGTATTGCTCCGTTGTATGGAATCCATTTTATGTTGACGCAATTGATCAGATTGAAAAAGTTCAAAAAAAATTCACCAGAATGCTGTACTTCAGATTCAACATCGCTTATCCGAAGCCTCCGTATTATGGCCGTTTACATCACTTGAAACTTCGCTCACTGGAAACTCGGCGTATGGTCAATGATGAAATCATGATTTACAAATTGGTTCACAAGCACGTTGATTCATCACTCTGCCAACTAAACTATACTAAGTTTTCTGCTTTTAAAGATTGGTTAAGTCCTGGTTTGATTGGTAATTTCTTCTTCACGCCTTATTTTAAATTAATTTGATTGTATGTCTTAAATGTACCAACTTCTGACTGAATTGTTATTGGGCTTCGGCCTGTTATTTGGTCAATAAACGATATGAAATAAAAAATAGATCTCATTGGAGAGAATTGGGAAATGTTCGAACGAAGAGAGCGGTTCTCGAGTGTTTGGCACCATTCTACCGTGCAACGCATAAAATACCTTGCGATGAAAGAGAGAAAAGATTTTTTATGGATTTATTCCATTTATTTACGATTTTATCTCTTTCAGCTCAAGGTTTTTATTAGTTGCACGGCAGCTATATAGCAAAATTTTAGGAAACTGTTCGAAATTCTATCTTTGAATCGGTCTATTTACGCATGTTGTTACACCAGAGCACCTTTTTAGCACCGAAGTGAATTTGAAAAGAAGAATTGTCTTTTCAATGACTGTGAACTTTGGACCTTTTGCTCTTCTATCTAAGACATTTTTCAACGAAACTGTGGAGTTTCATATGAAAGACCTGGTATAATGAAATTAAAATTTGGTTACATGATGTGGTAGTTTCATCACAAGTGGTTTTCGAGGTGTATGTACAGTACAAGTTTCAGTTCTTAGATGCTGGAACACATTTCCAGCGTTCACACCACAAAATGTTCTATTTCGTCGAGTTGGAAATAATCACGTACACAAACGAATACAATTTGATCTAAATTAGAATACTTCCAATGTGCCAGAGATGTGCAAGAGAGCACACCATGACATAACCCATGACACCACAATATTCAATAAATGTGACAGAAATTTAAATTTGTACATTCAATAAAATCGGTTGTAAAAAAAAGACTCCCATGCAATACAACACTTTAGTCGTATTTCTATAAATAGTTTCTTGAATCTGCCATTGAACATACTTTTTGCCAAATAATAAATAAACTCAATATGCGGTAGCATAAATGTTTAAATTTCTCAATTGAATGTGTCCGGACGTCGTGTCGTTCAGATCCGACACGTTCAAAGAAAAAACGATTTTCTTTAAATCTAATACCACTGCAAAGCTGTTGCGCTCATAGCGAAATAATATACAGTGGACAGTTCAATATGGTTTCCTTTAAACCTTTGAAGCATATTTTGACTTCTAAATAATATTGTTTATACCAAATCCTTCACAATAGCGGTAAATGCGAAAGAAGTGTTTTTATTTGTAATTGAGAACGTTGAGAACTCACAGAATGCAAGTGTCAATCCAGAGGCAGATATTCTGTTGCACACGTATAAGAAAAATATCAGCAATTTCAATGAAATCCATTACGTCCCAGAAATAAAGGAAAATCTTCCTTATCCTTCCAATTTTGAAGAAAATTTATCAAATTTCGGTTAAGTACTGCAATATTTGGGAAGGCTTTACTAATGTAGAAAATCATAATTTCGTAGGAATATCTTTTCTACGCAAGTAGAGCGTCCAAGTCCAAGATCTGTAATTAAAAAGTTTCTTTTTTT
The DNA here is from genome assembly GCA_029228625.1 of Pseudolycoriella hygida. Taxonomy (NCBI): domain Eukaryota; kingdom Metazoa; phylum Arthropoda; class Insecta; order Diptera; family Sciaridae; genus Pseudolycoriella; species Pseudolycoriella hygida. Next base: position 33,956,633 of record CM055406.1, on the reverse strand, counting down.
GGGATTAAAAAATACTCCTAATACGCGACCTTTCTCTATTCCTTACGTTAATTAATTTGCAAATTTTTTGTTGAAGTTTTTTTTATTTTTTGGTTGTGAAACCTGGTGAGTCCATGCCTTCGCAGAGCTTCGGTGATTTACATTACATAAAGTTTTATAGCATGAAGCTCTGCCCCAAACCCCGATAGCGTGTCCACCCGTCAAACCTAGCGAGGATAATATTCCTGTCTTAACCCCCAGTGCGGATTTGCAGTAGAGGTGAGCGGGCTGACCTAATTTTCGTACCCGCCCGGCCCGTGCCCGATATTATTTTTATAAAAAATTCCCGCCCGTTCGAGGCCCGAAATTTTTTTAGGCCCCCACCCCCTTGTTTTTTTACGCCTGCCCGCCTAAATTTTCTTATAGGTCTTTCTGCGCGCTCGAAACTTCTATAAGATTTTCTTTAATTCATAAAATAGAGACAACTACTCTGTCGATTAGTTAATACTCTTCATATCACCATAGTACTGTAATGCCAAACATTCTCTTTTCAAATGATAACAACACATCTACATTTGAGTGTTGAGCTATACTACTCACCTCATATGAAGACTTGATCGTGGTTTTACAAACTTAACAATTGATCTTTGAAATTGAATGTTCACTACTTCTACGTTTTGAGAAGAAATTGTCAGAAGATTGAATATTTTTGTTGAACAATTAATGTATTATTTAACGCCCTAGGAAAGCACTGCGGTGAATAAAATATTTCAACTCGTAGCCTATTTCTACGAAGTTTTATCCATGAACTGAAATGGGAATTTGTTGGTTATTTGATTTGAGTAGGAAGTGTTGACCGTCCGATGCCCGCCCGTCCGATGCCCAAAAAATTTTAGCTCGCCCGAATTTTTGGGCCGCCCGCTCACCTCTAATTTGCAGGGAGAAAATTGTATGGCATTTTTGCATCGTGTCTGTCGTATCTTTTTTAATAGGAACCATAACACTATTCATTCGTTGTGGTTGTTAGTCGAGTATACCACTATTGACTCATTACATTTTTGTTGAAACGTTCAAAATGAAAATATTGAACGCATAGTTTAAACGGAATGTTAACAAGAGATTTTTTTAAATCATTTGCATCGACCTAGAAATAGCTATTAAACGATTCAGCGTAGTTACGATATCCTACAATCATAATTATTACTCGTCGAAAAATAAGACTTCACTGCATAGCAAAAAGTTATAATAAGAATGTGAAGTAACATTAGTTAATAACGTCTGACGACGTCGTTAGACGATATATTTAAAACGTAGATTCGTAATCAATTTCTTAGCAGAAAAGGTCTCAAAGGTGATATGGAATGTTGATTGAAAAACCGGAAGCTGATCTTTATCTGTAATTCTTCAACTTAAAGTCTTAATTAGGAATCGACGGAATTGGATTTATTGCATTTAAATTGCCACTATTGCGAATTTCGATTCAATTCAGTGTTAGCACAGTGTTAGTCCACAGACTGCATATCAAGTAAAAACCAGTTGCTAAGTCATGCCCGTATGAAAAAGATCCTCCTACTGCCATCAAGTCGTTTTCGTTATTGCCAATCGTAGGCACGCGATACGCATAAATCATATCCAATATAATATTAAGTTTTGGTATTTCAAAATTTGGGGCATTCACATATTATGTGGTCGCAGCTACACCTTGGATCGTCTAAAATGATCATTTCGATCAATTGCTTGTTCAACCCACAATGACGCGTAATAGCTCCCACTACTCTGCTAATGCAATTACGGTTCAATCTGAGAAGCTCCTTTGCCCATTTCTCGTCGGGGCTCGGAAAGAAGAGCTTCATGTAGTCTCTCCCGCCGTACGCGCGTTTACTCTTTGTGGACTCAGACCGCACTCGGTCCTCCACAGCCTTTTCACACATGGAGTGTGGGATCGGGATGTAGGGTTCTGAACCCTAGATCACAGATGCTGAACCCTGCTTGGTCAGCTCGTCTGCTCTCTCATTACTGTCTACAACAGTGTGCCCAGGGAACCAGGCAATCGTGATCTGATTTCCCTTTCAGCACTTTAACCAGTTTTGACGTCGTCACCGGTGATGCAAAGCGCATTAATTACCGACTCGATATCTTTGCAGATGATCGCTCTGTCACCCGTCATCTCCTCTGGGACTAACATCGTCACTTCCCTCAACATCGTAAACGTCTCCGCTTGGAGGACGCTCGCTAACTTTCCTAAATGGAGTGTCTACAGCTTGGTCACAACGGTTTCTTGCGTTTCTTGTGACAATTTTGGGTAGGCAAAGAAGTCTCTGGAAAACTTAAAAACGAAGAACCAATTTTTCGGGCAAAGATATGGAGCGATATATTCAACTATCAGCTGAGACAGATCTAGACTCTTTGTACGTATTTTTTATCTCTATCATATAACAAGTGAATTCTCAGACGTTTTTCAAAGGAGGAGTAGGAGAGAAGAGTGAGTCCTTCGTAGCTCGTATAAGGCTAACAAATTCAAACTCATCGCTTCAATGAAAGCATTAGCTTCAATAAAAGCATCAATCAAAATAACTTTTCTTTATTTAATAAATTAAATAAACGATATAGTTTTATGACGAAAAATTACGTAGAAATGACGTAGAAACGTTTCACATCGTTCACGTATCTAACATAAGCCGAACTAAACAGACGTTTAATATGATTGAGTAGGTTGTACACATGTACACATATTTGAGTTGTTTGATATTGCTCTTTTTTCATGAGAACTGTGAGAAGGTCATCTTTTGCTGAACTGTTGAATATTTCTGCGTATATTCGATCAATGTGAGTTTTATTTGAAGAAAGAAACGATCGAAGTTAAATTAAGTTTTATATGCGAAAACATTGAATGAGAAATCGTTTTGCGTATTCAACAAAATTTGAACACAAGCTTTTTAATAATTTGTATTTTGTTGAAAATATTTTTTTTTTTTTGCAAATAAGTTCAAGAACTGGTTTTGAACTCCATACACATTTTCTACTAAATATAGTCAAGCCTGTATTGTGTTCAATGTAAGGAAGACGAAATGCCGTTTCGTCATAACTTTTTTTAATGGAAACATAAAATGTCGTACCAAACATCTGTGATGTTAAAACCACCGACAACACTATCAAAAGTTTAACGTTGCTGTTGTGTGGAACGAAATTTCGGGTTAGAAAAAAAAAATCAAATTGCATGCGGTGTTTTAAGGGAACATTTCATTTGACAACGTTCTATTGATTTAATTCATGTATAACGTTATTCTGTTGCGTCAAAACAGTTGACGAAAAATAATATTATGTGATGCAAACTCTTAATTAGAAACCGTTTTCATATCATTGAAAGTTTGTGGATTGACGCATTCCAGTTTTAGTTATTTCATTTACATTCTCAGAATTTGAGAGAATTCTTTTGAAATGTTCTTCAAATTCGCTCTCCAAATGGAAAGCTGTCAAAAAGTAACAGTTACAAGTTTTAAAATAACGGCAGAGCGATGTTTTCTCGGAACTTCTAGTGTCCACTTAAGATTCTTTGATATCCATGGACTCGATTTGGAAATTTATTCGAAAATAGAGCCAAAAAAGAAGCATCGAAAATAGGTCTTTTAGATTTATCAGGGTGGGATGGGCCATTTCTGGCTCATAAAACACAAATCTATTGATCCTTTGTTTTCTTCCCGTTCATCATGTAAATCATTTAAACCTTCCAGTTCTCACGAAGAACCTTTCTAGGGCCACCTATCTAACCACCTAATGTCATGCTCCTTAGCAGGTGGAACTTTGGGCATTCGCATATTATGTGGACGTCCGTTTCCTCCTCCAAGCCGCTGTTGGATCTTTGAAAACCATAACGTTCTAAATACTCTAGACATTATTAGATAACTGTTTTCCTGTCTACTTCACCTACAAGCATGTGCTTTTAAATTTACTTGTTATGCTGTTTTCAACATTATCGACATTATCTCTTTTTTCAGTGTATTTTTTGTATGGAAAGCCTTGAAAACAGCTGAAACTTGCTAATAAGTAAATTTATAAGCACACGACCGTATATCTGGCTAGAAATTATTTTGATTCCAGTGCATGAGTCAAATTTTCAATGAATTTTCAGTTGACACCAAAATGTGCCGTCAAGTTACATTGCGTACTAGTTTGGAGACTTTTATTTTGACCAATCTCCAAACCATTGCGTAGTTTATTTTACTCGCTAAAGCCCTCGGAAACGAGTTTTAACGCTAGTGATCGTAAAGGAAAATGAGTTTTCATGGTGTGCTGTGCAGCGCAGGGCCTATTTTTGGAAAATCAAATTTCCAAAAACTTCAAAAATTTTCCAAATAATAATTTGGAAATTATTCGGATAATAGGCCCTGGTGCAGCGAGTAAAGACATTTTTCATTTTTGCTTTTTGACAACAAAAATCACATTTAGTTGGTTACCTTGTAATTTATCAATGGGCAAGTCCAATGCAATGACCTGGGAACCGTGTCAATCTCCTGAAGGGTGCGGGAGTTGTGATGTATGAAACATTTTCAGGAAAAACCTTATCTATAAGTCTCTCATACGAAAAAGCATTGTCAGACGAGCGGTTTAACCGGAAATTGTGGTTCCCCTGTCATCCATTTTTTTATTTTCAACTTTTGAGTGGAATGGCTTAATTCTTTTGACGAAACAATTTTCAGCTATTTGTGATAAATTAGTAACAATGAAGATGAAGATATTTTGCAATGAACTTATGAAATACCGAAAAATGGACACATAGAACAAGTGAAATTGGGCAGCAAAATAGGCTGCGTACTCTTCACTCGCGAAAAGTAACAACCCATCATTGGTTAATTCTACGTGATCTCTATCTGTTTATTCAAAACGCATCTAAATTCATCAACTAAAAGAACACAACATGAAACGATGAAGTAATGCGTTTGATAAAAAAAAATATTTCGAAAAACTGTTCAACTGATACAGTCATAGTCATTCTTCTATGCAAGTAACTTCTTAATGAGATATGCAAACAAAAAGCTCAATCTCACAACGTATGTTCATTCTTTATTTTAAACATTTTTTCAACAATTTAGCACATTCATGTTAGACGCTTATATATTGTCTTCAATCATCGATTAGGACAAAACCTAGGTGGCAGGCAAATGGATTGAAGAGTCGCTTTTCTTCAAAACCCATAAATTTCCTCTGAACTATATCAACTAAAGCTCTAGCAAAAAATTTTTAACGGACAAAAATTTTCCCCCTATCTAAAGCTTTTTTTCGCTTCTCATAAACTTACAGAAATTTTAATTGATACTTGTGAAAAAAAGAAGTACGACGAGTACGTATCAAGCCCGAATGAACATTTGCTAAACTAAAACCACTCTCTCTAATTCAACTGGGACTTGAATCTGTTGCTTTACTAACTTCTTTCATTTTGTAATCGAACAGTCTAAATGGTAAAACATACATGTTGCATTACAACTGTGTGCACCCTTATACCACACCATAGTGCACGTTTTCAAGATTTTCCTTCGAGGAGAAATTAAACTTAAAAGTTTAAATTATACTCTTAAAAAGTACGTCCCTTACTTACAATTCAGATTGAAGGCTTTGATTGGATAATAATTAATATAAGATTATTGTAACGTTACGGAAAATGAGCAAAAACCTTTGAGCAAAGCGTAGCGAGTATACACACACATACATACATATACCGAGATGTTTGCGTATTTTCTGAATAGCGATGATAAGTCGAACATTAACCCGGGCAAAATCGCTCATGAACTTTTTTATTTTCAACTTTTGAGTGGAATTACAAATAATTGCTGCAACATCCCATCTTATTGTTCGAACTGCAAAAACTTATGTTTGTCCTTTCGGTACTGCCGGTATGCAGAAATTTGTTGTACCTGAGAATGCTCTCGGCTTTTTGTTTTGCTTACTTCACACACGGATTTGAGAAATCGCACATCTCATTTCCCATCTAAAAAATTGCGGTTAATGTGAGATTTATCGTCGCGTATACAATAAAAAAAATTGTAAAAAAAACTATTTGAAAAAGTCGCTTTCCATAATCATGACGAGCAAGCCAATTTTACGAGACCAGTCTTCATATAAATAATTTCATAATAAATCTAGCTGATTACTCGAAAACTTTTTCCAACACAAGTAAAACACGACTTGTGTACGTCCAAGTACACGAGTGCTTTCCTGAGTGTTAGTACTCAATGAGTAGTGAAACATTACTTGAGGCGAGTATGTATTGGTGTGCATATCATGTAATAATGAGTACTTACTTACTATGCGACGATCATTACTTGATGTACGTATACACCAACACATCGAAGGTTAAAATTTAAGAATATTTCCTTACAGGTTTGACTAGAAGTAGATTCGATTGGAATAAAAACCTTTTAACGCACTCCATCTTGCCATCAATATGATCTATCAATTAACACATCCAAATTTCTAAAACTACGAAAAGCTAGTGCTGTAAGAATAGAAAAAAAATCACCGGGTGAGTAATTCTTCACACAATATTTTTATATGGTTTAGTGACTTGCGAATTAAGGACGAATTGACCGCACAATTTCTAAAAAATACTTTTACGTTAATTTTTCTTTTTTTTGACTGTTTTTTAGATCCTTTCTTCTTTCAATGGAATCAATCAAGATCCTGATTTCAGTTTCAGATTGAGAAATAACTGGCATGAACTAAGCTTCATCAGCATATCAGTTTTTTTCTGATATTTTTTTTTTTAAATAAATGCGAAATTTATTATCTCATTGAAAGGAAGAGTCTTAGAAACTGTGTTATGTATTGACTATTTACCACGGAAGTCCAGTTACTTCAACTGGTAATTTGTCTGTAAAACAAATGAAAAGTTCAACATGAGCTTTCCGAATAAGCGACCAGATTTCTCATTATATGCCATTTCGCCGTTTTTTTGAAAGACTCCGTGCATAGAAATTAAAAGTATAATGAAATTTCTCATAACTCAGACGGCATCATGCGCTGTTTTGCCGAAATTATTACATTTATTATCGCTGATACAGCGATATAAGGATTTAATGTGTAGAGAATTTCACCTTAAGTAAAAACAGCAATGCGCTAAAATCAATTTAACCATAAATTTAGCTACAAAAAATGATTGTGTCTAATTCAACGAATTCAACTTTAAATTAATGTTAAACGAAGACTGAAGAAACGAGAACAATCGATAATACATACAAGCATGTTAGATACGTAAAAGATATACATAAAGGCGTCTTATTTAAAGCTTTTATATTCAAATTAAGTTTTATGAGAGTTTTTTAAAGTTTAGTTAGGTCAAAAGGCTTTGTGTAATTTACATAAAAGTGTTTTAATTTTATCACGATTACAGTGAAAAAATACAGCTTTACATCGATTGCCAAACAAAGGATCTTATTAAAAGGTAAGTTTGTTGTCGTAGTAACCGCGGAATTACAAAAATATACCTCAATGTCTTTATTATGCAGTATCTTAACAAACCCCAAGATAAAAACGAAAACGTAGAAATCACGCCAGACCCGTAGAATCCTCATCAGAAAATTCTTTAAGTGAATTTTGAAATCTTTGGAAGCAAATTATTATCTCTGTAACGTATCAAAGGAAGGGAACGGGTTAGCTCAGTGGCAACGTACTGGCTTTCCACACAGAATATCCGGGTTCAATCCTGGTGGGGTGGGGACAAATTCTGTATAGGATTTTTCTTCAATGTATAGCATGGAAGTAACGTTCCTAGGCAGACCCAGGCTTCATAATATGGGTAGTTGTGAATTTGGTGCCGCAATGAATCGTACATAGAAGACAAACAAATATGACGTCACCCATATTCGGTGAATTCTGTGTACGTGTACAAATATCTGAGTCTAACTTTAGACGGAGATATGATTAGCATCAGAAGAAATCCTAATGGTAAAGTGCAAAATATCGTTAGACGTGGTTCAGAATTCACGCTAAGCATGTAGTCCAAAGAAGGAGCTAGGAGAGGCCTACGTCCAGCAGTGGCTATACATGGGCTAAGAAAGAAGATGTGGTCCAAAAAATGCCTGCCGGTAAAAAACATTGATGGGGCGAACCGGCATTCTAAGCCCTACTAGTTTCCGCGCCTAGTTCATCGTAGATTGCGCTAGGTTTGTGTGCAACTTAGACACAATAAAAAACTGCTGTAACTAAAGGATCTGTAAGAAAAATCCATCTGAGCAAAAGTTCATAAAAAATTGCGGGACTAGTAAATAAAAAATTATCCAGCCTCCGACCCAAACGGGTCGTAACGGCGGATTATTATTATTATTAACATAAGAAAGGTTATTTTAAATGCTACGGGCTGACTTCGGCACCTCAACAATTATCCTACACGCAAAGAAAAGATACAATTGCGGCTTTTTTAATGTTTTTATTTATACTTGAGCGTAACGTACTTATCTTTGCTGGGAATGCAAAATCATATGTAAGGGTTATCAATTATAATTACAATTGCAGTGAATCTGACTTCATTATTATATTCACAGTGATTAGGTTATACTCGTAGCAATTATTGTGCAGAATTTTACACTGGTAGGGAAAATAAGAGTGAAAATTGTATTGGCAAGAAACAAGCATATTCCTCACTTATTCACCACTAACATGAAAAAAGAGAACTAAGTTCACGGTGATCACAATTATAATTCCACCCAATATAGATTATAATTTCAGTCAATATGCCAGACGTTACAATTCTACATTGACAGCGAATATAATTTTTAATTTTACATTTCATATGATTACAAATTATATTGGAGTGTCGTTATTGTAAGCTAAGTTCTCTGCTCTAAAACTTTAGTTTATAAATCGATACATGACGATCCTCTACCTGTTGTGTTGTGACTTTTTTTTGCAGAATTCGATGGACTATATCTGAACAAATGTTTTCACCGATTCGGGGATTAAAGTTCGTTCAGAGCGTTAAAAACGTAAAGACCAAACCAACTAATGAATCGTTTGCTATAAGCATACGTGCGTAATCATCATCAAAGGTGGCACTAGGTTTGTGTGTAAATTAACCATCGGTAACGAAAGGATCTGTAAGAGGAATCCATCTGAGCAAAAGCTCATCAAAAATTGTGGAACTAGTAAATTAAAATCGATCTAGCCTCTGAACCGGACGGATTGTAACGACTATTATTTTATACATACATAATACAAACGAAAACTCCAGGTGATAAACATTCTATTGAATTTCTATAGATCAACTAAATTAGTTTTCCAAAATAGAAAAACCACAGTCTTTTAAATGATTTTCTCTTACCCGTTAAACAATAATATTTTGATAAAACGCTTCGATTTGTTAGCAACAGCAATAAAACACTAGCAAAGACACTATATCACAGAAAATTGAAAAGAATGAGTGGAATAAAATGAAACCATTGGATTGTGGAGCTCATAAAAAATTTCTTAAAATTCGGCACCAACACGTGTTTAAGTCGCTGTGGCAATGAAACGTGGTTGCAACGGAGACTTGGCAGGGTGAAAATCAGTACTTACATACTGACTCTCGATAGGTACAGCGATTTCTAGGGTGTTCCACGAAAAAAAGAAAAGCCACAGGTTTATCTCGTTACCCTACACAAAAAATTGTAGGAGTCCAAAACGCGTGAAAAATTTTTTAGTGAATTTTTTGACTGAAAACTGGCTGAAAGAAAATTCAAAAATGTGATTTGGAATTTCCCATCATTTCCAAAAAAATTTCCTCACGTAATAAGTTTCGTGACATGTGTCCACAAAAATCGTTCCAGAAAATTCATTTGTTGATCAATTTTAAGGGGAAAGGTGCCGTTTGATAGGTGAAATAATAGGACTCCTATGAAAAATAATTTTTTTACATAACATGCTATACGATCGCGCTGCGAGCGTTTTAAATTTGAAAAATGGCGGAAAAATCAATTTTTGAATTTTCTTTCGGCTAGTTTTCTGTCGAAAAATTAAAAAAAAAATTTTTTTTTGTTGTTTTGGACTCCTACCATTTTTCCGTAGGGTAACGAGATCAACCTGTGGCTATCCTTTTTTTCGTAGAAACCCTAAGCGATTTCGCCCATTAAAATTACAGGATCATAGAAATCGTGCGGTTAGGACTATGGTAAGTACATCCGTACCGTGTTGTTCTTCCTCTGACACAGAAAACCAGGAGAAACATTTCCATGTAACTGCCATATTGCATTTTAGAAGCGGAGGTAGGAGACGTCGTCATTTGTGGAGAAGACAGGATTCCCGAACGTTAAATCATAAATTTTTCAAAGGTTATTTGAAATTTTTACAGAGTTCACTTTCCCTGAAAAATGCAAATAAATGCAGCAACTTCAAGTTTTGTATATTTTCGAATTGATGAGCAGAGTTGCGAAGTGGTGCGTATACTACAATAGAGTTTGTTAAAATTGAAAAACTTTCCTTTATCTTTTGAACTTATTTTAGAATTTAGAACAAGTTTATTTGTACGTACGTTCTCCGTAAGCGACAATAAATAAACATTGAATAATTTCAATAGAATTTTACGATTATTTCATGGTCTTTCCCGAAAATTTAATTAGTTTCGTTTTATTGTGAAACTAAATTAAACAAACCAAAGCAAATATTTGGTTATAGTTTCTAAAATACAAAATGTTTAAGGTTTGTAGACTTTACTATTCATACTTGTCTGGGCAGTTTCGGTGAGATATGATGATATCGTGGCAAATATTTTCTGATTTTATGAGGTTTTTGCTCTAAAATTAGATGAATAAGTTTATAAAGTTCAATGGAAAAATCGATCAAATAAACCAATAAATATGCAAACAATTTGACGTGGCAGACCGTGACATACAAACTTATAACATGAATTTAATGCAAACAAACCCTTTCTACCTACAATATGGTGACTCTTAATACATTGTACATACAACCGAAACCTTTTTTCCTATCGATATCGATATCGAACTGGTGCAGTTAAAAATGACGAAAAGTTATTTGAACGAGTTCCACAATTTCCACAATGAATTTCGTCTTTCATATTCTGTCGGATGAAACACAATTATAAGTTAGAATTGTATCGAACTTTGTCAAACTGTTTCGTTTTATTTAATTTATTTATTTAATTTTCAACATGCTAGAGGATGGCAATATAATGATTGTACATCGAGCCCCACGAGTTGGTATTTTCTATATTCCCAAGGGTAACACACCATTTTCAATGTGTATGCGGTATGAGCAATCGTTTTTATCCACAAAACGAAAACCATAATTTATTATAACGTTTCCACAAGCAAAAAAAAGTGACAGTTCAGGCCGGAAAATTTCTATCTTGCCCCCACCCACTAGAAAACAAGAGCTAAGAAAAAATGTCTCTCAACCGAAGACAAAAAATAAAAAAGGCCATCTTCTCACCGTATTTAAGTGGAGAAAATAAGATTATTAAAACCGCAAGTATGTAATAATATTTTTCATGCTTGCGGTGAGAAAACTCGTGTTTTGTCCCTCCTAAAGCGGTGAGAAAGTTACATATTCTTGCCGGTGAGAAAGTAGCTACCTTCTCTGCCGTGTCAACCATAAACGCCGTATATCATAGTTTCTTTGAACTGAGAAAATAGTAAAAGAAATCATACTGCGTTTTATAGTAAAACACTGTAGATACTTTGAACGCACTTATTTCAACAAGGAAAAAATTCGCAACGATTGCAGCAGTCGTTGTTTTTTCTCATTAAACTTTCGAGAAGTCAAGTCTTTACTTGATTATATTTTCTTTGTCTATATTTCTTTACTAAACATTTTTTATTTTGCTAAAATGTAGAAAACAAATTAATTTTTTCGATATTTAATTTCATGGCATACGCCAACATTTAAAATGAGTGAGTTCGATGTTTGAACTAAACTTGACTCCCGGCTTTTTTAAGAAAATTACCAAAATTCTCTATAACGGATTTATAGCGATTTTTATTGAATATTATTATTATTTATAAATAAAATCTTAGGAGACCGTACATTGTAGACGGCTCCACTCAAAAACATAAAAAACCAAAAAACATTTTTTTTTGAGATACGGTGTTTATGATTGACACGGCAGTTCTCACCGGAGGCAGGTGAGAAAGTAGTTATTTTCTCACTGCTCCCACGTTACACTGAAAGAACATTTTGCCGTGGAAACACTCGTTTTCTCAAGCGCAAGCAAAAAAAAATATTGTGTTACAATTGGGGAGAAAATTGAATACCTCGCTCCGCTCTGGCCGTAAACTTTCGCTCTTGCTGGAATTCACTATTTTCTCCCCACGTATAACAAAAATAAAAGCCGCCGTGCCACACTAGAAATGTTTCCATTTTACTCACCCACTGCAAATAAATTCAAATTGTTTAAAACCGACCCCGCTTCCAAAGCGCATAGCCAGTCAGAAGACTAGAAAGAAGACCAGAAAACAAGACTTGAAATGGAATGGGCTTGCTTTCATCTTTTTCACATTTATATTTTTTTTTTGCTTACGCGGCAGTTGTAGAAGCGTAACATGTCAAGTTGAAATATTTTTCACGCTAAATGTGAATTATACATATCAGTCGCTGTGCTGAGTTGAAATCATAATCAAAGGAAAATTCTCGGTCATTATACATTGTAACGCATCCGGAGCAATCAATTTTCCGGAGTTCATTATTATATACGACATATTCCTAAAATGAAAGCCATGAAAATGGTAATAATAATAAAAAAAATGTTATCATCACATCCACCAGTTTCGTTAATTAGTGATTTTCACTTCATATTGGGATGTTCGGTGTATTATATCAGTAAAGTCATGACCCCACGGTAGTAACGGGCCGTGACGCAAGTCTTGTGGTACACACATAAATCAAATATTCATTGAAAACAAATCAATTTATTTTATATCGAGTTACCTTTGAATCTGCTATATAAGCAATAAATTTTTTAGAGCATTCAGCATTCAAATGTATGGCATCAAACTGATAACATGAATTTGTTTTCATCAGTTCCCATATAATTGGTGACCCCGACGTGGTAACTCGATATAAAATAAATTGATTTGTTTTCAATGAACATTTGATTTATGTGTGTACCACAGTCTCACTGCCGAAAAGTTTACAAAAAATCAGTTTTGGTAGACTAAGGACATTGCTGACTTTCCTGCACGCAACGTAACACCACTAAAGTTATTTTTTTCAGATTCTACACAAACTTCTAGTCAGAATTTCTGTATTTAAAAATAGATTCAGATTCAAAATCAAAATAGAAAAATGGAATATTTTTAGTCGACCGATTTCGCCAACATTCTTAATGTTACTCTGTTCGAGGCTCTGTCACTTTTTAGAGAAACGGCCCCGGCGATTTTGCTGAAATGTTTAGGGTAGTTTATGATCAATATTTTAGTCGACACGATTTTTTCTTCTTCGAATTATCGCTTAATCGTGCGATTTGTGAGTGACACTTAACTTTAACTTTAGAAATAAAACTATAGCATTTGAAAAGTTGCTTCCAAGTTGTTTAAAATTAAATATGAGCGAACAAGGTTTCTTGGAAAAATGACCCACTGCCGATTTATGGCTACTTCTAGAATTGGGTGAGATGACCAATTTAGAATACGCAGAAGAATGTTAGTCAAAGTTACATTGTGTTATAAATGCTAGAGCCCCAACACAATAATTTTATCACGCGTTCAACTTTGACACGCAAATCATTTTTGTACAAATGCTCAGCACAAAGTAACACAAAATCAAAGTGCAGTGTAAAAACTGATAGTACACAAAATTGTTTCGTTGCTGGTTTTGCCATTTGTGACGCATGTTTCCAAACACATTTCATTTTAACTGATATCAGAAGTTTTTTAAAAAATATTTTTGAGCATCAAAGCTAAATCCATCAATCATATTTCACTGATATCAGAACGTTTGTAGGTCGGCACAATGACTTGCGTCACGTTTCCACTTTAAGTGGGGTTTTGTGTGGATTGAGGTATCACACATCATAGAGTTGTTACACTCTAAACTGTGATATCATCAATTCTATGGAGCTGTTCAACTAAACGAAGAAAAACAAATTTAATAAATGCAAAGAAAAATACTCTCAGAATAAATCCACGTCGCACATAATATTATTTATTATTTTTGTTATTATGATCTGTTGAAAAAATTTTTATTTTCAATTCCATTCGGAATATGCTGAGAATGTGATACGAGATAAACGTATACATTTTTGTATTATAGTTCAATTGCTAAATCCACTTAGCTTTACAAAAAACCATTTTATATGATTTGAGACGAAATGTTTTTATATGTTTTGTCTATTTTCGCTAGAGAAACAGAAAAAAAATCGAAATTACGTCGAATATGCTGAGCACATATAGTTGATTCACATAATGTGTATATATTTGCTCAGTGACGGATCATGGAATAGTTACAATTTTATTTCGTTTTTCTTCCTTAAGCAAATACATCAGGGGTGCAGGTCTGTACACTTTTGAAGATCAACTGTGGGCTTGCATGTAATGAAGCCAGTGAATCGTATTCAACCTGACTAATGGAATCAATTTGTGATTTATTCGCAACATTCTAATAAAAATACTTGATTGTGTTAGGTGAATCAAGGTTGTATGAATAGAAGGTTAGGTAACAATAATAATATTAATAATTACAATGGCATTGCTTAGTCGGGAGCAGCACTTGTGAGGTGACTGATTAGGCTGCCAGGGACCACCCACATGCTTAACGTTGTGTGTTCCGAACCACTCCTTCAACTGAAGGATTATTCCCTTTTACGATTTTTTACAGCTGGCAACATTAAAGGACCCTTTATAATTCCATTTTGACAAACGAAGCGCCTTCTCTTCATAAGAGTTAACAAGCTAAAGTGCTGATTTCGTCGTTTATGACTCATCAGTATACCTCGTTTACTAGACCATGTGTATATCAGCACACTCGGTGATATATAAAAAAGTACACTGTTCAGAGAAGTCATCATTCTTTTTATTCTAAAACTTAAGAACGGGGAAAACAGTAGTACGGGGAAAACAGTAGTACGTGGGAAAACAGAAGTACGTGGCAAAACCGTAGTCAGTGAAAACGGTAGTACGGGAAACGGTAGGACGGTGGAAAACCAGATTTTAATAAACTTATACTAGCTTCTGAAATACTATTGACTTTTATTTCTTATCCATCCACATCAAACTGTACATATCCTTTTGCACATTTCGTTGTAAGGTCCTTAAGCTACAAATCTCCGACCTAGCAACCGAGAATGCTTACGCCAGCGTAACCCCTAGGGCGGGTGATTCAACTAGTTCTTTAATGTTGATACAATGGTGGACTTTAAACCACAGTAAGGCTCGCAGTTGTTGAAGACAAATTTTCTACAAGTGCAATAGTACTAAAAAACCTTTTGACCTTTGACATCTGGCAACACTATTAGTAACGTATAAGCGAGCTAATTTTTTGGTTTATTCTAATGTACAATCTTTGAACAACAAAACCATATGCAGGAGAAACATGTAAAATACACCATAGAAAATTCATCATTTTGTGAAAATATTTTCACCAATTAATTCCACACTGAACTGAAATGTGGAGAAAAGTCTCTGCGTAAACTATATAACTTTGTAATTTATAATTGGAGTCTCATGCGAGAAGTCTATTTTATTCACTAAACTTTCATTTAATACATGGAGCTAGTTTGGAAAATGGAAATGTTTTGTGAAAATTAAGATTTTAGCTAAATAATGGCAACGATCTGACGTACCCAGCGCCCACCTCACATTTCAGTTTCAAGCTAAAAACCTCGCTCGGAATTTTTAAATCTTTTTGATATTTTTTGTTATTTAATTATGAAAGGTAAGTATTACGTTTCTTCTTGTAGTATTACTTATTCCATTTCAATTCGATACTCCAATACACCATAGTTCATTTACTAAAAATCTTTAGTGAAACAAATTTTGAATCTCTGACTGTAAGCTAGTGCGAGAAGAACTCCATGTAGATACTAGTATTGAAAATGATTATTTTTTGAAACTCAGTGCGATAAAACAATTGTTTATTGGGTATGCAAATGTACTAGCACTTGGTAAAATGATAAATTACTTCGATACAAAAAATCTGGTATATAATTCAATGTTTGCCTGCACGATATGTTGTCAAACCCACCTACGATTCGTGTCAAATTGTTCACTTCCTTTGCACAAAAGATTCCTTAAGCAACATGTTGCATAAAACACTATGCATTATAATTTTTACTTGCAGCACCCCGCGAAAATGAGTCATTATCTGATGACAGTTGCGGTAATTTTCATTTTCGCGGGGCTTACAATATGGTTTGGAAATTTTTATTTTCACTCGTGTGTTGCATCTCGCGCCTTCGGCTTGGGATGCAAATTCCCCACTCGTCAAAACAAAAATGTCCAATAAAAATGTCCAAATCATATTTTCGTAGGAATATAAAATAGTAGTAAGCGAAAGTAATTCATTACATGAGGACACAATTTTGTTATAAGAGCCAAACTCACGAGTGTTTTTTGGGCAGCATGCTTTGAAAACGTTATTTTGACGAGTGAAGAGATTGTATATCCGAGCCGAAGGCGAGCTATGCAACTTAAAGAGTCAAAATATCAGTGTTCATAGCGTGTTGAGTGAGTTTACGAGTTCTCAAAATTGTGTCCGAAGTAAAGAATTATGCAGCAGGGTCCACTGTATAATGTTTATTGCGCATCAATCCGAAAGTTGAGCATTTCATGTATGTTTGACCCTACGAAAACCGTGCATTACATGAAGGGTCTTTTTTACCTGACTAGTGAAAACAAAAGTTATACCTCACTAGTGAAAAGCAAAGTTTTACCTCACTAGGGAGGCAAAATTACTGGAAAACAAAGTTTTGCCTCATTAGTGAAGTGAAGTTTTTTTTGCTAGTGAGGTAAAAAAGACTACACGTAATGCCAGGTTTTCATAGGGGGTAAACATTCATCTAATGCTCAACTTTTAGATGGGATAGCTAATTTTCCATTACTTTATCAGGGAAACTGAAAAACTAGAATCATTTGTTGGTAGTTGGTACTAAAATAATATGCAAAACTGCAACAAATCGAAGGAAAACTACACCCGTGAAATAAACACAGAAAACTCGTTTCGTATGATTCGCGCGAAAATCCCATGGGTGCTTTTTTTTATAAAACTTTTAAGTTTACATTTTTCACTCGTAATTTGAATAGCAAATAAATTGTGTTTAAAAAGTGATAACAAACTTTAAAGTATCATATGAATGTACAGCAACAAACTTGAGTTATAACTAAATAAAACATTTTTTTTCCTCAGTCAAGCGAAAAACTTTCGTTAGAAAACAGGAACGTATTCTCGTTACGATTCCGTACACTCTTAAAACGGTTTAGTGTGATTGAATGCAACTGTCTTGGGGATTAAAAGTAAATTCCACATGAAAAAGGAAATTAAGTTCGGATTCTGTAAAAATTCTCTTGTTTTTTGTTGTTGTTGCATAATCAGTTGCCGGCACACGATAGTGGAATGAGAAGATTGTTCGTTTTGTATCACAAACATATGGTCGCAATCGAGGACATATCGGCTTTTGTTCTGAAGTAGGGAAGGAAGGCAGAGAATAACATGCAGAGACATCAAATTAATTTTCAATATCAATTGGTTGTTCTATTCGATGTTCCATTTGATGTAAAATGCTTAATGTTTGTCGTAATTGGGATTGTGCCCAAGTGGGTGTCATGTACTGTAAAGGATTCTACACTCTGTTGTCATAGAAGGTTTTACATCGAGAGTAACAGTTATAACACTTTTGATTATAACTGTTTGAAAAGAACAGGATTTGACGATAAGCCGAGGCTATGTCTATTTGTTGTGATACGACTTTCAAGAAACAATCATAGCTCTTAAAGCGCTTTATATATGAAGCTACAACGAGAACTTCCATTTAACCCTCTTTTTCTCAGAACCAACTCTCTGTCTCTGACTCTGGGGATTTAAATTTGGTTAAAATTTGTCAGGTACTTGTAATTGTTAGGTCAGAAATTATTATTCTGGTCAGTTGTTCGATGTCTACCACCGAGTGTCAACCAATAAGGCAATTAAGGGAAGTATTTTTGGCTATGGAACTTTGCATCATGAGCCCCGGAGCTCATTCGCCTGACCTACGTATGGTGAGTTACTGAAGCTGTAATGCTTATAGAAATGTTATTCTCTCGAACCCAAAGGATTTGGAAGATAGCCGTGAAGTATCGCCAAAGTCAAATCACCCAAATTCATTTTGGCTTCACACTTTGGTCATTTTTCTTGGCGTTTCGAATTATCAGAAAAAATCCATAAAGTTTGCAAAAGCGCCAGGAAAAATTACCGAAATGTTTTTTTTTGTTTTTGGCGATTTCACTTAGACATTTCTTCGCAAGGATGCATGGAAGCAAGAATTGCATTACAATATGAACGCGATTGTAATGTCGAACTTTTCCCGGTTGAATTTAACGATACTATAAAAAAATTTTAAAACTTTTCCGAAAAAACTTTATGATTTTTTTCCTGTGAAATATTTCGAGTGAATTACAGAACTTGCGGTGTAATACGAACTTGTATAGCAATCCGATTCTTTCAAAAATAAGTTGAATGGAATTGAATGACAGACAAAATCTCGTTCGCCCCTTATTTAAAAACGCTATTGTGCATCAAATTGATTTCATTCATATTATATGAGTATGGCGATTTTAATCCTAAAAATAGTGACACTAGACGGTAGAACCGAATAACAAATTATATTTAAAAACACATTTCAAACAGATTGTGTGAATTAATTCTTGACACCGAAGTTCAAATTACTATAGATAAAAAATGGTGTTTTGTTTATGTTTTCATTTGAATTTTCCTCTTTTTTCGTTTATGAAAATATATAAAATTAAAAATAAATTAAAATAAAAACACATCAAACCTATAGAAGTGTCGGAATGTTAACTTTTTCCACTTTCCCGATGCAAGCATATGGCACAAACCGATTTTTTAATTAAACTAAACAAAACAAAAGAAAATCGTAAATAAGAAATTCCTTTCTTGATTACAGATCTATAGCATTCAAGGGTAATTAAAAAAATAAAAGTAAACGAGGTCGCGAACTTGTTAACATTTTAACAACAACATTACAATGAGATTTTTGCTACACGATACTTTATGATTGTACATACAATTCCACTTCACCAAAGGGGTGGTTTATAATGATTATTATCCCTTAAAGCACACAATATCATTATGGCATTGTAACACGTCGTCGTAAATTTTATATTTTGGTACACACCAGAACCATTAATCAATAGCATCACTCAACAACTAAACTATGTATACATATGTATATATAGCGGATTTTGGTAGATGCAAAGAAAAAAATTCACATAAATTACCTTTTGAAAAACGCGTATAAATTTCTTATAATCCACCGTATCTATCCAGCAGACAAACACTAACTGAATTCGATTCATAACAGTGTGTATAATGAAAGTATAACTTGGGAAATGAAATTAAAGTTTGTTTAGTTGTGATGGTTTTCGTATGAGTATGCACCATATACATATACGTTCGTTTTGATGAGATACAGGGAAACGGAATGGAAGAGAGAGAATGTTTTATTTGCTTATAATATTGTTTTGTTTTGCAACAAACCTTCTTAGAAATACCCAGCAATTAAATAACTTTGAGTTCTTTCTTATCATTTTATCGTTCGATGTTTAACAATAAATACAATTTAAAATAAAGTATAGAAGTTGAGCGACCCGAATGTGGCTCGAACTCTGACCGGCTGATAAACGTTGTATCTTGTGTTTAACCCATCTTGAAACTCTTGAATTATAGCACCTTCCTACAGGTTGCATTTTAGGTCTGCACGAAATTGAACGTTTTTCCTGCCATTAAAAAATACGACATTACAAAATAACCGGTCGTTCTCTGTAGTAGGCGTATCTATAGTTATTATTGAATGATGGCGGCGATCGGATTGTCTGCAATCATCCAGTAATTTCCGCAAATTCTTTTTTTTATTAATTTTTATTTTACAACATTAGAACACTTACGTTACGTAAGTATACTTAAGTAGAGCATTTACCCTGAATTAAATTGAGTTTTTTTTCCTCATTCTATTCTGTTTTGTATTAAGTTAGTCTTAGAGTCTTAGTTTTTAGTTTATTTTAATTTCACCGTCTTGGTCAGAGATTTTGCTTATAGTACTCCGCCAGAGTTCTTTAAACATTTGCTGTCCTGACTGAGTTATCACCCTTTTATGGATACTAATTTTTTATAGCAAGTGTGACGTCATATGTGCACGACCCCTAGCCTCTAACCCTTCATGGCATTGTAGTAAGTATTGTTGTGTGATTTCTTACAAACAGTCGCACGACCATAAAAAGACAATTACTCAGCGCTGTGTCGTTTCACACTTACTTGCCGGCTCCTCTTCTTAGCCGGTTTGCAATTCACGCCTTAATACGACTCTGGCTTGTGTTAAAGTATACGAAATTTCACGAAAATTTGTCAAGTGCACAGTTTTTGGTCATGCAATTTTATGTACGTTGGCATAACTAAACACCGCACTAAAACCGTAGATTTTAGAATTTGCTCATTAAGAGTTGAACTGGAGTGAAACTGGGGCTGACGAAGTGCAATGGATGTGTAAAAGGATCCGTTTTAATTTCGGAATATACACAAGCGCTATAGTATAATGAATATCAAACTTGATAGTGAACCTTCTGGGTTGTGTAAGACACACAGGACGTGTGATCTGATACAGTAGGAGTTGAAACTCAAGAAGGATTCTACGCTACTAAGAGGGAAGGGGTTTTTACGAACCTGACATACTGACATACGTCCTAATATTTGAAAATATTCGTGCGAGAGGGGGTGGCTTTTTTAAAATGCGTACTTTGTGAATTAAATGGCCTCTAAACTACTGGTAGCTCCCAATTTTTGCAGTTTTTGCTCAAGTTGATTAACAAGTTGATTCACAGACTTTGTTCATGGCAAAGAAAATCACCTCGAAAGCTATAACAACCGAACAAGTATGTTCGTCAAAGTCAAGTCAAGTGTGACGTTAAAGTAGCAAAAATACCGATGTATTGTAGGATGATTGTGTTGCTCTTCCAGCAAGCTATAATGCTAAGCAGGGTAGATGCAGACACGGATACCCTAGTTTCAGAATCTGCTAAAGGAGAACACGGGATGTTCTTGCCAAGCTCGTCAGCTTGTTCGGTGCCAGCGATTCTGCTATAACTTAGAACTCAGACTAGTGTTACGTGATGTTGAGTGAAAAGTATTTAGATTCATGCATTCTAAAACAAGGTATGATGTAAATTTATATTCGACTAAGGACTTGATAGTTGACTGGCTGTCTATATAACTGAAGATTCGTTGGTCGTTCGACATATCTTAGAAAACAAATTTTGTCGTATGGTGGACTTGCGTCACTAACATGGGCCATAATGCAACAAAAGAACGCCAGGTAGAATTTATTTGTACGAAATAAACTAGTAAAATTTGTTAATGAAAATAAAAAGAAATAAAAACTTAGTCTGAGTACAATTTTTTAGGGTGAAGCTTTATATGATCATCGGAAGTTGATAATTTCTATTAAATTCATAATTTTCAAAATTTTCAGGAACTAAAAAATTTTAATTTTTTTCAAAAAGTTAAAACGTATTTTTGATTAATTGGACATGTGGTTTTTGGTATTTTTTTATTACTTCCAGGCTTCCGGTTATATTTCAGTAATTTTTAAAAAATGTATAAAAACCTAATTTTTTTTCGAATTCAATTGTCAATTGTTAGAAAATTCGCAAACTGATTGTACTGACCTTTGTAAATGGCGTCAGAATTTTTGTAAGGTAGCTAACGGTGTAAAATACGACGAAGCCGAACTTTACACGAAATCTTTTCCATTGTTCAAAATGTGAAGCTGCAAATTTTCATCTTACTTCTAAGGTTTTTGTTTTCGATAGCTAATGATGACCATTTACAGTCAAAGTCATCCTATGGGTACCGTGAATTGTGCTATTTCATATAAATTCAAAGAACCGTGAGTTCGTAATTAGTATATTATTTATTATTATTATTATTTTAGTATTTAGTATTATTATTATTATTATTATTATTATTATTATTATTATTTAGTATTATTTAGTATTATTATTTATTATTATATTAGTATATTATTACCTAAACGTCATAGGGCTAATTCCATCGGTAACCCATACATTGTCGCTACCATGTCATCTACCACCCACCATGTCAAATAATAAACAAAAACACGGCAGTGGGGAACGAGTGTGTTAATATAAATCACATTGAAAGAGTGAAAGAGATGAAATTCGTTACCAAAGTTACGGTTCCGATGGAATCGGCGATAGTGGCCACAGTACAAATGACGGTTCATTACACGAACATCTCAATGTCCCCTTTTTCGATAGTACATCACCGTTAGTTACCTTATTTCAATAATTAGAAATTGTTAATTCAATCATCATGTTTATTTTCGAACAGAAGGGAAACAAACCAGGTCAACAATCAGGAAACAAAGGACCATACACTGACCAGTTTGCAGTTATGGATTTTTAGATTTTATAGCAAGTGTGACGTCATATGTGCACGACACCCTAGATCATCATTTACTAGTTTCACTGTTTGTGGCTCCAGTTTTTGAGATTCTTTCATTACCGGAAAGTTTTACCTGTGTCAACTGAGCGCAACTAGTGGGAGTAGAATACCGGCACCTCCCAACAATTCCTTCCATCCGTACAATGGCGCTCCATTCAACTTCACATGACTTAAACCGATTCAATAGGCTTTGTTTTGTCTACAAATCTAACAATCGTTGAATTTAGAACCAACGCACTGGTAACTCAATCTCATTGTAGCCAGCAGACGCTATCGAGTTGTTAATATATCTTACCGCTTTGAAGATGCAAAGATTGATTCATCGATAGACAACACTGATACGCGAATGTTAAGAAATGACTTGATTTCCTTACGATCCTTTCCCCTGACTTTTCAGTTCAAGATACTCTCCCCTCTTGCTAAAATAGGATGTCATTTATGGACTAATAATACTAATAAAAACTGTGATGACACCCGGATTTGACAGTTATAAAGAAGGTAACATGGTGCTTCAGTTCAGCTTCAGTTCAGCTTAAGTACGCAAATTACAAAAAAGTCATCAAAAATATACGCTAATTCGTTTTTATTTCTTTACAACTGAAACACTTCAACCATAAAATGTTTAATGGTAATGCAAATGTTTCTATGGAGATTGATACAAAGTCCTAGTGGGAAACTCGCAAAATGTCAGTATGCAGTATCATTAAGAAAATAATATGTGGTACAGCATTGCTTTTTTATTGAACAGTACCAATAAAACCGTAATTTGAATTTATTCACAGGGTAATTCGAATTCATGGCAAGTTTCCAGTTTTTAGTCCCATAGTCATAGTAATAGTCACGGCTAAACAATAATCCCCGAAAAGAAACTAAAAAATGTCGAGAAATGAACTCAATGGTCAAAGTCTCTTTTAGTTGACAACTTTAATGATTGTGAATTCACCTTTTTTGAACTTAAGTTCCACAATGTTCCTTTGTTCCACATTGCCATGAAATCCGAATAGTTTATAAGTATCTTGTGCCAAATGTATTATACCACAGACGATGGCAGCTTCCATACAAAAACCAACATTCAGATTAGGGAATGCGCCATATCAGAAATTGACAAAACAGCGATAAAAAATGGGACTTTCTCTACAAACGGTTTTCTGCAGGAATAAAAACTATGAAAAAATATACTGCAACAGCAGTTACTATATTTCTACTCAACTCATAACCATAACGTTATATTTGAGTTGGTGATTTTAATATCTTGAGATGTGTCCGCACATTACATGGATGAATCATAACAGTCGAGAAAGGTTTCTATCATTCAAAATCTCTTTATGTCTGACATTCATGGATTTATTTTACATGTCTTACATTCACTGACAACCGCTCTTTTCAGTGGTTTTTTTATAGCCTTATCCATGACCACGGCAAATCTAATCTCACATCCTTATCCCTTGCTTCTGAATCCCTTAACTCGATGGTTGAGTACCTATACTCGAGGATAGTGCATAAATATATTCCCTATCCATCGTACTCACTGAGGCAGCGAAGAGGAAACGAAAAAAGGCATTCAATCAGAGAGGGGGAGCGAGAGAGCGAGAGAGCGAGCGAGTGGAGCGCATACCGGTAACGTTTTTTTATATATTCACAAAATATTTGCTGGAGTAAATATACCATCGAAGTCATATATCATAGGCAAAACGATTTTGGGTTGGTGCCAGTTGTATTTTATACATTCTATGATATGGGGTTGCAATCTTACAATATTTCTTTTTGTATACCCCAACCAAACAACTGAAAAAAAAACCTCTCTATTCATAGTCACAAAATTGTTGTATAAAATATATGGCAGATCGAGTAAATGGAACGTTGAAATTGTTTATTGAATATAAAAAACTATTGTAATATTTGCTGGCATTGGGTAGCATATCCATAATTTATAAGTTCCAAATTTAATTTGGTAAGTTGTTGCTGAGAGAATGTTTTAAAGAAAATTAGGTTCGTGAATGATATATTTTAATGAAAATAATTGATGGATTATAGTCTGTTACATGTTTGCGGAATGTAAATACGTCATTACTGACCTGAAATCATTCGAGGTGATTTTTTATGTTTACATTCATAAACATGGAAAACATAGTACACTGTTGCTTGTAAATTTTTATTTTGACGAGTTGGATTTACGTCCTTCCCTTCGGCTCTGTCAAAACAACACAAGCAACAACGTAATGTATTATTCATGTTTTATAAATACGGAAAGGGTTACCATTATAAATGGTGTCCACTTTGGGATTCAAATTGTTCAGGCAGACTGTCTTTTGTTAAAATGTTCAGATAATTAACAAATACTCCAGTCGACTATATTTATTAGGCATTATTATAGCCTTTAGCCCACCATCGATCTTTATGTTTTCTAGTTAATAAATGAGAGTAAATTAGAGGGCGAATATGTTCTGAAATTTCGCAAACACAAAAGACTTTAAAGAATGGATATCCTTTTGTAACGACTTTGATCTGGTGGATTTAGGCTAGGGGCCAATTTTTTACTTCCCTTCCCCCCATCTAACGCTTTCGCTTGCTTATTTGCTATACAAATTTCTATATCAAATATTCCGAAAATGTAGTGGGAGTGGGGTAGGTTATATTTAGTATGATGCGAAAGTGAATTGTAATGTCATTACTCTCTGAGTCTTTCTATAAGAGTGATTTCTATATAAGTGATTTCTATAATATTTCGTGATCATGAAACACAAACTAGTGGTTAGATGGCGCTTCAGTATACTCTAACATAAAAGTTTTCCATCTATCTCAGATGATCTTTCATACATGTCTGTATTTTAGTTTCGCTGATTGAAACGCTTTATTTTATTGAAGTACTTCCCTCTCCCTTCAGTGAGTGTATCTTAGATGAATATTCCTTTAGAAATCCTACTTTAAAAAGAAACAAGTTCTATCTATGGGCCTTCGACTTTTGTTCTATGACTACAATTATGAATTACGTCACACTAAGGATTGGGAAGCTGAAAGCTGTCAATAAATTACACAGAGAAGGGAGGCTTAGACTGACAACATCTCCTGTGCATGTACCATGTACGTGTGGTAGGTAGCTTTTCTCCAGGCTCAGGTCATTAGAATAAACCAGATAATAGTAGTAGTAGTAGGTTTATTGACAAAATATGTATAAGGTCTTGGATCAAGCTACGCGCTAACAAATAAAACGTTAAAATAAAAAGGATTGCATTGTTTAATATAAGAGAAAAGGAATGTTCATTTAGCAAGTACAATTAAACTGAGACTGGGCCGAGCCGGTGGATAAGTCACAACTGGCCATGCTTACCAGATGTTCACGCCAACCTCGATCAAAGTCAAGCACTGAAATATGAATAATGTAGTCTAATAAATAGGAAGATGTCGAAAGAAAAGTAAAGCCGTTAGGAACCTAGTGTCAGATCAAGCCCAAATAGTCCTTACACGCACTTTTAAAGCCCGTTAGCCAATACTTACTCTTTACTATGTTCGGAAGCATATTGTATTTGGACACACTCCTGACATAGAATCGTTTACGATGTCTCTGTCGTTGCGTGGTAAGATTAGGTTTAGGGTCCTGGGGGACGAACCGAAGTTCAAGTTCCCGTAGACATACCCAGGCTCCTTAAAGATAATAACTTTGTGCAAGAAGGAGGCAGTGAGGTAGTCAATGAATGCGAAAATACTGTTTCCGGGAGCTTGTTTACGTGGTCGGATACCGTGCCGCGTCGATCAATTATGTAGGCAAAGCGAACTCAAGCGTTGAAAGCCTTTTCATATATCTTTCTAGTTCCCGCAGAGAGCTCACCCCAAACTGGGCAGCAATAAGTAAAATGTGGTAACAGCAACGACTTAAAGAGAAGATCTCTTGTTTTAAGTGGAATAAAACGAGCGCTAGGCCACATATTGCGGAGGCCAGCGAAAATTTTAGCAGAAACCCGATTCTTTCACAATCAACACATCGAATCGTCACACCTTCAAAAACCAGCTCGGGGATGTCTATAGTCCAACTACTAGTGGAAAAGACCACCGCCATTGTCTTGTCCGCGTTGAGCTTCAGCACATTCGTCTTCGCCCATGAAGAAATTACTGACAGATCCGACTTCAGGAGACTAATATCCAGAAAAACGTTATCCTGATTGACGGATCGGTACACCTGAAAGTCATCCGTAAAGAGATAAGTTATATAAAAAATCCTAAAATTTGTAGAAAAACTGAAAAAATCCTTCAAATTCTCAGAAGATTCGCGAAAACCAAACAAAATTCTTCCTATTCGAAATACATTCATTAAAAATACTTCAAAAATTGTAATGAAAATCTTATATTTCATTATAGGCTTAGATTAAGTTTTGGGTATTGCAGCCGATTGAGATTAGAGGTGAGCAGGCCGTCTGAAACGCGAAAAAAACCCGAATCAACTTGAATTTATTTTTGTCGGGTCGAGTTCTCCTTTTATTTTTTTCTAGTCGGGTCGGTGTTGAATTTTTCTTTTTCGGTTCGGGTCGGGTTTGAATTTTTATTTTTGTTCGGGTTTGGCAACAAGGTCGACCCGCACATCTCTAATTGAGATGTACCGAATTTTAATAGAAAAAAATTATTGGCCATTTTACTGTTGGATTCACAGGTTGCTGTACGCTTTAAAACCAAGTTGCTACCCACAGATTTTCTCTCTGTCACTCATGTCACTTACTATCCAAGAAATTTCTAAACAAAACAAACAAGCAAAGTTATGACACATGGTAATACCCAAAACAAACTTACAGAACAGTTCCATGAAGTTTGATGTTGTTTAAGTATACGGTGTTGATGTGAAATGCATGTTAGACCATCTTGAATATCTCCATCTTCACCAGTCACATGCAATTGCCATTAAATCAACAAATTAAGCTTCAATAAGGAGGCAACAATCAAAGCAATAATTCTGTATGTATTTATTTATCAATTTTCTCGTAATATAACATTCGTTAAGTCCCTTTAGTGTGTAATGTGCACAATTTTCTTTTTCCATGGATAATAGCAAATTTAATGGGTTTTAGTTGGAATATATGAACATGTTTACGCAATCATTCCCTGTCGTATAAAAATGTGTTAGTACCTCATGGCCCAACGGTGACAATTAACCGTGACGTAAGTCTCTACTTACCAAAATATACGCGAAATTTGTATTCCACGCAAATTTTTTTTTTTTGGAATGATAAGAAACGAACTATTTCAAAAAAAAATGCAGACAATTAGTTATTAGATGAGATTCAGGGCGATTTTTGGCTTTTTATACGGTTTCAGGATCAGATTTTGAGTCTCAGGCAGGTTATCAAGAAGCTTTATGAAAAGCACAGCAATTTATTCTGATGCTTCATCAACTTGGGGACGGAAATCTACCGCAAAAGAAAGCAAAAGTTGGTTGGGGTGACTATTAAAGTAGCGACAGCTACTTTATGTTTTCACTTTTCCTGTCCCTCTACACCTCACTGCACCTAGCTGCACGTCATTGCACCTAGCTGCACGTCATTGCACCTAGCTGCACGTCATTGCACCTAGCTGCACGTCATTGCACCTAGCTGCACGTCATTGCACCTAGCTGCACGTCATTGCACCTAGCTGCACGTCATTGCACCTAGCTGCACGTCATTGCACCTAGCTGCACGTCATTGCACCTGCTGCAACGTCATTGCACCGAGCTGCACTCATTTCACCTACGCACGGTCATTGCACTAGCTGCACGTCATGCACCTAGCTGCACGTCATTGCACCTAGCTGCACGTCATTGCACCTAGCTGCACGTCATTGCACCTAGCTGCACGTCATTGCACCTAGCTGCACGTCATTGCACCTAGCTGCACGTCATTGCACCTAGCTGCACGTCATTGCACCTAGCTGCACGTCATTGCACCTAGCTGCACGTCATTGCACAAGTTGGTTGGGGTGACTATTAAAGTAGCGATAGCTACTTTATGTTTTCACTTTTCCTGTCCGTCTACACCTCACTGCACCAAGCTGCACGTCATTGCACCTAGCTGCACGTCATTGCACCTAGCTGCACGTCATTGCACTTAGCGAATCAACTTCTTTGACTTCACTCTATCGCGACTTGACTGTATCCATTTCAATGGTTTATACAGTACGGGATCCATGGAAGCTTGCTTGTGGCAATTAAAGCATATTGTGAAATTAACGAGCCTTTTGAGGTTGCTGAATTCAGAATTTGTATTTAAAATGCGAGGAGACTTTCATTAGGCGAACAAGCCATCCCTTTGGCAAGTTATAGGGTGACGTGGAGAATGGTAGTTCATAACTCAGTGGCTGCAGCAGAAAGGCATCACACTGAAGACTATTAAAATGATGTGTGATGATGATAGAGATGATGACAGTTGAGAAATGTAGGAGTAGCATATAAAAACTTTTATGTGAAAACGATATGTATACTAGCACTTTCAACTTCTACTTTACTTCATCCAATACAAGCTTCTAGTGTCAAATGACATTTGTCAAGAAAACGTTGAATTTTTTTGAGTTGAGTTTTGTTTACGCTTCCAAGTGATACGCGATGCACTTAGTCGAAATTCTGGAGGCGTAATTCAAAAATATTAAATACACAATGTGACGAAACATTCATTTGACGATGATTGTAGTAATTTGCTTGAGTACCGACAGAAATACATTCGTCTACTCGAATAACGACTTGCGTCACATTCCGACTGTTGTTGTTTTTTGGTAGATAACATTAGACGCAGAGTTATAAGCATGAAAACTCTGTCATCTTAACACTTATTTCCTGATATTATTGAATTTTATCTTCTATATACTTGATTTTCTTATGGTAGGTCCACCATAAAAAGAACATGACATAAAATACACAATCATTGAAGGGGTGACATTCAGCGTTAAAAGCTTTTGTAACTTGATAAAGCGCACGTTTATGGTGTCATTTTTTAAGGTCTTTTTCAGTACACCAACACACCTTCAGGACGGTATCGGTGTTGTGCTGGAATGTAAATAAAAATAACAAAAGAAACAATTATTCTAAATCGAATCTCGTCCTAAGATGTAGTAATTTTGGATAAAATCGCTTTGGATTGATGGAAGTCAGGTAGGCGAAGCATAATATAGAATTTTATCAAATTTATCTTTCGTGTGGAGAGATGTTCCATTTCAAAAAAGGAACTTTGGTCCTTTGTTAACAACGAGTGAATAAATGATAAATGAAAAACCGAAATATTCCAAATATATTTTATGTCCAGAGTGAATTTGGAGTACGAAAATAGAATGATGAGACGTACTGCTGAATGCTTAAAACACCTACGTGTAATTTATTTAAAGCAATTGAAATGCAGCTACGAATTTAATTAACGCAATTAATTGGCTTCCGTATATGCAATGCATGCACTAGCCACATCGATCGACATCAATGTCGTTTAAAAAATTTAAAACACTTCTGCACCTGAAATTTAAAAACCAATCGAAGCCAATTTATGCAAATGCATCCATTCGAACGAGTCAGTCGTTCCTGTGGTATTAATTTTAAAATGTATTGAATGGAACATTCACAATTAGTGCATATTCAAAAAAATGTCCACAACTTTCCGTTATTTGAAGTCAAGAGTGAGGCATTCGTGTGTTAAGGGATGTCACATACTAAATCCGGAAGACTTTTTTTTGGCTTCGAAATTTTGATGTTTCAACTATATCTATATTTAAAATAAAAGTTTGCGTACCGTTCCAATTGGGAAAAGTTTCGAACATTCGTCTCAAATAAACTTTTCTGCACAAAATACTTGACTTTAATCGCAATTCCCCATAAAATAAGTAACTTTTATGATAATTTTGAATTTGTCTGTTTTGGACGATTGATTTTAGGCAATTTCGCGAGTTGTAGACCGAGCAAAGAATGCCTAAGATCAGTCGTTCATGCAAAATCGAGAGAAAATTTACAAAATTGCCCTCGATTTTGGCCCCGAAGCATGACAAATATTTTTCATTCAACTTACATGGACCTAGGCGAGCCTCGCTTTTGCGTACATCCCAAAAGTCTGGCAAGAAGTAAAATCTGTTTTTATTCCCAAACCAGGGAAACAATCATACTCAGTAGCAGACTCATACAGCCCCTTAACCCTAACATCAATTCTCCTTAAAATTATGGAGAGAATTTTAGATAGATACATCAGGGACAATCCCTTGCACGCTTATATTGCTGGAAAGTCAGTCAGACTCAGCAATCCACAACTTGGTAAACAAGATTGAAGCTACACTCGCTGCAAAAGAAAGCGCCTTAGGAACTTTCTTTGACATTGTATTGAAGGAACAATATATAAGTTATAAATCCATTAAAGCGGCTGCGCAACATTTCCATGTTGATAACACCGTAATATCATGGATAGTTCATGCTAGAAAGTAGGAAAATTAAAGCTAACTTCATGAGCTCAATAAAATGTGGGGTTGTTGACAAGGGCTGCCCTCCTATCGCCAATCCTATGGAACATGGTGACAGAAGGTCTCCTGAGAAAATTGAATCTTCAGGCTTCAATACGGAAGGTTTTGCCGACGATATTGTCATCCTGCTTATTGGAAAGTTTGAAGACAACCTATACTCACTAATGAACTCTGCCTTAACAATAGTTGAAAAATGGTGTCATGGTATAATGGTCTCTCAGGTAACCATCAGAAAACAAAATTAGTGCTATTCACCAATAACAGGATAAGACAAAAGCTCAAATTGCCTAAACTAAATGGCACCAAGCTAATCCTCTCAAACTAAGTTAAGTTCTTAGGAGTCATCCTAGAAAAAAAGTTAAGCTGGAAACAGCACGAACGGATCAAAAAAGCTACTAAAATCTACAGGCAATGCAGAGATAAGAAGAGGAAATGGCCGGACGCAATTTTCGGTCGCTCCGAAATTTTTTTTTTAAATTTTCAATTTTAAGGCAGTAAAACTTGATGAAAACAGTGTCGGTAAAGATAAACGAGTGTGAAACGTTTGAAATGCTTAAAAAGTGGAATTCGACTCACATACTTCTAGTTTTTTTACGACGTTGCTCATACTTTGCGAAAGTGTCAAATTCGACGGATGATTTCGGGCGCATTGGGAATGCAACACACTTGATGGAGGCTACAACAACACAAACGAGAGTACTGGGGATGTAGACGAATCCAATTTGGACAACACTTCAGTGCAAAATCAAGCGAAATCAAACTTCGAAAAAAATTGTATTAAAGTTAAAGCTACTTTTTGGTTTCTTAGGGTAAGCAGGAAAAATACAGAACATGAGTAAAAAATTGTCTCGAAAAAGAGCTTTTACATTAAAGTACCTCTCTATTGCACGAATCAGTGCTACTTTTCCTTGCGCGTTTTAGTTATTTAGGGGAGGCGGCGGTAATGGCGATCAGTTGACATTTTTTGGGGACATCTGAAAACAGTAGATTTTGAAGCCATGCAAGTGATCGCCATTACCCCACGAATTTTACATTTTTCATTTTTCTTATGAAACATTAAAAAAAATTTTTTTTCTAACTTTTTGTGTTATTGGACTCGAAATAATTTTTTATAAGAAGTACTTTGTGTCTTTTGATTTTTCATTTAAATTAAGTCATAGTACAGGTAAGACTATAGGACAAGTATAAATTTTTGTTTATTATGTGATCGCCATTACCCCCGCCTCCCCTACGCAACAAGGGAGTAGGCCGAAAGTGCTTTGCCGTGTTGCGTATTTTTCATGCTTGCTAGCAGGGACGAAAGTTGAAAAATGTAAGCTCAAGCGGCGAAAGCGAAAGCTTTCGCCCCGTGGGATTACATTTTTCCTTTCGTCCTTGCTAGCAAGCATGAAAATATGAATTATTACAAAGTTCTGTATGCTTCCTTTTACGAAATATTACTTAACGTTCTGATGCTTGCGTCTACGTAACTTACAAAACTAGGAAGCTTCTCCTTTAAGGATGTGACGTAAAACTAACGAAACTAGAAAGCTTTCCCTTTTATGAATTGTCGCAAAAAGTAGGTGGCCAATAAAGTGGGAAGATTTTCATTTACGAAATGTCACAAAAACTAGGTGGCTAACGAAGTTAGTAAACTTTTCCTCGTAACGCCACAAAGCCTAAGTGGTTAACGAAACTAAAGAACTTTTCAGCTTTTCCTTTTGCGAAATGTCACAAAAACTAGGTGGCTAACGAAACTAGGGAATTTGTGCTTTAACGAAAACGCCGCAAACCTAGTTTTCGCTAACGAAGCTAAGAAACTTTTTCTTTTACGAAATTTCATAAAAACTAGGTGGCTAACGAAAGTAGGGAATTTGAATTATCACAAAAAACTAGGTGGCTGACGAAGCTACGTAGCTTTTCCTTTTACGAATGCCACAAAGCTGAGAAGCTTGACCATTTTGAAGCCTTTAAGCTTTAAATAGCGGAAAAGCCACTGTTCGGATTTTTCGTAACCTTTTTCTGTTTTTCTAATATTTTTGAAGTTTTTGTATTAAAGTAGTAATTTGGGTGTAATTTAAAACTAGTCCGGAAGAATGCAAATCTGGCTTTTTATGGTTTTTTTTAATATATTCTTTGTTGCTAAGTTTTTTTTTTAATGAATACAAAGTTCTTCATATTGATATAACCCATACACTTGCGCCGTTAATGCACTACCTGGGTGCAGTGCATATAGCATCTACCTACATTTTTTGAAAAAAAAAACAAGGAAATAGTCTTCCACTCAGAAAACAAAAGAAATGATAAATAAAGGTGTCTATTTTAAAAAAACTTCCGTCGTTTTTTAGTGCTCAATTCGCGCTGGCGTCGTCGGACCCATAACTTTAGTTAACATAGAGTCATTGATTTTTTACACGTTTTGACAATTTTGTGTTTGAAATGCTTTTTTGTACAAATTATTCGTAATGATCCGCTACTCGACCGCATACGATGGGAGTTTAACACGATAGTTAATAAAATGACTCCAGTAATATACCTGTTTAGCTTTTATTTAAAATAAAGACGCTGAAATATGGAATATATGGCTCATTCCACGTAAAAATCTTCCGTTGTAAATAATGTAAATGCTTTAGAAGCTGAGTATACACAAATGTATTTTCGTTCACTTTTACGAAAAAGTTACCAGTTTGTATTGAAAACAATGGTTAACGCAACCAAATTCACAAAGTTTACAAAGTAGATGTCCTGTAACCTGGGGAACGAGTATTTTGTCTCATGTTAATAAAAATCACACTGCAAGAGTGAAAGAGATGAAACGCGTTACCCAGGTTACGGTACCGATGGAATTAGCCATATGCTCCAGTCTTACCAATATATTATCCTCTATTCGCGCTTTTCTATAAAAATGATCATAGATGTCGTTAGTCGAGGTGAAGCAACGCCATCTATTATTATTTTTCTGAGAAAACTCTTCGAATTCTCAATAATATGTCACATTTATAATCGAGAAGTTTTCCACTTTATCACCCCTTTTGTCTCTGAGTAACTTCACTTTTTATCGATGGCATCACCCACATCCAATTTAACATTCCGAAATAACTTTTATTTCCCGACGTACTTACTGACATATGACCTCTCAAACAACTGAAGGAATTCAACATTATTTAGCATAGGAGGATAAGATACCATGTAGAATTTGAAAGTTTTAATATTCGGACGAAATCGATGAAACGGATATACGGCCGTCCCTATAAGAAAATGTAAGTTTCTATTGTACTGCTCCTAACATATAAACATAAAAATTATGTTGCTTGCGGTTTTATTAATATTACAGAAAAATGTATAAAGTTTATTCGCTTCTTTGTCCATCAACTGACAAAATCGTCAACATAAATCAGACCATAACAGTGAAGACAGAGAATGCTTACATATCCCACATCCACTACAATAAAAATGAGCATTAAAGTCAGCCAGTTATACCATTGAACCATAGCTCCGTAGTGATGTTACTATGTCAATTTGTTCTTACGTAGTAATATAAAATGTTATGATATCTCAAGACGATACACAGGGTTGTAATTCATCTATCTTCCTAGTTTGTGAACTTCAATGAACCGAGTGAAATATCGAAGCTGCTGTTAATTCTTCAGATTTCCTATTCTATTTTAATGTACATACAAAGTGACAACACACATACACCCATGGATTGTTATAAAATATTATGGTGGTATTCACAGCACATGGATGTCATTGCTTTGCCCACATATTAGGATTTGTATTTCTTTAAATTTAAGCCTTCCGTAAGCCGTGCAGTAAAGGCTTCCAAACCTGTTAACTTACTATACAAGGCTTTTCAAAAGAACGGTTACAGGCTTGAACTGAGGATGACAATCTTTAAATCGTACAACCACAAGTTCTGCGGAAAATGCCTATTAGAGCGGGGATTGAATTCGAAGATATACATTGGTGAATTCTATAACTTGGAAAGTAAATTCCTGAAGGCTTCCTTGCAAGTTAACTGTAAGGATACTGACAGTGTGATGAAGATGGATGCGGAAAAAAACTGTATGGTGAGGGAGATTGAAAAGCTAAATGAATGAATGTTACTTTTATTGTCTACTATCTTCTAGCTGACATGGTAAAAAAAGAGTAATTATGACGGAAGTCATAATGCTCGTTAAAAAAACCAAAAACGTTACAATAACTACTTACACAGTAAAATTACAATAACATGAATTCGAAAAGTAATTAAAAAACAAAACAAACAGAACTACATAACGAAAACATTGAAATTAAAATTAAGAACATTAAAAAATGTATTAAGTATAAAAATCATCACAATGGTGTCGTCAAAATGGCTGAACAAAAAATAAATAAAATATAAGAAATATCACACAAAATATCGCCGTTAGGCTGTCGTCAAAATGTCTAAACCAAAAGGATGGAGTCGTCACAAATCAAAAATCAAAATGAGGAAATTCAGAGGAATATCACATCATGTTGCCAATTAATGGGTCGTTCAATTAGATGTGTATGTGTAGTCACGAAATAAAATTGAAGTTTCTGTGAAAAAAAAAATCCTTTAGGCTTTTAGACATATCAAAACATTCAATCAATAAATTAATCACCGGGCGCGGAGCTTTCTGGCTTCTT
The DNA here is from genome assembly GCA_029228625.1 of Pseudolycoriella hygida. Taxonomy (NCBI): domain Eukaryota; kingdom Metazoa; phylum Arthropoda; class Insecta; order Diptera; family Sciaridae; genus Pseudolycoriella; species Pseudolycoriella hygida. The sequence continues at coordinate 33,920,927 of CM055406.1, read as the reverse complement.
TTATTTAGTGGAAAGAAAGCACCTAAACAAAGACACTAGCAAACACCAAATGTTCCAAATATTGAGTCGTCAAGTTCCAAGATACTTCGACGTAAGTTTATCGAGGTTAACGACGGATCTACATGGACTGCAGCAAGATTAAACAACATACATGCAAAATTAAACGATAAAAAGTGGAGTTAAGAACATTGAAGAGAAATATTACTTGCATAAAGGAAGAAGTCAGATTGAGTATGGATGAGAAGGTTTGTATGACAAATTTCCAGTCGATTTGAGTCACATTACTCCGAAGTCAACAACACTGGTAAAGGATGTCAGGATCGTCATATCTTGGAACAACATTATATCAGACATGCTACGATTGAAGGACGAAGTTTTTGGCTCAGGCAATAAATGAGAATGGTTCGTCATCAGCTTCCAATTCAAAACCTGGGATCGAAGAAGACAATGAACTGGCAATCCTATTCGCAAAGGAATTTGATAAATTTTCTCGGACCAGAAAACCCTGGGAAAACCGATAAACATTTTTCAGACCAAAAACGGCCAAGTTCTTTCATGGACGATGCCAACCAGGCAATCAAGGCAAAATAAAAAGAGGAAAACATCGGATTGCGATGATTCATCGCTTCAAGATGTTCGCAGATACACGTAGCTCATCGAAATAAAACTCTGGAAAATTGGACTTAGAAAAAGTGATTCTAGATTCCATGTTCAAAAATAAATACAAATTCTATACAACATCTCATCTTTCATTGAGGCTTAATTTGAGCCAAGTAGTACTCCAATGAAGGTCATTTCGGGATAGCTCAGTTAGCTCATCAATTCAAATAATTTATTCCTGTGACATTTACGAGCAAAATTGTCTTTGAGAGCCGATAAGATACAACTCTCCTTTACATTTTTGCTGAACATTGGACAAGTGTAGGATGTAGTCCTAAGGCCGGAGACTGTGTTAAAGACCCAGCCGACGAAACGCCAGCGCACGGCTCCAAATCTTCGTGAGTTGCGTAAATTGCATAAGTTAAATTACACAAGTCATATGTGAATCTACGCTTTTGGTGCGGTATCAGCCTATAACAAAGTGTACAACATTTCATTACAAATTTCATAATATGTCAAGCGACGAAAAATGACATTACAGAAGATGGGCGAACCATGGATTCTCAATCCGTGCATCGTTCCCCTAGAAACGATTTTCAAAGCAACAATTCCATACATACCAACCGTTACTCCAAGAACTACTATTCACCGGGAAGTCACAAGATTTTACTAATAAATATTTCCCCTTGTTGATAAATAGTTATCTTGTGATTTCATTTGCAATATTTAACTCAAAAGCGAATCCTGGGGAGGATAACCCAAATTATAGCCTGAAAAAAAACTGTTACCCCCATGGACACAATTTGCATCTACCTATTTCTGTATGGAAAAACTATACGCTACGTTTTCTAGCTATAAAAAAAACAGTTTGATGCAATCCCCAGCCTACAGACATAATGGACGTGACACATTGTTTCAGTGACAACCAAAATCAAATTAATTATAAACACAAAAATAATTGGCCGAATTACTCTTTAAAACCCGCACTACACATTTATTTCCAATCGAAATATTAGCAGAATATTGCTATACTCAATCCATTCCTGTCAGGAATCCACACGTTTGGTGCGACGTCGGCTTATGTCAAAGTATATAACATTTCATGCCTAAGTGGATAAGCCGACAAGCAAATCAATTTTCGTCGCTTGGCATATAATGATTTTCGTCATGAAATTGTGTATACTTTGACATAGGCCAACTTCGCATAAAAGCGCACTATAGTTTTATCCTTTAAGGACAAGAGTTATTTTGTTGTGGAAAATTGATTACAGATTTATGGTGAGTAATTTATGCAAAACAATGGAATAATTTCACTGACTATATTTTAATCGTTTCAACTCAAAGCTCTCCGCTTTCACTTGACCGATTTCAATAATACGAAATACGATCTCATCGTGAATGTGCATAACGGATATTATGGGGTGTAACAAACGTACGAACAAATTGATAAGTGCCTGTAATTCGTGCAAACATTATGGTTGAATAAATTTGATATAACCGGGAGATTTTCGGTATATCAAATGGTGAAAAATGGAAATGAATTTTAAGTTATAATGGTAAATCGATACTTAAATTTATACACAAACCGGAACTATACTTGACGCTTTGAATATTTTTTTTTTCATTTTATTTAGGCCGAATTAAAAATTTAGGTAGGAAGTAGGTTAAAGTTTGGAATTTAAAGCTGTAGTCTAACGATTTCTTTCCATTTTACGCTTTCGAGGCTAAATTTATTTCCAATAAGATTTTCACAATTTCAGCCTTGATTATAAAATGAGTTACGGTAATGTTATTATCAATAGCCCATTAGGCTAGGCATGCTACTCCCACAGTGAAATCCCTACATTAAATAGATTTGTATATTATTTTCCGAAGGTAAGTTTTAGAAAAAGAATGCATTTCACAACGAACGTTTATAATGTAAAACGAATGGTGTGCTTATCATGTTATGCACTTCATCATGAAATTCGGTATACTTTGACAAAAGTCGACGCCGCGTCGAACTAAACGCGTGGGTTGACTATTCTGCGCCAAGGGTTCAGAGTTTTATTGTGACCATAGTGGTGAAGATTTATTTTCTAATTTTTTACTTTTTTAAAAGAGTCTTCGTGATCTTATAAATTCTCTCTCTCTCTCTTCCATAAAATGTGAAAGTCACCTTTATTTAGGTATTTCGAAATTCGTTTGTAGCTCGGCGCCTAATGCTACAATAGAGCATGGTTTGTATCAATTTTCATCAGGCAATAGTAGCTGCGTGTCGGTGGCGCCTATTTTCATAGCTGAATACGGATCAATATAAAACCAAAGTCATGTCGGTGGCGCCATCCATTTTTTTCGTAGCTGAATAGGATTCGACACACAACTGAATTTTCACTCTATTCGAAGCCTGTAAGCGGATGACGCAACCGACAAACGGCTACTATGCCTGGTGAAAGTGATGCAAGCGACGCTCTATACCTTTCTTCAGAAAATAGTAAAAATACTTTTGGTGTTTTTGCATCAAAATAATATTTTTAGTGAAAAAAAAAACATTCTTAAAAAAGCTGATGTCCATTGCTCTTGTTTTGTTTATGAAAATGCGAGACTTTTAAAACGCATTTATCGAACATCAGCATGTAAAATATTGTACGTCGTCGTAGGTGCTTTCAAATATTTGTTTTGACCCGTAGGATTATAGCATTCGCCTTCGGCTCATCAAGCAAGCTTCCTACGAGTTAAAACAACAAATTTAGAAGCACACACATAATGTACTATTACCTTACTTTAGAGGTGAACTAACATTGCTGACGTTTCAGTTATCACACTTATCACCTTATCACACACAAATGTTCTTTGTGTCTAACCAAATCTTCACATCCAGTTTGACCAAAACACTACAGAACGCATTATTTCATAGGTTGAAAACGAACGAATGTCCTAGTTAGGTATACCATGTTATAGTGGATAGTGTTCTGGAACTCTTATCTTTCCTCAGTGTTTTTTGAGTCAAATAAAAAAAAGTTTGGCCACACGTCTGTCATAAGCTGCTCTCTGGAAAACTTGGAAAACTCATAGAACCTTTTTGAAGAATTAAGTCGATCAATGACGTTATTACTTTCGTTTCATGTGACCAACGCTCTCATGTGGCTAATCCTCGACACCAATGACAAGAGCTCATTATTCATTTGCCCACAATACTTTCCATTTCATTATAAGAATATTTTATGGCATACTCGCCTTGCGTGGGTATGTATCGTAAATACAGTCTTTCATTTTCCGAATAAAATTTATTTTCAGTTTGGTAAGTTTATTTTAAAGTAAATACAAAATATATTACAAAATTTCACTCAATTCAACAATTGCGACGTGCATCCAAAATTTTTAGGAGTTTTTATAAATTGAACGGCGTTAATTTACTTACAAATTTGTTTTTTTCTTAAAAATTGACAACCGTTTTTTTGGTGTTGAGTTCTGAAACAAAAAGAAAACAATAAGGGACTAAGCAAAAAATCATTCAAAGTTTAACTATGACTTCTAGCCAACCTCGACAAGTCCGAGCGGGCTATCCACGCTTTTAGTGCGGCGTTTATTCATGTCAAAGTATACACAATTTCATGGTTGACGCGCTTACTTCGATGCCGTCTAAGTATAGTGAATTTCATAATGAAATGCATAGCCTGTCAAGCAGCTCATTCATCATAAAATAAACAATTCTTTGACAGAACCCCATGCCTCACTAAACGCGTCAATTCATATACAACCAATTGTCAGCTTTAGCAAATCATCGTGAAATTTCACATACTTTTACATAAGTAGATTCCGGCTTTTCCTAAAAGTTTCTTGAGAATGAGAAATAGAAGGTGCGTGTAGATCCTCTCAGTAAGATCTTTGACCGATCGTATAGATTTGCAGGGGTTTGCTGATCAAAAATAATATTACATGATATGAAGTTTTGCACCCTACATCAAAGCCCATCTTTCATCTGTATCCAACTGCATGACGTTTGTGGTGCTTGAGATTAAAACCTCTGCTGAAGAAGAGACTCTTGTGGCCAAAAGTATAATTATGCACTCCGAGAGAGATGATAAGGGGTCGTGCACATGTGACGTCACACTTACTATAAAATCCAAAAAGTCCATATAGCACGACGCAAAAATGTGAACTGTCAGAGCAACTTATGACCTTCATACTCAAACTTTTTGAATTCTGATTCATCTATTATTCGTGTAACAGTCATCCTCTCACTGTGATTTTCAGTAATTTTTTATTTACGCATGATTCTGTTTGAAAAAAAAAACATCGTAAATTTGACAGTTCACATTTTTGCGACGTGCTCTAAAGTCTGCACCAGGTGCGTTTTAATCTTTGCAACTAATATTCAACGTGAAGTTAGCTGCAGTTGCAAAAAAATCAGCTGATTTTTTAACTTTTCAATGAAGTCAGCTGATTTTGGTAAATTTATGAATAGGATCAGCTGATTTTGTTGCAATGAACTTAGTTTCGGTTGCAACTGCAGCTAACTTCACTTTGAGTATTGCTTGCAAGTATCAAAACAAAAGACTGTCACGCCCCTGATTTTCTTATCGGGCAACATATCCCACATCGACAATACACATATGCAAGCTGCACAACGAATGTATCTTGCCTTAGTGGAGCTGTCGTCGCTGGTCGGAATCCTAACGATCGAAAATAAACGATTTTCGTATTTTGCAAAAGTAATAATTCTAATGTATAACAATTTTAGGCATTTTTTCGAATGAACATATCCGTCATATAATAGCTGCCATATAACACTATCAAAATAGAAATCAGAATCATTTGTTTCAGTAAATCCTCTCGCTTGAACCAGACAAAGCCCGATTGATGCTTCAATTGGATAAACTCTCTTTTTGGTATTTCATTTACAGTAATTCTTGGAATTTTCCCATGGATAATGATATTAGACATTGTCGTTGACTTTGACAGACTGTTTGATGATGATAACAACATTGATATTTCATTTGCTTCAATTGCTGTTGTTTCGTTTGAATATGGATGCTCAGATTTCGTATGCTTCACTAAAATCTCAAATTTCTCCAACGTCGGTGCAAATATGTCGCTTGGCGACACATAATCTGATTGATAATCACAATCAAGTTGAGCAAAATCACGACTTTCTTCAAAGCATTCCAGTCGTTTAGAATGATTTCGTTCGCGATATTCCCGTCGATTCTTATAAATCATACTCTTTAAAGCAGAGCTTTGCCGTTGTTTTGATATGATAGAAAATCTGCGACAAACACTTTTTCCTGGACGGCAGGACGGTGAAAATATAGAACTGCTTGAAATTGAAACGGTTTCATCGTCGGAATCTGTTAATTGACTTGAAAATGGTTTACTTGGTAAACATGAAAGTCGTTCTCTTGCCCAAATGGCTCTATGACGAGGTGTTGATGTGAATGTTGAATATATTGGCCGTGTTACTGATTTTCGTGGTGTGTTCTAAAAGGTGGAGTATTTTGTATTGTAAAATTGATGTCAGTCCGTGCGCAAATATATGAGCACTTCGCACAATGTTATGCACAGCTTGTACCCAATCAGAACAACACACCAGAAGGTTTCTTTGTCTCATATATCTGATTGGTGCGTTTCATTATGCGAAGCAGTTTAACAACAACAACAACAACAAAAACTTTTGAACAAAATTACAAAATGGAAGTGAGTGATGAACTGATGAGTGATGAACATTTTGCTAGACTTACATTAAGAACTGCCACAATGACAAAACGTATACGTCTTCCAGGATTTTAAGTGACTGGTCTTTGGAGTGACACAAACAAGAGCACCATCGTTTGAATGCGCGTGTCTCTTCTAAATTATATTCAATTTTTTTTAAAAACAGCAACTTTCGTTTTTTATTTACAACCCAAAATAAATGAGCCAAAAGGGTATGAAAGCCGCAGGCGAGATTACATGGTCAACATAAATATTAGTGAATAACATAAGAGATGAAAGTCAGTCACATAACAATAAAACCAACACCAAAAAACGAAAATTCTGCAAACTCACCTCTTTATTTTTTGATGACGAAGAGAACATTGACATCAATTTGCCAGGAGTTGTTTTAACTTTCGCGTTGTTATTTTGCTCCCGAAAGACATCTTTCGGAAACAATTCACTAGCAGTTATATTGCCACTGCCGAAGGATAATCGTCCACCATTTTTACTGGGCGTTGGCGGTCCTGGTCGCTTATATAGCGTTCCTCGGCGAACGTCCAATTGATTGCTGAACATGCTGTCGTTGAAAAACGGCATCTGTTTCAAATAATCCAATTTTAGTGAATAATCTACACATTTTTCAATACGAAGCTTATCGAACAGACTCTCGTGTTGTAACAAGCAATGTTCAAATAGCAAATAGTTTCTTATCATTAGCGAACAAATGTTCTTCCCTGGGGATGAAAACCATGAAATCAAATAAATTTTCGGGTCATTTCAGAAATCGGAACGGCCTCAACTGGTTAAGTAAAGCAAATGCGTGAATACCAGGGTGAAAAGTAGCTCCTTGGTCCAAAGACACATTGAACAAAATATATTCAAACGACGTAGGAATTGTGTTTATAATATACGCCGCCGACGTATTATATACGCGGTAAATGTATTATCAACCTTATCTAAGTATTGTATAGTATGCCGTACGTATCGAACGTGTTATGAGCTCACATAATACATGCACAGCGTTCGTAATACGTGCACTGTGGATAAAATACGTCGGCGGCGCATATTATAAACACAATTCCCACGTCGCTTGTAGATATTTTCCTCTCAGTGTGCAATTTTAAACCTTCTATCATTTACATTGCGTTAAATCTCTTTAAAACTTAGCGGAGAATATCTATGACGCAAAAATTACTAAAGATTTGAGGAAAGAGATAAGCTACTTAGTATGCGTTTAGCTTGACCAAATACGCCCACAATAAACAAATGTACACCTTGTCTGTCCTTACCGCCCGCCCCCAAGAGCAATAGTACATTACATTGGACCATGCCAAAATAAATTATTACATAAGGACACAATTTCGTGATCCGAAAAGTGTTTTTTTTTAGCAATAAGCTTTGGAAACTGTTGTTTTGACTAGTGTAGAATATGCGTATCCGAGCCGAAGGCGAGTATGCAATTACACGAGTCAAAATAACAATTTTCACAGCGAGTTGCCTAAAATAAACGAGCGAGTGAGAATTGTTACCGTAGTAAAAATTATGTAGCAGGGTCCAATGTATAATTTTTTATTGCCTACCCATGAGAGAGTTGAATTTTACATAAAAATATACGAAAAATGTGCCCCCATGTAATGGATCATTTTCACAGGGGGCATATTGGCATGTAATGATCAACTTTCGCATGGGGTCGGTAGTAAAGGTATAAAAACAATTTTATTTTGCGTCTTCATTCCACTATACACTTCAGAAAAACTCTCGGTTATTAGTAACACATGTAATGTTACATTGCTTAATGTTTGACAAAATGTCAAGGGGCCGATAAAGAAAGAAAATATTATTGCAAACAAAACGCGAAAAAAACTTTAAAAAATTATTTAAATTGTAAGAAAATCCCTACAATTCAAAAGAAAATCATTCAAAATTGGAAGACGTCCTTGAAAAATCATTAAATAACGTTAAAAAAACCATCAGAAATCCCCAAAAAGAAATACAATTATCGTTTTTTAAGTTTTATTAATGATAAATTAAAGATGTTAAGAGTTTTCTCAAATTTTAAGACCTGGTGAGACACCTACCTATAAATCTTTTGTTAGGAACTCTTTCTGCTTCTTAAATCTTCAGCGTGTTTCCATTTCAATCTTTAATATTTTTTTAATTTGAAAATGCAAGCTTCAACTTGGAACTCTCCGTTTGTTGGTGCAAGCTTTTCAACTTTGTTATCGTATTTTTTTTTCAATTATGTTAGACTAGAAGCAGGGAAAAGGTGAAGAAGCAAGGACACTGAGACGCGCGCGTGGAAATTATGTTTTTTCCCGTTATCCAAATTCGACTTCCCGATTTTTCCTGGTATCCGCTAAAATCGGGCTGAATTTCCCGTTCTTGAAAGTAATGTGATTAAAATTACACGAGCCTGGTAAGTACAACAAAAATTTACATTTAGGTCAAACATAATTAATAATTACTATGAAAACGTGCGCGGAGCGAGCGATTCATTTATAAGTGTAAGACCCAGTAATTTTTTCTTCATAATTTCTGGGACCTTGCCCTCCCTTTTCGCTCTTTATATTCGCTCGTGGCCCCAAAACAATTTTTAATTTCTCAAATTTTTACAAAAAATCCACTGCCATCCCGATTTTTGTTCATTTCCCATTTTTCGGTCATTTACCGATTTTCGTTAATTTTCCGTTTTTCAATCATTTCCCGATCTTTAGACACTTCCCGATTGTTGCTCATTTCCCGTTTTTCAGTCGTTTCTCAATTTTTAGTCATTTCCCGATTTTTGTTCCCGTTTTTCAGTCATTTCCTGATTTCCAGTCATTTCCCGATTTATAGTCATTTCGTCTTTTTCGGTCATTTCCCGAATTTTCGCTTTTTTCACGATTTATGTTCATTTCGCGATTTTTGTTCATTTCCCGATTTTTTTTCATTTCCCGTTTTTCAACCATTTCCCATTTTTCTGTCATTTCCCGATTTTTCTGTCAGTTCCCGAATTTTCGTTCATTTCCCCTTTTTCAGTCATTTCCCGATTTTTAGTCACTTCCCGATTTTCCGGATTTTCAGTCATTTCCCGATTTTTCGTTCATTTCCCGATTTTTCGTTCAATTCCCGTTTTCTAGTCATTTCTCCATTTTTAGTCATTTCTCTATTTTTGTTCATTTCCCGTTTTTCAGCCATTTCCCGTTTTTCTGTCATTTCTCGATTTTTGTTCATTTCCCGAATTTTGTTCATTTCATGCTTTTTGTTCATTTCTCGATTTTTGTTCATTTCACGATTTTTGTTCATTTCTCGATTTTTGTTCATTTCCCGTTTTTCAGTCACTTCCCGATTTTTAGTCACTTCCCGATTTTTGCTCATTTCCCGATTTTCCGGATTTTCAGTCATTTCCCGATTTTTGTTCATTTCCCGAATTTTCATTCATTTCCTGATTTTTGTTCATTTCCTCATTTTTGTTCATTTCCCGTTTTTCAGTCATTTCCCGATTTTTAGTCACTTCCGGATTTTTGCTCTTTTACCCGATTTTCAGTCATTTCCCGATTTTTCGTTCATTTCCCGATTTTTCGTTCAATTTCCGTTTTTTAGTCATTTCTCCATTTTTAGTCACTTATCGATTTTTGTTTATTTCCCGTTTTTCAGCCATTTCCCGAATTTTTGTTCATTTCCCGAATTTTGTTCATTTCCTGATTTTTGTTCATTTCCCGATTTTTGTTCATTTCCCGTTATTTAGTCATTTCCCGATTTTCGACGCGTCGTAACTATTTTGTCTTCTAATTTCCCGGTATCCAGTTTTTCAGCTCTCAAAATTTCCCGGTACATAGGATACTGCACTTTTTCCACACGCGGTGAGAGGGTACAAAAATTGACCAAGGCATTGCCCGCAAGATCCTACTTTTATTGTTACTATCTAATGAAGTAATAGTGCTCTAGCAATAACAATCTACTTGGTTTTTTCTTGTTTTTTTGGTCTAAATAAATAAATTACTAAAAAAAATCCAATGGAGGACTTATCAGAATCAACTGATGAAAGTCAGTTCTGGGCTGACCTCATCCCGGGACGCTCTTGAAACCGAAATAGATTGTCTGCTACGATATTTCGACTATCAATTCTCTTGAACTCGTGATTACGTCATTCTTTGTTTATTGTTTTTTTCACATTTGAAACTTGGCGAATTAATCAAGACGTGTGAAGAGTTCATGCGAAATTAAATGAATTATTTTTGATCCTCATATAAAACGTCGCTCTCATGACAAAGGGGTCTTTGTCATGAGAGCGATGCTAAAATAAGATCTTTTCCCTAGTAGTGGGTCGGTATTTTCGAGAATGAAGTGTGGCTATGGGGTGGCTATCTTGATTTATGTTTCACAAATGGAACTGAAAAGGGTGAATTAAGCAAATATTCGAAAATTACTAAAAAAACTTTTAGCCAATTTTATTCGATAAATTTTGTCATTTTTTTTTAAATTTAGAAATAGATCACAAATTTGTCAAATCAGGAGTTGATCGATAAATGGTAAAAGTTTTTTCCATTTTCGGTGGGTTATTTGAACTTACAGAAATGTCTTCTTCTCTCAAGTTTTGATCGCCATATTGTGCTGCATAAGTGCTACGAAGATGACGTGGTGCTAGTGAATTTCGTTGCTGAAGTTCCGACATTCTGAATAGTGAAGTTAAATGTACAAAAATGTTCAAAATAAAATGATTGTAAAATGTACCTTATAGACTCTCTACCAGTCGGCGACGTTCTCGTTATCCCAGACTTCAGATCAGCCAAATACGTATTGTTAAACACTTCCCCCTCTTCGTCTTCCATCTTGAAGTTGGATCCTGAACACAAAAACGAAGAGTCAGCTAACTGAATATCTTTCACAATTTCAAATAATTTTACCGAAATTCGCTGCAGAAAATAGTCTCGACTCACGTGGATTACTCTCCGCCAGTCGTAATTTATTTTTCAAAAACTCATTTTCTTTTTTCATATCTAAACTGTTTTCATTGACCTTGTAAAGTTGTCTCGAGATTTGACGGACATGATTTTCATATTTTTCAAGCTGTTCCGTTAGTATCAAGTTTTCTTTTTTAATTTCCAGCAATTCACGTTCTTGTTTGTCAGTTTTCTCTTTCGTTTTGTACTGTTCGTCGGTGTAGATTTGTTTCTGTAAATAAATCCAAAAATCGATTGCTTAAGAAAAGTGTTTGGTAAAAATTAAGTCAATTAGAAGAAATGTTACTTCATCACGAGGATACGTCGTACAACTCACTGCCAACTCACAATAATTTGACCATTACAAATTCGCGCTAAAAGCGACAAAAAAGCGTACAATTAACTTGAATTATTGCAACCAATAGAATTTACGAAAATAACGACAATGCTTAGTATTTTAATAACTCACCAATGTATGGCTAATGAGTGCGTTTTATTCCGTTAATAAATAACCTTCCCTCACTTTTAGAGAAAACTATTTGCAGGTGTCTGCGAATAGCTTGGGTTGACTATTTGTAGATGAAATTGTTTGCAAAGGGGTTGTCCCTAAATTACGTAACACATTTTTGGCCACTTACCCCCCCCCCTTGTTGTCACACACTGTAACAATCACTCGAACCCCCCCTGTTACGTAACAAAACTGAGGAATTTATTTTTTAACAAAATCTAGCAAATTTTAAGACGTTCAACGTTGTATCATATGATTTGTCACAACTAGAGAAAGTTAACTAGAAACAATAGCATTGCGTCACCAAGTGAAAAGCATATAACAGGGCGTCCAAAGTCACTACATTGTTTTACTATAAACGAAAACGACTGATTCCATCGGTACCGTAAATTGGGAACGTTCTTTCATCTTTTTCATTCTTTCAATGTGATTCATAATGAAATGAGACAAAAAGTGCCGTTCCCAATTTACAGATTTTTGTAAACTTTAATAAATTGCTTGCGTTCACCATTGTTTTCAATGCAAAGCGGTAAAGCGGCTAACTCTTTTTGGGTGAAATGTAGTATTTTCCAGTTACATTTCTGTAGCTCCTTTGAACTGCTTGCATACTGGAGCTACGCTGACTTATGTGAATTCTAGAAGTTTTTTTTTTATTATAATTCTTATGTTTGCTCTATTTTACGGATCTAGTATTTAGTTTTTTTTTTCATCTCCTTATTACTGAATAAAGAAATAATAATAATTCCACATTAAATTGTATTGGAAATTGTCGAGAGGGCAATATTGAAAAACCCGTCCGATGATGTAAAAAGGACTTCCGACAGTCAAAAATTGACCCCCAAATGGACAAAAATGTTCATGTAAATTTTTTCTACACCATAGCAAAAAACTGTTTTTTTGTCGAGGGCTGACCTAGGGTCCTCAGGAGAGGCCTCGGACAAATACTTACATAGACAAAAATATTTCCCTCCATTTTATCTACAACATAGTGAAAAATCATTTTTTTGTTAGGGCTGACCTTAGGACAAACCTGACGCCTACTTCAGCCCTAAGCACAGGTCCGGAGTCCAAATTTGTTTTTGAATATAATTCAGTACTCGATTACCTCTCAAATAGCGAAAGAATCAACAAAATCAGTTAGGATTTATTCAGCTTATGTAAGCGAACACGTTGGGCCCTAGTAGAAACTCAGTTTTAGGGTCCTGACTGAGTCCAAGGGTTTCTAATCAAAAAATTTTCTTCCATAAAACGGGAGACAGTCCTAGACCTTTCGACCAATAAAAAATTTGAAAATCGGAAGAGATTTACTCGAGTTATGTACAAAAAACATGTAGAGCGCTAGCAGAGACTCGTTTTTTGTGCCCTAGCTTATCGTAGGGCCTTATCTCAGAAAAGTTTCTTCTACAAATTGTTAAGCTTGGACTAAGAAAACAATTATGAAAATCGGAAAAGATTTACTGGAGTTATGTACAAAAAGCACTTATGGCCCTAACTCATTTTTAGTGCCCTAGCTAAGTCCAAGGACTCAAATCCAAAAAAGTTTCTTCCATAAATGGTCAGCCATCCCAGATCTTCTAAACAAAAAAAAAAATATGAAAATCGGAAAAGATTTACTCGAAGTATGTACAAAAAACACGTATGGCCCTTGCATAGACTCGGTTTTAGTGCCCTAGCTAAGTCCAAGGATTAAAATTTAAAAAAATTTCTTCCATAAACTGTCGGCCATGCCCAGGTCTTTCAAAAAAAAAAAATTATGAAAATCGGACAAGATTTGCTCGAGTTATGTACAAAAGACCAAAAACCACTTAAACGACCCTAGCTCGGTGGCCCCTGGACAGTGCCCAGATTCAATCCCATAAAAGATATTTCGATTACCTTTCAAGGAAAAAAAGTTTTTGAAAATCGGTTGAGTTTTACTCAAGTTATCGCGGTGACGGACGGACGGACATTTTTTTTATTGCTAATTCGTCATCTAAGGACCATGCCCCCCCACTCCCCAGTCAAAATTGGGGTGGTTACAAACGACGTGGTAAACACATAAGACCCCTTTTCGAAGAACTTCGTTCTTCGTACGGGTCTAAAAAGAAAGTTCTCTGAGGATGTTCCATTGTATTCTTAAACATTTTTGCTGGATTTTCAACGAATTTCATCGATTATCAAGGATCTTCTTCTTGAGCTTTAACTTTGATTTTCTTCATATTTCCAAGGATTTTCTTGAATTTTCTGAGGTTTTTTCTCGATTTTGAGGATTTTCTACTTTTTAGAGGATTTTCAGACAACTGAGAGCGAATTTTCTATGAACATCCACCACTCAGTTCGCACTTTAATAGGTTCACTTCGGAGTTTGTAACACTGGTCAGGTCGACGGCATATTCAGAATGTACATCGATTCTGCATTTGAAATGAAATGCTAAAAATCCATAAAAATAAATGTCCGGCAGTCTGTCATAAAATCGGTTAAGTTGTTTCGGCTGAAGAAGTGCTCGAAAACGTGGTTCGAAGGACATTGCATAGAAACTGCAAAGTGCTTCTTAAGATGATGTATCTCAAAAAGCGTTGGAAAAAATTTCACGGAAATCGAAATAGTGGTTCGGGCTCTAGGTTGCATAGCTGCATAGGTTGAGCCTAACTCGCGTCACTCGACCGTACAAGAGAGTATGTGATTGTTTTTGACGAATCTAGACGAATTTAGAGATCTTTAATTTGTAGTTTTTTGCTAAACTATGAAAATGACCTAGGGAAAAGATAAATTTGTAAAAACATAGTACATAAAGTAAAGTTGAAAATGTAATACAAAAAATAGGAAAAATTACCGCTTTGAAAACAGTGGTGAACGCAAGCAATTTAATAAAGTCTAGATGTGTTGTAATGTAAGGAACGGAACGTTTTGTCTCAATTTTCAAAGACTATCTAAAGAGTGAAAAAGATGCAAAATGCGCTCCTTATATTGCGTACCGACGGAATGAGCCAACTGCAAATCCAGCCTTTGCATTCATCCCAGCATTGCCTCATTTCACTATTTTTTCGTGCAATTGATTACACTTAGAGAATTTTAAATTTGTGCATTTTTTGAAAGTCTTGCAGTTAACAAAAAGATTTTCGTAAGCTGCACATAGTTGACATTTTTCAGTTTCTTCGTGAGGTTATGTTTGTTACCGGTTGTTAGATTCACTTCACAGTAAAATTCCGCCAATTAGGGTTCATTTTGTGTGAGGGGGTGAAAGCAAATACATTTAAAGGGACGTGACGTACTATTTTTTCGGTATGTAACAAAAAAACACACCACAAATTTAGTTAATAAAATTGTATATTAACAAAATAGTTGCTAATAATAAAAGTTTAAGTTCACTGCGCCATTCAGAATGTACTGGGAATCTTTTCTTTTATCTCCATCACCAAATTGTTTTTCTTCAACAAGCTTGGGAACAAATTGAAATATGCGACTAATGTTACAACATGGAAGAACAACAAGAACACAATCCACTTTAACAAACCAAAACCATTTGTATTGCCAGATTTCTATTTGAATAAATAAAATAACATTTCTTGTTAATTAGACTTAAAAGTACTTCAAGAGAGTAAGATGTAGGTGTATTTTATATTCTGAAAACTGAATGTTTACTCAAGGAGGGCCGTTGGAACATTGAATTAAAATTAGGTTCATGTTTATCGTTAAAGAAAGCTCACAAATGACTTTTTGCTATTTTCAAGAATTTACAATTCCACGTCCAATTGACGAAATTGAGATTTTTACAAGTTGAGATTTCTGGAGATATTGCACTGGCTACCAAGTTCCAGTGTTCTGGAATACACCAAATAACAGAGTAAAGGAAGTTGGGTAGTCCCTCGGAACATATTCTCTCCAATGAGTGACAAAGGAGTCATATGTATCTTTTAGTAGATTGGGCGAAGTTTGATACAGTTGATTTATGTAGCAAGGAACTCATCTTAATAGCGTAGTAGTTAACACGTCTGCTTGCTATTATGAAATTGAGTTTACAGTGCTTTGGTTCGAAGCTCAACTGCAGATGGATTTGTTCCAATCTGTTCAAGTCATGTGAAGTTGAGTGGAGCGTTATCGTACAGCTTACCGGTGCGGCGGAAGGAATTGTTGGGAGTTGCCGGGAGTAGTTTTGCTCCTAGTAAATCTCACAGATGTCACTGGGTTTGTCGCACAGCTTACGACTGGTACAGTAAAAACTTTCCTATTGAAAATATCTAAAAAAGTTGTAGACAGTTCCAGAAAGTTCTAGATAGTTCCAGAAAGTTCTAAAAAGTACCAGAACGTTCTAGAAAGTTCCATAAAGTTCTATAAAGTTCTAGAATGTTCCAGAAACTTCTAGAAAAATCTGGAAAGTTCTAGAAAGTTGTAGTAATTTCTAAAAAGTTCTGCAAGGTTCAAGAAATTTCTGAGAATGTGTGTTACGCTAAAAAGTAGAAACTCAAAACAGCGAAGACAGTAAATATTGATCTAGCCTCTAACCCTTCATTATTATGTAGCAAGCGATCTGAGACCTTATAATTATTGCTACAAAAAGGTGTAAAAGTTCGTATTTTGCAACATATGATATGAGGAAGAGCTAAAAATCTGTCGGTCGATGGAAATGTGGAAATTGCGTTATATATGTTTTTGTTAAACTGACAACGAAGGACGGCACGAAATCTAGACATGACATTAATCGAAATTGAAACTTACCATTCGCTCCTTCATTTTGTTCAGCTTTCCCTCGTATTCGAAGCGAGTTTCTTTGACCGACTCCTCATTTCGCTCCAATAATTCAGCTTTCTCTTTTTGCCATTGTTCTTTAAGTTGTGCACAGAGTTCTCGCTGTTTAGTCAATTTTGCCGATAGTATAAAATTATCTTTACCAATTTGTTTTTGCGCTTCTAGTGCGTCTTCATAACGTTTACATTCCTGTATTTTTGATTCCAGATCTGCCAAAGCAACCGTCAAATCTGCCTTGACTTTAGCATGTTCGTCACGAGTGACGCCCTTAGAATTAACATCAAATGCTTTCTGTAGCTCATCGTATCGCCGTTGGTTCTCAGAATTCGACGCTACGAGTCGTTCAATTTCGAATTTCATGGAATTTATTTCCAACTTCTGGGATTCGTTGCATGTTGAGTAATCTTTGCGAATTTTTTCAATTTCTGTTGCCAAGTCCATATTCTCGTCAGTCAGACACGCATTTTCTCGTTTAGCCTTTTCAAGGTCTTGTTTCAATACTTCAGTTTCACAAGATAATTTATTTACTCGTGCGCTAAGCGTTTCTTTGTTTTTGATCAATTCTTCGATTTCTGTTTTGTAGTTAGCACTCTGTTGATATGCTTCGGATGTTCGTTTGGCTTCCTCGACTATTTTGTCATTTGTGCTCAAGACGCATACTTTGTCGGCGTTCAATTTTTCTATAGTTTGCTTCAAATGTTCTATTTCTGCGACACGTTGAATCTTTTCTTCTTTGGCTTTCGAGG
This sequence comes from Pseudolycoriella hygida, assembly GCA_029228625.1. NCBI lineage: Eukaryota > Metazoa > Arthropoda > Insecta > Diptera > Sciaridae > Pseudolycoriella > Pseudolycoriella hygida. The sequence continues at coordinate 33,903,749 of CM055406.1, read as the reverse complement.
TAACTATAGTTAACTCTTCTAGACTTCTTTGCAGACTCGACTGTTCGCGATCGGAAACCTAAAAAAAACGGAACATTGGAATAATAAAATACGAGTGTCAAACAAAACAAATTTACCTTAGTCATTTCTACTATCTGTCGCTTCAATTTCTCATTTTCCATTTCCAGTGATTTGCTCACTTCTTTGATTGTTGTTTCCGTTTGACTTTGGTCGACGAACTTCTGGTCAAGGTCGTTGTATTTCTTTTCAAATGCCTTCAGTTCATCGTTCAGTGTTTCCCGGGAACATTCGACGGTATGTAATTTTTCGACCAGCTCTTCTACTTGTTCCGACAATTTCTGCCTTTCATTCTTCATCAAATTTTCGATACTTTTATATTGTTCAATCTGGTGGTTCAACGAGTCAATCGAAATCAGTTTCTGACTCAAAATAAATTTCTCTTGCTCCACTTCCTCCGTTAATTGTTTCACCAGATCATGGTTTTTCTTCAGCTCTGCTTCACGTTTCGTTTCATCGACCTTGACTGTTTCGAATTCAATTCTCAGTTCATCAAGCGCCTTCGACAAATCAGCTGCTTCTTCGGTCTTCTGTTTCAGGATTTCTTGTGTGCTAATCAAATGACTATCAGCAGTTTCTTTCTGCACTATGAACTCGTTTCGTTTAATTTCAAGGTCCTCGACACACTTTGTAAGATTTTGATTCTGGATTTGTAAATCACTCAGCTGCCTTTCTAATTCTACCGCATTATCCAAACATTCAGTTAACTTTACATTAAGTTCATTCAATTCTTTGTCTCTGACATCACTGCTGGTCGTCAGCTCATCAACTGTATCCAAAAGTTGTTTTTTCTCGATGACATTTTGTTCTGCGGTCTGGTGTAGGATTTCAAGTTCCGATCGCATCTGATTGAGATTTACTTGATGCCCATCAATTTCTCTCTTCAAATTATCATTGAATTCGTTCAAATCTCGATTTCCAGATCTGAGTTCATCGATCACTTTTTCGCACTCATTTATTTTGGACTCATAAGCGTTACATCTCGCTTTATGTTCTTCGTCCGCTTCTGCACGTCTCGCTGCTTCGATCTTGTTCTGTTGAATAAGTTTGTTTAATGTCAATTCGAACGCTTCAGCTTCGTCAGTTTTCTCCTGAAGATTTAAAAATAATTTCTCCTTTTCCTCTTCCGACTGATTCAACTGAACTTCCAGATCGCTTTGCAGCAAAACATTTTTGTTCAATTCATCGCGCAAATGTCTGCAATCAGACTCTACTTTTTCGTTCTTTGCAATGAAATCTGTCAATTCCGCATCGACGATCTCACCATTCTTTTTAAGTTCTTGAATACTATTGTTCAAATGTTCGATTGTTTCTTTCAAAGAATGAAGTTCCTTTAAGTGACATTCACATTCCTGCGACTTCTTCACGATTCTGCTTTCTTTGTCTTTATTTTCCTGTTTCAAAACAAAGTTCTCATTGGAAAGTTCTCCATGGAGTGACTCTGCCGATGTAAGACTTTTTTGCACGTTGGATAGATTGACAGAAAGATTTCTGAAAGAAAAACAAATTTTAGAATGTCAGACAGAGTGCATTCAAAAGACTTCCCCACCTAACTTCACAAGTCAGTTCGTTCTTTTCTTTCTCCAACTTTCCAACAAGCTCTGCATTTTGTTCTGTAAGTTTCACTTCAATGGTATGGGCGTCGGATAAGCGAGACTTTAAATTGTCAACCTCATTGCTAAGAATGTCCCTTTCTTTAAGCAATGCAGCAACGTCAGCATCTTTCTCACAACTGAGTCTTTCAATGTTTGCTACCAGATCGTTTTTCAATGATTCCGCAGCAGTTACTTTGGATTCGATGGTTTCAATCTGAACGGTGAGTTCACTGAGGAGTTGAAATTAACATTTTTTTAATGGAATAATATTTTCGACAATTGCTAAAATAATTCCACCGTTAAAAAAGTACCGATAAAAAACGCGATTGTGCAGTTTGTTTAAATTCCTTCAATATGAAATGTAGAAAACGCTTTTTGCATCTTTTTCACTCTTAGTACATAGTCTTCAAATATTGAGACAAAGTATATCGTTCCTTGGACCATTCGACGGTATAATATTTGGCTAATTCCATCGATGACCCATACATTAGGGTGTTAAAAGAAAAAAAATGAAATGCCAAAGGTTGATCTCGTTACCCTTCACAAAAAACTGTAAAAGTCTAAACCGCCCAAAAAAATTTTTTTTTAATTTTTTGACTGAAAACTGGCCGAAAGACAATTCAAAAATGTAATTTTTCCGCCATTTTTCAAATTTGAAACGCTCGCAGCGCCATCGTATCGCATGGTATCTAAAAAAAATATTTCCTATAGGCCTATCTTTTTACTTATCAGGACACGCGTTCACAAATATCGTTCCAGAAAATTCATTTGTTGATCGAATTTAACGGGAGAGGTGCCGTGTGATAGGTAAAAAAGTAGATAAAAAAATATTTTTTTTACATGAAATACGACACGATGGCGCTGCGAGTGTTTCAAATGTGAAAAATGGCGGAAAAATCACATTTTTGAATTTTCGTTCAGCCAGTTTTCAGTCAAAAATTTCAAAAAAAAATTATTTGGGCGTTTTGGACTCCACCAATTTTTGTGTACGATCAACCTGTCGCTTTCCTTTTTTTCGTGGAAATAAGCCATTTATTTTAATAGTGCACAATCCCTACAAAAGAGCCATCTGTCGGAATCTTTTCAACTAATAAAAATTTGTAATGGAAAAAGTCGCAATTTTCTGTAACGTTTTTCTCTTAAACGAATGCTTATGTCGTCATTACATACTTAACCTATTCCCAAACAAAATTGCGGAAACACTTTTGGGGAAAACATTTACATTTGATGGAACTGTGAATTCCAATATTTCACTGCAAAAGTCAGTCTTTCAGTTTTTCCACTTAATAAAAACTTCAAAACCCATAATTTTTTCGACCAATGTGTTTGCTCTAATCTTTAACTGAATAATCTATTTAAATGACAGAAAACATTTTCTAAAAGTCAGAAATTGATACAAAAATTTTGAACTGATGATTGCAAATAGAAATGGCCGCCATCTTTGTTGGCTTTTGACGTTTACAAATATTTGCAAACGTATCAACTCAAAAAGTTTTTGTAGTGAAATACTGGAATTCACATTTATAGTGTTTCCGCAATTTTGTTTGGAAATAGGTTAAGTATGCAATGACGAGATAAACATTCGTTTTCATTTAAGACTTTAAGAGAAAAACATTACAGAAAATCGCGACTTTTTCCATACAAATTTTCGTTAGTTGAAAAGATTTCGACAGATGGCTCTTTAGTAAGCAGTGTGCACTCTTAGAACCGATAAAAAGAGACGAACTACAGCTAAAAACAGGGACGTGACAGTTTTTTTTTGATCTTTTTAAGTAATACTCAAGGTGAAGTTAGTTGCAGTTGCGACCAAAGCTGATTTTTGAACTTTTCAGCTATGAAGTTAGCTTCGATCGTAACTGCAGCTAACTTCACGTTGAGTATTTTGTAAAGATCAAAACAAAAGACTGTCGCGCCACTGGTTAAAAATAACAAAAATGTATCCGGTTAACGGTACATTGAATTAAAATGTCGGTACTTTCGGCTCGAGGTTTTTTCGACGTTTGAGTCAACTTATTCAATTCTTTCAAAGACGAAAGAAATTACCTGACTAATTTGGCTTGCTGTTCTAGCTCCACTTTAAGTGTATTTCTATCCTGCTCTAAAGTCTTCAACTCGGCATTTCTGTCATTTGACAAAGTGGTGTACTCTTTCCTAGTTGTTTCCCTTTCTTCTTCCAGGCGGCTGTTTTGCATGAGCGAATCGTTTAGTTGTTTAGTCAGACGACCAACTTCTGATTGAAGATCTGATTCACGTTGATGTGATTCTTTCATTTGAATCTCCAAACCAAGTATCGATGATTGCAGACGATTTATTAGGTCACCGTTGTTCTCCAAATCCAATTTTAATTTATTTCTATCCTGCTCTAAAGTCTTCAACTCAGCGTTTCTGTCATTTAACAGAGTGGTGTACTCTTTCGTTGTTGTTTCCCTTTCTTCTTCCAGGCGGCTGTTTTGCATGAGCGAATCGTTTAGTTGTTTAGTGAGACGACCAACTTCTGATTGAAGATTTGATTCACGTTGATGTGATTCTTTCATTTGAATCTCCAAATCAAGTATCGATGACTGTAGACGATTGATTAGGTCACCGTTGTTCTCCAAATCCAATTTTAATTTATTTCTATCCTGCTCTAAAGTCTTCAATTCAGTATTTCTGTCATTTAACAAAGTGGTGTACTCTTTTGTTGTTGTTTCCCTTTCTTCTTCCAGGCGGCTGTTTTGCATGAGCGAATCGTTTAGTTGTTTAGTGAGACGATCAACTTCTGATTGAAGATTTGATTCACGTTGTTGTGATTCTTTCATTTGAATCTCCAAATCAAGTATCGATGACTGTAGACTATTGATTAGGTCACCGTTGTTCTCCAAATCTAATTTTAATTTATTTCTATCCTGCTCTAAAGTTTTTAACTCAGCATTTCTGTCATTTAACAAAGTGGTGTACTCTTTCGTTGTTGTTTCCCTTTCTTCTTCCAGGCGGCTGTTTTGCATGAGCGTATCGTTTAGTTGTTTAGTCAGGCGATCAACTTCTGATTGAAGATTTGATTCACGTTGATGTGATTCTTTCATTTGAATCTCTAAATCGAGTATCGATGACTGCTGACGATTTATTAGGTCACCGTTGTTCTCCAAATCCAATTTTAATTTATTTTCACTAGTTGTAAGACGTTCTATGACTGTTTGATAATTTATATTCTCATTATCCAATTTCATATTACGATTATTGAGCTCTTTAACTTCTTGTTCACAAACAAGCAACGATTCGTTCAGTGAAAGCTTCTCAGCGTTCAAATCGTCGATTTTCTGATTGCTTTCGTTCACCTTTGTCATCAATTCACCAATCTCAATTCGCAGTGAATGAATTTCCTTCAAATTCGATTCAGACTCTTTGGATAAAGCCGCTAGTTCACTTACTGCGTCATCGTATCGTTTTACATTCCTTGAATTCTCATCCTCGATTTCTTGGCACTTCAATTCCAAAGCTTCGAATTTTTTGGTATGTTCTTCAATTTGCTTGTTCAATTTACTCTTTTCGTGTTGCGTTTGATTGAATTGGTCCAACAACTGTTCGTACATCAAAACTTGTTCTCGTAGTTGAATATCGACCACTTTTCCAAGATTTTCTGGACTGGAAACGCTTCTGTCTGCAACATCGAGAAAAAATTGCACATTGATTAATCGATTTAACGAAAATCTTTATTTTTTTCAAAAGCGTGACTGGCATCAGACTGATCATTTCTACACTATCTTTAAAAATATCGAGGGGCAGATTTACATTCAACATCTTCCTCCACTCAAAAAAAACCTCTAAAATTTTCAAAAAATCCACGAAAATGAAAGAAAATTCTTTAAGTCTCTGAGGTCGTGGCAAGTATTCTTATACACAGTTTCCTTGAGTTCTGAAGCGGTAGATAGCACGGTGCTATAAATCTATTTACGCTAGATAGGAAGTGCTGCCAAACGTTTTATGTGCAACGCAAAACTTTAAAAGTTATCTTCTAAGGACTAGATTAGATTTATCAGTACGGGCGATCATTCCCTGATCTTGGAACACAGATCTTGCGCTCTTTGTTCCTAAGCCAATCATTTAAATCACGCAAACCTGCTAACTCTAAGAACCTGTCCAAGGTGGACAACATCTGATGGTTGCACGACATAGCCTCCCAGCAGCCTGTATCTTAGCTGAAAGAACTTGGGGCATTCGCATATAAAGTGAATGCCCGTTTCTACTTCTGATCCGCACGCACATCTAGAAGTTGCCGAAACCCTCATCTTTTTCATGTGCCCATTCAGCCTGCAGTGTCCAGTTATCGCCCCGACCACTCTCCTAATGTGGTCCCTGCTCATACCTAGCAAACTCTTGGCCCATTCCAAATTTGCTATCGGGAAAAAGCGCTTTGTATGAACGCCTCCTTCGTGCCTATTCCAGTACTCCGCATTCGCTTTCGATCAGATTGATCGAGCAATCGGCAAATAGGGGTCAGAGCCGTTCTTGAGAGCCGTCGAGCCCGCTTTAGCTAGCCTCGTCCACCCTCTCGTTTCCTTCTACTTCAGAGTGTCGGGGTACCCAGATTAGAGTGATCTGATTACTCTGACCTGTCGAGTTCAAGAAGTCCTTGCACTCTTTCATAAGTTTGGAAGTGGTAACAGACCAGAGCTCTGATCATCTCCTTACTGTCTGAACATTATAAGGATCTGCTTTCCCAGTTCACCCTGCGGCAGTGCTTCGCAAGCTCTTGCAAGCACTGCGACAATTTCTGCCTGAAAGACACCCGCAAGGACTCCCAGATTGAATTGATTTCCTTCCTCCCGAGTTAAGGGTGTACACCCCAGCACCCGTTCCTACAGATATCTTCGATCCGTTCGCACAGTTACCCGGTAGGCCAGATATCCAGGCCTACTCCGAATTCTTACGCTGAATCGTTTTGTGAAGTCGATTCTAGGCGTCATCTCGTCCCTTGGCATGCTAAAAATCGGGTCTGAGATCATCCTCATAATTTTCGCGTGTCCAGTCCGATAATTGATATCCCATATACCGTTCTGCGCCGGCTCATACAACCACAGAATGGCCTTTGACTTTGGGACTATCATGGTATATTCTTCAAGGGAACCACGTTGTTCCTGTATTGTGGCATCGCATCGGGTTGAGTTCAGTCATTTTATAAAAGATCAAAAAAAAGTCTTAAAACATTCACTTACTCAGCATCGCCATCGCTAATGTATACGAATCCTCCAAATTATCCACGGAAGTATTCAAAGAACTTCCCTTCGAATTCGATTCATTGAAATATTTCTGGTATTCTTTGAGTGTTATTTCAAGCCCTTTGATGTGCTGCAATTTTTTTTCATTATCTTCGTTCAATTCCTCCAACTTAACGTTTAAATTATGAGTAATTTCGATTGATTTTTTGTACTCCGATTGGACATATGAAAACTTATCGGCAAAATGTTGTTTGGCAGCTTTAAGATCGTTCAACTGATTTTGCAAGTCCTTGATTTCTTCTTCTTTATCAGAAATGTCTTTCCGTAGACGACGCTTGAGCTGTAAAGAGAATTGTTGATATTAATGCCGCTCGGGTCGAAATTTTTTTAGATTCACTTTGGTTGTTGAACAGACTGACATTTTCGCTTCGATAATTTTTGAAAATATTGACTCAGAAATATGAAAGAATGAAATAAAAAATTTACTGAAATCGAATAAAGTAACAAACAGCAAATTGCGACAATTTATTTTCCGATTGGCACACTTTGTTATTGGACCTGTACGAAGTACAAAGGTCCTATACGTTTACTACAAATAATTTTATTGTAACATGGGGTAGATCGAGGCGTAAATTTGGGGGATGCATTTAATATCGTAATGTCCCTGCACGGATCACCCTAACCTTTTTTCCCTGAAGGGTACATAATGTCCCATGATTCAAGTTCAAAGATGAGCAAAGTCGGTCAAGTGGTTCCGGAGATATGGTCAAAAAAGTGACCAAAAACATGGGCTTTCGAGGGTCGGTGAAACTTTTTCGCAAATATCGCAGTAAGTATAGCACGGAAATTGTTCATGTTGGTGTCAAATGAAAGTATTTGATCTCACCAAACTGGAACTTTTTTTTGTGGAAATCGGATCAGTGATCTGAGCACTGGGACCAATGGTTCATTCCATTAATTACAAATTACAAATTAAGTTTCTTGGATGGAGATTTACTGTGAAAGGCAAAGTTGTAGAGGGGCAATTTCACGGACTTCGTCATTCCCACGCTTGAAATTCTCAGTAGTTACAAAATGATAGCCAATTTCCTCTGACTAACCTCCAGTTAAAGGATTAACCTTTGTAATACACATTTTTACATATGAATATCATTTTGTAACAACTGAGCATTTTGAGCGTGGGAATGAAGTTTTCGTGGAATGGTCCAGAGAATAAAATTTTAAAGAAAATGTGTTTCAGGGTTTTAATGAAAAATGATCTAATCCTGGGATTTAGTCACTACTAGAATTGGGAGAGATGACTCATACCACCGGGGGTGACATGAATTATTCCCCAGGGAATTATCCCCCAGACCGAAAAAAATGGGAATTATCACCCAGGCAATTATCGCCCAGACAAATGGGAATTATCACTCGGGGAATTATCACCCAGCAAGTTTAAAGCGGAAAATTTGTACAAGGAAAACTCCACTTGGATGGGTTCTAAAGCGTCCAATTGTATAAGAAAAATGCCATCTTGGGTGACAATTCCTGGGCGATAATTCCCGGGGTGATAATTCCCTTTTGTCTGGACGATAATTCTCTGGGTGACAATTCCTATTCTTTTGGGTTTTTTTTTCGGTCTGGAGGATAATTCCCTGGGGAAAAATACCCTTCATCCCACCGTGCTTTCAAAGACAAAGTTGTAGAAAATAAAATTTTAGATAACACATGTTTCAGGTTTATAGGGAAAAATTACCAAATCGCGGGATGAAGCAACTTCAAGGATTGTGAGGGATGACGCATATCTCAAGAAATATGGCAGTTAGAAATTTGCTTCTTGCAAACTTTGTGAGAATTACATTTTAGAGAAAAAAGTTTGAGATTTTCTTGGAGAAATTACGTTGATCCTTATATGATGCAGAGGAGAACTTTTCGGTCATCAAAATCAATGGCCTCAGACGTACTTCGGTAAGGCCTTTGGCATTACCTTGGTTAACTACTATGGATCTTTGAAATTCTTAGCTATAAAAGTGCACAAAACATTGGATTGTTTACTCTATATTTAGATACGTTCGAGTCTTTTTGCAACATCTATTCTGTTTGTCACATCTATTCTGATACGTACGGGTCTTTGGTTATGTTTTCCACTTTGAATGAATTTTTGTCTCATTACGTCAATTTTCTTTTATCTAAGTCAGTTACTCTAGCGGAAAAGGAGCAATTAATTTAAGTTACTAGGATCTAAAAATTCCTGAAACATAAAGGAAAATGTCTGCGTGTCCTTGACCCTCTCCACACGAAGTAAGACCAAGAAGAATTTAAATAAATCGGGGTTTCCCAAAGGAATGAAGAGAAGGTGAATCAGTGACGCTATGTTATGTTCTCAGAGAAGGGAGGTGGGGAGGTCGAAAGAAACAACTTTTTTTTTCGTATTTCTGAGTATCGAGGGGTGACGCACTTCTGCGGTTTATGGAATAAATGGAATAAATGGGAATAAATGGAATAAATGGGAATAAATGGAATAAATTGAATAAATGGAATAAATGGGAATAAATGGGAATAAATGGAATAAATATTGGAATAAATGGAATAAATGATAACTTTTTCAAATTCGTAAAAACCTCAAATAGACTTGATTTTGATGGCAACGCACACGACAAACCATACTAATGTATCAAAAAGTGCAAAAACCCTCTTTTGAAAACTTAAAAGAATTTTTGTTGAAAATTGGAATAAATGGAATAAATAAATTTATTCCATTTATTCCCAAAAAAATAAAATTTAATCTCAAGACGGTTTAAATGCTTTATAATTTGTGCAAACCTTTTTTTGAACTTATTTGTCTAGCTTGTGATGTGTTTGGTTCAGATATTTCGCAAAAACAACAAAAAAAATTTTGGGAATAAATGGAATAAAAGAATAAATGGAATAAATGGAATAAATGAAGTGCGCCACCCCTCGCTGAGTATAGTACTGGGTGCAGGGAAAAAGACAAACAACTGAAAATGGGTCGACCTATTTTGGAACTCTTCACACTCACGAGTTTCGAAATATATTCAAACCAAGTCTAGGTTAGAAATGTCGTTCAAACCTGATCTTCTTTCTACCCAAACGTAAGAAGTCTTAGGTGTAAAACTTCGTAAATTGCATACTTTTTAGAGACTTAAACTTACCGTCTCCAATTGTGTATTTTCGTTTACGGAAATGTCTTCCATATTCTTCTCGGCCAATGTGGATTTAAGCTCGTGAATCTCTGTCAGGAACTTCCGGCGTTCTTGATCTAAAATTCAGTTGGACGTATTTGTATCTGTTAAAGATAATCGGGTTGGAAAACTTACTCAATTCATTTATCTGCTCTTCCTTAGTTTTCAACTGTGATTCTAAGAAAGTCTTTTCATACCGTTCGGTTTCCACTTGTGCCTAGTAATCATTCCATTCACTTCTTGTTTTTCATAGTTGAATGCAAACACTTACCTTTAATTGTCGGTTTTCTGAACTCCATTCGTTCAGTACTTTAGTTCTAGGTGTTGGTGGACAAATGACTTCCATATCACCTGCTTTGATTGGACTGAGTGCCAAAACGTAATCTGATATTTTAGCTGGAGCTGTTAGACGTTAGCATTAGTACGACATGAAGAACGGGACATGATATCTCTACAACTTTACCTGAAGATTCAATAACAGATTTGAGTGTTTCCCGATTTAGCAGTTTAACACGCAAAAGATTTTCCAGAAATGTTTTTATCACCATCTGCGTTTCTTCCTGCATCTGTTGACAGATACTACGCATTTCTATCTCAGGATGTTTAATGCAGCAAAAATGCATAAGCAACGAGTATCCATACATATAGTCGTCGCTACATAACTTCCCATCGTTATATAGAATTGGATCGAAATCCTTGTAATGAGCTGTGTTTTAAGAACGTCACTTGTAAACATTTTTGTGGAATAAATTCAAAAATAACCGTTAACCTTTGAAGAACGAAGGCAGTGTCATTGATGCAATATTAATCGAAATTACTCTTGTTTTGAATTCATTGAAAAACGGTTCGATGTGCGCCATATTCAGACTGTAATAAGGACGTCCGAGATAATCTAACCGATTTACCTTTGATAGAAAAAAAAAGTGGTTGGAACACCGGAGAGACGGGTAAACAAAGGTTTCTGCTCACCCATTCCAGCAAAATATTCTTCCAGTTTAAAAACTCCATTTTCGATCACTAAATTTGTTCTTTAAACTTAACGTACAAACTATTTACACATATGAATTAATTAGACAGACAAAAGTAGCTTCTAATTCCAAACATAATAAACTTTAATATGCTTTTTGTCTGTTTGAGGTTGTATAATGGCGGTTACTGTCAAATTCAAAAATTCGGTTTGAAGTTGTGCATCGCTCTGGTAAGGATTTAAAAGTGGCGAGTGGGTAAAAATAAGTTTTATGGACTGGGATTTCCTATAACGGGTGGTCGGAAAGTAGCTGAAATAACTTTAACGGCATGAAGCATTTTTGAAAGTTGACAAGTAATTCGTTATTATCCCAGGGCCATTCTACCGTTACCCATATTGCATTGGACTTTATTTTTCAATACCTTGAGAATCATGAAGGCGTATGTAGCTCGTTCCCTCTCAACAATATTGTAGAACATAAAACTTTGAAACTGCTGTGACTCACGAAGTACAGCTAGAGTGTAATGTGAGTAGCGCTAGAATGTCAAAAATTAAGCGATAAAGGTGACGGAGTAAGTGCGATTACGTAAACGTGTCACTTGACTCATCACACTAAAAACAACATATTTTCGTTACTGCCAAAAAATGTAAGTAATTCTACTAAATGCAGCAATAAAACGATTTGAGGATGTCGTGAGAACTCATCAAAGTCCTCGCCAATGATGTATTAAGTAAAAATTGGCAGACTTAATGTGAGATAACTTAGCACAACACAACGTGTTGTAATGAGTTGTGATATCCCAAGAAAAGCGTTGTGACAGTTGTGATCACAAGAAAGCGTTGTGATGGTTCGTGATGAGTTGTGTAATTTAGTAGTGGTGAATCTAAAATGTGAGGGTAGTAAGTATAACATTTGGAAGTGGCGAGTATAAAAATAGCATATGACATCACGGCAACGCAAATTCAAAGTTGTGGTATCCCAACAGCGCCTATTCTATTGTCGTCTATACTCAGAATATACACAAAAATACAAAGTATTGACATCCCAACGACGTAAATTAAAAATAAATTTACCTGAAACGCAAAGTTGTGATATCCCAACCGCGTACATTCTATATTGTTTACTCAGAATATACACAAAATCCAAAGTTGTGACTTTTTGTATAATTTACGTCGATGTGATGTCACAACTTTGCTTTTCATGCATATTTTGATAAGACATACGCTGTTGGGATATCAGAACTGTCCGGTTCAGGTAAATCATCGTTGGGATGTCACAACTTTGCATTTTGTGTATATTTTGGGTAGACAACAGAATGTACGCTGTTGGGATGCTTATTTTGGGAATTCACGTCGTTGTGATGTCTCAGATTGCTTTTGTGGTATCACAACTTTGAGTTTCGGGTAAATTTTGATCAAAATAATTCAATTATCACAACCAATCTATACTCACCACTCTGAAATTCTAAATTCATCACAAGTGTTGTTATATCCTACGAAAAGCGTTGTGATGAATTGTGATATCACCAGAAAAGCGTTATGATATCACAACGACATTTTCTTGTTGTGTGTTCATTTGTGTGACGCTTAAAGCTTCGGAATGAAAAAAATTCTTTCGAAATATTTTCACATTTGATTAAAAAATTGCGTCACAAACGCCGGACTCCTCCAATGTTATAGTTTTTGTACATTGTACTCTTTAAAATTTCACACGCAAAATTTTGAAGCCGTATACTCCATCCATCGCGAAAAGCTATATTTTTGTGGTGTGAAAATTATCCCCACAACTTCCTCTACAACATATCAAAAGTTTTATCTTGAGTCGCCGCCGCCGCAAGATGCACAAAACTTTCTTTATAGGCCTCGTAACGTCGATATTATGAACTAAATTCTCAAATAAGTTAGTCTGCCTCAAATGTCAAGTGTATAGAATGTGCTGCCATCTATTTATGTTAAGAACTGCCTATAACATATGAAAAGTTTCTGCTGCCGCCGCAAACCGAAGTACGGCGACTACTACTTCCATGGACGAAAATGATCGGGCTCATTCTACGTAAAAATCTACCGTTGTAAATGTAATGTAATGTGTGTAATGTAAATAGTGTCTGTAATGAGAGGCTCACGGACTAATCGCGTTTAACCTAAATGAACTGAGCCATGTCTCTGATCTTTGACGTCTGTAATCATTTAAAAATTTTCCACTGGGAAGCATGGATAAAAAATAATGAAAAAATACAACACTGGAGTTATCCTTCATCGTTTTGTGAAACTTTTACGTCGTGTTCGTTGGTCCGCTGTTTCTGAATCAATAGAACCGAGACGCACTAAGCCAGTGACATAGAACGGAGTGTTTTGCTTTATGTAAGTAAAGACCTGCAGCTTTACATGTGGAGAAAACGAAAACAACTAGAAACTAGCTTCGGTCGCCCTTGACATAACCTTAATATCATTTTCAGTATCTACAAAAGGAAATGGCCTCAGCTGCACGTAACTTTCAGAAAATTTTTGTTGGAAATATTCCGTGGACTGTTGGTCACTCCGATCTAATTTCGTACTTCAAAGGATTTGGTCGCGTAATCGCAGGCAATGTTGTTTTTGATAAAACAACAGGCTGTTCCAAAGGATACGGTTTTATCATTTTCGACGACCAAAATCAACCATTAAAAAAACTAGAAGGCAGCGGTCGACTCTTTTTAGAAGGCCAACACTTGCATGTACAACCTGTAAACGGCAACGAACAATAACTGTCACCTCTTGCCGCTCTCCGCTAATTCATTTAGTTTCAAGTTAGTTTTAGTTTTTTAAGTAAGAGAAATTATGTCCGACACATCGGATTTCGAAGAGGACAAATCCGAAATCGAACAGAAATTCGAACGAGCTGCTACATATCTGGGAAGCGTTGTATCCGAATTGAATGAAAAAATTTTGCTGTCATTCTATGGACTTTACAAACAAGCGACCGTCGGCGCATGTAACACACCAAAACCAGGCCTGTTCAGTTTACAGGCTAAAGCGAAATGGAATGCTTGGCATGAGCTGAAAGATATGACCAAAGATGAAGCCATGAAACGCTACGTTGATGAAATGGAAAAATTGTATCCGTCTTGGGGTGGGGTCGATAAGAAGCAACCGAAACAACAATGGGTTTCGGTGTCTACATTTCAAATGGAAGACGATTCAATGGAAAAGGCGAAGAAGTCACATTTTGACTATGTGAAAGAAGGCGATTTGGAGACATTGTCGAAACTTCCTGGACTGAAACAGCATTTAAGTTCGGTTGATGCTGATGGACTGGGTCTAATACATTGGGCAGCCGATCGTGGCAATGCGAAAATCCTAGAATTTTTACTAGATAGTGGCGCTGATGTCAACTTGGTTGATCCCGACGGACAAACGGCTTTGCATTATGCGTCTTCTTGTGGACATTTGGAATGCATTAGGTTGTTGATAAAATTCTGTGCTGATCGAACTATCAAAGATAGCGAGTCCCAAACTTGTGTAGATGTTGCCGAGAACAGTTCCATCGCTGACTTATTACGTAGCCAATAAATTCGTTCGATTTGTAAAACAAAAATTGTATTTCATTTCTAAAATGTTCACACAAATTCACTAATATTTTTTCCAAAAGTAATTCCAGTAAAAAATTGCTGGCAATAAATTGTCTCTTTTGACTAGTTGAGGGTGAGATAAATGAAAATCACATTTTCGTAATCGTTCCAAATAGCGTTCTGTTGCTACAGCTGGTAAAAATACAGGTTTCACGTCACGTGGTATCTTTGAAGATAAGCTCTTTGCCTGGAAAGGGACACTTTGATATAAAATCTCGGAAAACTAGACAAATTTACTATAAAACCTTTTCTAAATGTGAATTAGCTACACTGGCAATTTCAAACACACAATCTTGCACTCCTTTGTCGTCGATTTTATTGCGTAGGATTCGTTCCTGGCTCACCCCGTGCTTCAGCATTGTTTCCTGTGGTATACAGACACCTTTCGATCGATCCTTCCTCGACTGGGCTCGCAACAAATTCGCTATACCTTGAGCCTTGCCCAGATGAGAAAGTGCATGGTCGACATCTAGACTTTCACATTTTAACATTTTCACAAGCAAATAATAAATGGATGACACAGACTCTTCGGCATATTGTTCCAGTTCTTTGGTGGTCACAAACAGTCGATTCATCGGACGTTCTCTGCATTTCACTAAGCGCGAAAAGTACATTTTGTTGAGATTATAATCTCGAATTGCCTACAATGTGAAAATTAATTTCTCGAAATGTTCTTCACTGCCCGTACTTACCAAATGAATCTCTTTAATCACAGGATGGTCGGGTATTTTCGAATTCTTCGTACTGAACATGTTCTCAATGGCATCGTACCAAAATTTCAACCGTATTGTATTTAGTTTGTCGTCGGAAACCTACAATCGATTCTCTTTTCAAAAATTTATTATGACTTGGAGTGTAAAATGTTGATCATACAATGCTTGCGATTTTCGACACCTCTACGTTGAAAGCTCGAACTGCTAATGCACTTTGTCTATGTTTCTCTGCCATTAGTAACGTACACAGGAAATTCTCGTAATCGTATTGCCTGAAGCAGAAGGATAATTTGAGATATATCGTCGAAGCGGCTCATTTTATTTTATTTCGTTACCTAACCAAATTAAAGCAATAATTTGCCGATGCTGGATTTGAAATTGCATCGTTGACATTTCGCTCTGACACTGTCGATGTGAACTGTCGTTTGTTATGAATCTTTAATTCATAGATCGTCGGTAATTTGTTGGTTCTGACACAATTGTTTAGTAATTTTAACATTTCAGTAATATTTTTGTTTTATTTTTGTGTCAATTTCAATCCTCTGTCAGAACCTGTTCACCTTCCCTTTAGATGAAAGCCTGCTCACTTGAAGAATCTTTTGAAAGTTCAAAGCGGTTCACTCATACGACAGAATATCAATATTTTGAATATCAATTCCTCCTACAAAAGAAAATTGGTTATTCACTTTGATTTAATAGTTATTTACGTTAAATACATTCAGTGACATTTAAAACTCTGACAAATCAAAAATATCTAAAAAGTGTTCAGTATGAGCACGTACAATCTGGTCATTTGAAAGAGACCTGGCTAGCAGCACTGAGGTAAATGTATGTAAATCTACCTCAGTATTGCCAGTCAGGTCTCTTTCAAATGACCAGATTGTACAGTTGGCTCGATAAGTTTCACTGGTGATGATTTTGACAGATTTTTAAAAGAAGTGTCAATTGTCCGATAAGATCACTCGTGAATCGTTAAGAGATCAATAACAGCTGTCACCATAACGTTCAGCAAATAGTTTCTGATCGTGAAATTTTTGCATCACACTTTTTATTTTAGGACTTAACTCCATTTTTAACAATTATTTCACCAAAAAATGTGTGAGGCAATTGAACTTTTAGTTACTGCAATTTTTGATATCATCTTTCACATTTCACCCTACAACGTTGATAACAAATTAAAACGTGTTATTAATGACAGCTTACTCTTATCACCGATCCCGTTGAATTTATTGTGACATATAAAAAAGTGGCGCTGTGTTCTATGTGAAACAATGTCACATTCCATACATTTCTGGTCCCCATCACATATTATGTCTTCATTGAGGGATCTTATTTGACACAGTCATGGGTAAAAATTTGACACTTTTGAATAATGACAGCTTCGACCAACGATGATTTACTAAACGAAGACAAAAGTGACAATCTGCAGAGAAATACACTACACATCGCAACACTGTGTCTGGTATAGAATGCGTGGAATGGGCATGAAAGCAAAGGAAAAAGCAAAAAGAAAAAAATGCGTATGTTGAATGACATTTTGGTTTGCATGGAACCAACATGTCATTGCATGCATTTTGTTGAAACAATTCTCTTATATGAAAAATATGTCTAATCGACATGCGCATTCTATACTTAGCATTTCTCTGATGGACAATCTTTAAAAAAAAAATACTACCGGAAAGCGGTTGTT
Source organism: Pseudolycoriella hygida (assembly GCA_029228625.1). NCBI lineage: Eukaryota > Metazoa > Arthropoda > Insecta > Diptera > Sciaridae > Pseudolycoriella > Pseudolycoriella hygida. The sequence continues at coordinate 33,886,739 of CM055406.1, read as the reverse complement.
TGAGAAAAGTCACATTCGTTGCTTTGAAGTGTTTGTCTGGAAGTTAGAATTCCTTTAAAGGGCAAAAAACTGAACATTAAAATAAATACCAAAAGCTTTTTATATTTCTTTTATGAAAATGCTTTCTTCAATTCTCTAGATATGCATTTTTAAGGAATTTCACTAGGCCCTGATGGAAATTGTAGCAAACGTTTTAACCGATCACTCAACACAATTTATATATGAAAACCCTGAATCCAACTCACCGTGTAAAACACTTATTAAAATGAAATGGAAAGTAAAATCAAGCAAATCCAAGTTTTCTTTTTACTTAATTCGGCTTGCGCGCATCAGAAAAAAACTCTTAAGACAGAACACAACTTGACCGGTTGAACGTTTAAAGCACACTACCAACTTTGAGTACCTAATGACGTTTGTCATAATCAAAAACGAGCACAGTTGACAACTAACGATCGATAAGTAGTTCGTCATAGCTCACGCCATCTGTGTTCTTTATGATCGCTCAAAATGTCTCTAAACTGTCACTCGAATTAATTCAATTCTATAGTTTTGTGATACAATAAGCCAGGCTTTCTATCTCGTATATGCGAAAAAAGAATTCACTGTCACCGTACAATATTGCCGACCTTCTTTTTCGCATGTATTGGGAAATGTAACGTAGGGAACACTCGGACCTCATTGAGTACACACCGCGATTTTTATCACGTTAACATTTTTCCCATACTAAGTCTCACATGGCCAACATCTTTCTAGAAGAATGTAAGACTGTATCTCAATCAGAAAACAGTGATTTGAGCGTTCCTACGTTACATTTTATCCAACTACACCGTGGAACTACCCATATACAATCCAGGTCTGGATTGCGAACTTAAATCAAACAAGGGTTACAAAATCATTCAATTCAAAGTCAACATTACTATAAAATGTCATTTTAAAAGCCATTTTAAAATCGTCTCTAGCCTTTAGTTTGTGTCACAAGTTTGCGTCTTCGAGGCAGCTAGCCCATCTCATTTCAGATTGATTTCTTTTTTCGGTCACGTGACATTTCTCCGCCGCAAAAAACGCCAGGGGCCGCTAATAACGCACTCCGGACGCTAATAACGCCCGGGACGTTAATAACGTCCGCACTCCGGGCGCTAATAACGCCCAGCTATTAATTCGGTCACTATTGAGCTTCAAGAATAATTTGGAAGTTATTTAAATTCAGAAGCTTAGGACATTTCAATGTACACATCTCGTTTTGTATTGTTTTTATTCATCCCTTTTACTCAAATTTTTAAATTTCAAAATGGTAGTGCTCAATGACTTTCATAAAGTTTTCATGTAGTTGTTTGATTTCTTATTGACAACTTTCTTAAAAATAAAAGAGCAGAAAAAAATTATTCCATCTAGTGGCATTCTGTATGATTCTCTTAATCAATCTCTTCCAGTGACGTTCTGTACTTTCCCCTTAGTCAACTCTTTCTAGTGACATTCTGTATAAGGAAAATGTTCCTTTTACTCAACTACTTCTAGTGACATTCTGTATTGGCGATTTGCAACGAAGGGTGCGACACGTGTCGGAAAAAAATCGAACATACTTATGTCTGACTTTACACTTAGAAAGTGGCGACATGAATGAGTAGTGAGCGCTATTTCAACATACTTATGTCCGACTTTCTACATAGAAAGTAGTGTCATCTGTTTAGTGTGAAAATCGCGAATAAGGAAAATGTTCCTCTTACTCAACTCCTTCTAGTGACGTTCTGTATAAGGAAGATTTTCCTCTAGTCAACTCCTTCTAGTTACATTCTGTATAAGGAAAATTTTCCCCTTCGTCAACTCTTTCTTGTGACATTCTGTATAAGTAAAGTGCGGCCAAGGTTTATTTTCCGCTTTTTGGAAAGACACCAACAGTCACCATTTTCTAGGTGAAATTTTCGGCCTTTGAAACTGCATCATGTTTTTATTTAAATCGGTTAGAAATCATTGTACGAATGTCATCTATATATTTCACGTTGTACACTTCTAGTACACCTGTAACTATCAACATTTTTAAAAAACTTATTACACAAAAATAAACCTTCACCGCATTTTAAAATTTTCCTCTATTCAACTCCTTCTATCGACGTTCTGTGTAAGGAAAATTTTCCCCTTAGTCAACTTCTTCTAGTTACATGCTCTATATAAAGTTATTTGTTAAAGTGCCATTTTGTAGCGTTTATCCAATTATTCAGCTGAACGTTAATAACGCCGTAATAATAATAACGGAGTGCGGGCGTTAATAACACCCCGGGCGTTATTAGCGCCCGTAGTGCGGGCGTTAATCACACCCCGGGCGTTATTTGCGGCGGAGAAATGTCCTGCCACCTCTTTTTTCGGCTTGTGGAGTTGTTTTTGTGGTTGATAAACGAGCCTAGATCAACGTTTATGAAGATCATTTTTCGAAAAAATGGGATCTAGGTTGGCGCGGATGACTTGTTATTCTATTCTAAAGCGTTGAGTAGAAAAAGACGAAAGAGACCGACTATATCTGCCTTTTTCTAACCAACACTTTAAAAAGATTAGAAAGAATCCAACTATATCTGTCTCTTCTTCGTCTCTCTTCGTATATTTAGATCCCATTTTTTCGAAAAATGGTCTTTGTAAACGATGATCTAGGTACGATTATCCACCAGAAAAACAACTCCACAAGCCGAAAATAAGAAATCAATCTGAAATGAGAAGACTAATGTCCACTTACACATTGAAAATTTCAGTATGCAGCATACGTACAGCACATTTTTTCATTGGGCAGTAGCAATAAATGAATAGGAACATACAAATGTTTTCTCAGCTGTATCAGGGCCAAATTGGTTACTTGCGTCGTGCATAACACTCATTATTGAAATTCAAGGAATTCAAATGTGTGTTACAAAGTACAACAAATTGAACTACAATATACTGTCTGACATACGTAATGATGTAGTGTAGCCAGTGTAGTCCGAAAAGTATCTACTACCTTTTCACGAACTTAGTCTGTAGGGTGTTTAAAATGTCAGTAGACGATTTAAATAAAAACAAAAATGTAAATTTCGTGTGTACTTTAGGGAGTTGCTAACGGCTCTAAAAGCGTACGACCGGGTGGGTGGGTGTCAAAAAAAATTGACTTTTTGAGCGTAACGCGTACTACTTGAATGGCCCCTAAGGATGTAATAGACATTCGAGGGTCAGAGAGTCACAGGTACATTACAAAAAAATCGTAAGCAAAAATTTATGTAGAAAAATTTGAAATGTATGGAACGTATGTACGCTTTCGTCATGTAAATCATGTAAATAATCCGAACCTGCCAGTGGCAGCTAGGAATTTGTCTAAGATAAGTGGTCCTAGTTTAGCCACATCCAGCGGTCACATAGTCATCCAGGATCCTGCACCTAGGCTACAGGTAACATTCGGGATCACTAACGATACCCATTTTTGCCGGGTATCTTTTCAGCCAACAGTGTCTTGTAATCGCTCCATGTTCAACAGTTCACCAGCCCATACAAGTTGTACGGAAGGAATTTTACACGTTTCTGCTCTGCAAATACGTCATTACGTCGTCGCAAGCGACTCCGAAAACGCATTTACCGAGAGCATCGACATGTAAAATATTGTACGTAAGTGCTTCCAAATAGTTGTTTTGACTCATAGGATTACAGCATTCGCCTTCGACTCATGCAGCAACCTTTCTACGAGTCAAAACAACAAATTTGAAAGCACATACGCAATGTACTATTTCCGACCAACACACTTTCCTCTATTACAGTAAAATATTCTTCAAAATAAGCCTATACA
>CM055406.1:33836871-33882443 GCA_029228625.1 Pseudolycoriella hygida | reverse complement strand
TCGAAGTCGGCACTAGGCTGCCTACTTGAGACCTAAAGCTGGGAATAAAGAAGGTAGCCTGGTGCTGAACATCTGTCCTTACTAAAGTGCAGGCAGGAGTGAGTTCTGTACGTCACATAAGTTTTAGTTCGGCACCAGGCTGCTGCTACCCTCTGCATTCAAAGTGTCATAGCTCAAACACGCAGCCTGGTGCCGAGTTGAAACTTATATGGCGTATAGATCTAATTACCTTCTACTCCTACCAGGCTGCCTTCTTTATTCGCAGATTATGGGCTCAAGTACGCAGCCAGGTGTCAAATTACAAACTAATACGATGTAATATACTCGCTACTTCCTTAAATATCGTTTTTATCGGACGCGCTCCTGCTTGAAATTTAGCCGCTATGATTTTGGGTCACTTTGACTTAATTGATTGTATTGTGTGACGTATACATCTCGTATGTGTTTATGTTGAAAATTACTATTTTGTATTATGAAAAATATTTTGTGTCGTAGTCACTTGTAGTCCCAGCTGATAACATTCAATGCACAAAACTATCAGCTGGGCAGATCATCATACACCACCTACACCACCATACACCACTCATACGCAACACTGTAATTTTTTTTTTAAATAAAAGCAAAATGTCAAAGAAAAAATTTTTTACTTGAAAGCACTGTCCATCTCGTAGAATTCGATTAGAAAATTTAGAAGAAAATATCGGTGATAAACTATTGTTAAATGTGTTTAGAAAGTGAAGAAATAAATTGCGCGTGCAGCTAAGAGGAAATTAGAAGCGTAAATCAAACATGGTCAGGTAAATAGAAAACTTATTTTGCGTTTTACTTGCATTTGGTATAGTTTGTGATTCCATCCCAAGAATTATTATTACATTTTGATATTCTCCGAATCTGTAAATGTATCATTTGCCCCGCATTAATTGGTTGAAACAAAGAGACATTTTCTAACCTAGTGATCACTCGTTGAACGGAGTTTAAAGTCATTCGCTAGTTTGCACTATCATTCATCAAAACGTAAACAATAAAAAATGATTTTTTGCGAATGACGTGACAAATAATTCATTGAAATTAGAAACTGCAACCATTGCTACTATTTATTTTCATCCAATATTCATTCATAATTCATTCATTCGCTATTGCCGAAGAAGAATCAATCGATTTGTAACTCGATTCGGCCATACAACGCAAATTTGTCGATGTTGCCGAATCCTATAACAAACTGAAAATTAAAAAACGGCATCTCCAAAATGTACACGAAATTCAAAAACTCCAAAAAATCGTGTAAATTCAATGAGACCCTCGTTTATCGTTATCCGACTGAGCAATTTCTAGAACACCCACACAGTCTATGGATGTTTGGTTGCATTTCGCATATCGTCAACAAACAACAACATTACAATGGGTCGATTTTGAATGTTACGGCCATTTTGAATGATAGCCAATATTTTTGTAACAACTCAATTGGCCATTTAAATTGAAAACTAAAGCTCACAAATTCGTGTAATTTCGAACCATTTTCTATTCGATGCATTCAATCAATTTGCCTTGGTAGGTTATCTAGTTGAGTTCAATAAAAAAGTCAATGTTCCCCCATTTCTGTTGACCTCAAAATTCAATTGCATGGTGATTATTGGTTCTGATTGATTGTTACATTGTTTTAGGATTCTATAATTAATTTTACACTCCATTCCCAAACATTCGAAAGAGACACACATCTAATTTATCATGTTTTGCAAGTTCGACTCAACGTTTTTGTTCGTAAAAATTAAAATCGCATTGTTGAAAATTCCGTTCTGCTTAAGCCGGCAGTTTCTTTTTAAACCGTTGTATCCATAATGTGTGTCATATTTACCTGAAATTCATTTCTTCGCGTCGAAAGGATTTCTTTGTTTATTTCGAAATAAATTGCATTCAGTTTGTATTCTGTGTGTTAAAATATCGGTTATTTGTAGTCAAACGCCGCAGATGTTTTCTTCAAACATTTGTTTCAAAATTCTTTCACCTAAAAATATCTTTTTCTATTTGTTTAAAAAAAAGTGTTTCGTTTTCTGAGTGTTAAGTAATGGCTATACCTCTCTTTTTTGTCAGATCTAGATAAACGTTTTTCACTTGTTGCACTTTAATTGTTTTAACGTTTCCACTTTCTACCAACACCTTCTTCTGTTTGAAACATCTTTTCAGCGGAATGTTATCTGACCAAGGAAACTCGATCTACTTCGAGATAGAAATTCGGTGTATAGTAACGTGCTGGTTGGAGTCTTGTGCCGGCGTTTCGTCGGCTGGGTTTTCAATATAGTCTCTAGCCTTAGGACTACATCATACACTTGCCCAATGTTCAGCAAAAATGTACATAAAATCGAACATTCGGCTGACAATCGATTTTAAGTCGGCGAAACTCAAATAATTTGTTCCAGTGACATTTACGAGAAAAATTGTCTTTGAGAGCCGATTAGGTACAACTTTTCTCTATATTTTTTGCTGACCATTGGACAAGTCTATGATGTAGTCCAAAGGCTACAGACTGTCTTGAAGACCCAGTCGACGAAACGCCGAGGCACGACTCTAGTGCTGTTTGAGAGAATCGTTATGTCTTCATGAAATCGAGTCTGACATAGGGCCAGATTTCATAGACTCCCTGGAATGTCATTTTCAAAAATAGAATAACGTCTACTGAATTTTATCTTGTCTAAGATCAAGGTCAGGTAGGGTCCGTTCTGTGGAATGACTTGACCTGATCTTTTTGGGGAAGATTCTTTCTTTCTTTAATCGTGATCGAACTTTTTAGGGCTTATGTTAGCATGTTATGTTAACATTCGTTATTTGTCTCAGTTGCTGCAAAGCCCTTCGTTCAATTATTAAGTAGCGAAAGCTTCTTTATGTTTTCACCTTTCCTGTACGACCGTCAATCTGTGCACCCCTCCTGTAACGTCACATTACATCACAGGATGGGCGCACAGACGACGGACGGTGACCAGAGGCGGATTAACCCCAGGGCAATCCGGGGCGCTGGAAAAATAAAAAAAAAACGAAATTGGCAAAAATTGTTAACTTGAAAATTTATTGCGAAAGGCTTAAAGTTTTGCGTAAATAAACAAAACAAAATTAAACGATTTGATGAACTTTTTTGCAATCACATATTCAAAGTCAGTACAACCTTGTTCACACGCAAACGCAGTCTTACAATCACTCGAAACGCTCTGTTGTCAACTAATGTTCGTATCGCCTGTGTCGGCAATGTATGCAACCACATTCCTGATTCCGGCCGTTGGACGGCCAAAAACCTTTCTCCTTCATCCCGTTCTTCGAAATGTAGCTTCTTTACCAAGTGATTGTGCATCATTATTTCTCAGACCATGGTTGAGCTGGGAAATGTGTTTCAAGGTGCAGGCGCTTCCATTCGGTAAGACCATCCTCGTTTAGAGCAGGTGAATTTAACATAAAGCTTACAAAGGAAGATACTGATTGTACTGATGATGAAAATGTTGGCAGGGCCGCAACTCCTAGTCTACTAACTCCCAGACCACCACAGTTTACAGGCAATGATGACAAAGTTTTACTATGAACCTGTAAGCTCTTATTTGAATTATTTTGTCATTGACATTGACGCTCAGACATTCACACCTGTAGAACAGTTGCGTTATGGAGACAATTAGAAGAGATCAACATTTCGGCATCTAGTGCCAATCTCCAGTCAAGTCATGCACCTTGGTATGCTGATGGTCGTGATGGACAAAGTGCTCAGTTGATTGGACTAGCGAACTGTAACGGAAATGTTTACAGCTGCCATCTGTTGAAGTTTGTATGAAACATTTCTTAAGAACCTAAGCGAGACAAATAGATACGTCAGGACTTTGTCCATCACGACCATCAGCATATCAAAGTGCATGACTTGACTGAAGATTGGCACTAGATGCCGAAATGTTGATCTCTTCTACTTATCTCCATAACGCAACTGTTCTAGATGGGATGGGATGGCGCAGGGGTGAACGCACTAGCCTTCCACGCAGAAAACCCGGATTCGATCCCCGGGATTTATAGGATTTTTCTGTGTTAAAAACATGTAAAGGATCATTCCTAAGTTTACCTAAGCTTCATAAGTTGGATAGTTGCTATGGAGCAACGAAAAGTATCAGAAATAAAATGCTCATGTAACGTCACAAGCATACACAAACAGCATACAATGCAAGCCAGCGGAGACTTGGCGCACTTGTCAGTCGAGAAAAGAAATTGATGGGAAAGAACGTTGGCGTATCCATATTAATTCTCCATAGATGGCGCTGTACTGGACATACAACACATACGAAAAATATGGCGGGACAATGAACACAGTGCGAATGATGATGGCCATTCCAATTGGATCGCACAAAACGCAAAACATCATCACTATGGTTGTTGGACCTGTTAACCTCCCAACAATAGCATCGTACATGTCAACAGATCAAAGGAAAAATGAAATACTCTTAGGCATGAGACTGTAAACTAGAATTAAAAATATATAGATGTCAGATGTAATGTAACTAACCATAACCAAACGATTAACAATAATAAAAACTGTTCTAGATGAGTTAATGCCTGAGCGTCATGTCAATGACAAAATAATTCAAATAAGAGCTTACACGTTCATAGTAATAAGTAATACGTAATGAGTTGTATCCTAAGATCGGTTGTCAGACGTGCACACAAATACACAGCTGGCTGAATCGGTTCAAATCTGGTGTAGTTGTGTGTGAAGAGCTGTCACACGGCTTACCGGTCAATACATTGTTGGGAGCTGCCGGTATTCTACTCCTACTGCGCTTTAGTGGGCTAAGTTCTGCTATAGGTACAAAGGCGCAACATTCAAAAAATCCTTCAGAGTGTAAAAAAAATACTTAGAAGGCGTGGTTCGGAATTCACGTTAAGCATGTGGTCCCTAGCGCTAGGTCATTACAATACCATGTAAAAGTACTTTCACTAGCTATAGCAGCAATGGTAGCCGAATCTGTTACTTAAAAAGTGTCCTCCCGGCTGAACAATACCATACGCTATTATTATTATTATATCCTAAGATTGATTCCAAGTTTGCTGGCTTTAATCCGTAGACATTTGAAAAGTGTTGAATGACTTTTCATAGTTGAGTTTGCTCAACAACAAATTCTCTGAATTATTCTGTGCCGATTCTGTGGCAGAAGAACCAACGAATTCTGACCGAAAATCAACAATTGAGAAAATAGGTGTGTTCGTTAATGATTTCTCACAAATTGATGGCATACTTTGTTACAATTTTTCTGGAAATGTACTAAACATCCAGCGATTCTAGTTCTTTCATGCACTAAATTCATCCTTTCTTTACTGCTTGAAACTTCTGGATCTTGAATTCGAAGTACGCAGCCTTCAGAAAGTTGCAACAAGTGGAAGCATGTTATTTCAGCCGGGAAGCCGGGTGTCAAAAAGTGATGTTAAGAAATGTTAGAGCCAATAGCGAGTGCGTTATGGTAAAATAATAGTCAATTTTATATCAGGCTGCGTACTTTGTCATGATTCAAAGTCAAAAAGAAGACAGTCTGGTGTTAAAAATTGAAGCATATCACTATGAAGGCATTAATGAATTCTTTACAACGCACCAATTTTCATCTTGAAAGCAGGCTGCGTTCTTGAGCTATGTTCGTTTAAATGTAGATGGCAGCGGCAGCCTGGTGTCAAATTGAAATTTAGTGCATTGTAAAGCATTCGTCAATGCCGTCACAGTGATATGCTTCAATTTTTGACACCAGACTGCCTTCTTTTTCATGGTTCAAGGTCACATAGAGGGCAGCCTGGTGTCAAATTGAAAAGTATTGCGCTGTAAAGTACTGTCCACTATATTCAAGTTGCCCAAAGATCATTTTTTGACACCAGCCTGCCTTCCCGGACTTGGTTACTGCAGCACCACCTTAATGATTTCTCATATATTGGATATTCGACACCGAATTTGTACAAATTTCCAAATTAATTTGTTCATTTGAGCCAATATATTTTATTCACATCTCAAATGGCACAATTTTTTCTCACACATTCATTAAAAATGTAAACATTTTCATCAAAGTCACCACAAAGTCAACACAGAATTGCTGCAAAATTAGAAATATTTGTAATTCTCAACGATCGCCTTTGACAATTGCTGATTTCGTAAAAATGACAAAATGCAATGAATTTGCTGAGTTCGACAACGCATAATTGCTAATGTGTCTCCACACTTAACTGTAAGTCAATGCTTCTACCGTCAATTTAATATGGTTATCAAATTTTTCAATTGATTCCTTGAAATACGTTATTTTCCAGGGCAATTTCAAAGTCGTTCTAAATTCATTTTTTTATTTACCTTAATTCGCCTCTGACGGTGACGTAACCGAATCAACTTCTTCCACCTCACTCTATCGTTACTATCATATATCTATTATTTATTACAGGCGGCTGGTAGTCAATCTTATGAAAAATGTTTGTAAGAAAGCTCAGACAACGATCTCTCGAAGGTAGCCCGGTACTAAAATTTCAAGTTACCACAAAGTTGACACGGTGGATTAACACACGCTGCTTTAAACTTTGACTCACAGCTCTTTGTATTATCTTTAGGCCAAATAATAACTGCTACCTAATACGTTATATAGGCCATTCTTAACGAAAAGTGCGACATCTACTATACTCGTAACGTCGATATCACAAACTTAAGATAGTCATCTCCAAATGTCAAAATTCTCAAATAAGTTAATCTACTTCAAATGTCAAACGTATAGAATGCGCTGCCATTTATTTTCGTTAAGAAATGCCTATAGTGCAGTTTTTCCCACGTGGTATGTACCTGCTCTCTGCTCTCGCAGCTTTCATTTAGAACTGAAACCTCATACTCAGAAACCAATGGATCTGTCAGAAAAGCGATAAAAAAATGTGTCAAAATGCAACCTTTGTTTTCCTTTTCATTTAAAAAACAGCTTCGACCTTGAAACATTTGTTGATAATTTTTTTTTCTTGTGTTTAGTTACTGAAAAATTGATTGGAGGTGGGACAGCTTGATTGATACGAAGAGGAAGGAAATTGGACACTGAGGTAAATAACAGAACTAAAAATTATTACAAAGACGTAGTCAAATTAATCAATTTAATTCAATAGAATTGACAGAAGATGCTGCGATAACCAACATTGAGCAAAGAGAGAAAGAGTTAGCGTAGCAATCTACCATTCGGCCACACATTAAACAGCATCTACGTACAATTATCAGAGATTTACGTAAAACTACATATTTTTAGGAAGCCAACAAATAACTAGTTTCTACAACAAATTTCTATTTGATCAATAAGTTAGTCTTACATCATGAACGCGCGATCGCAAGTATTTGAATTGACAATGGAAGGGAGAATGGTGGATGAGGCAGTGGCCAGTATATTCCATACGGTTTTGTTTCATCGTAGCCTTGGTAAATTTATGTATGCCGACGATTCATCGTATTCCGTTGGAACGGTGGGTCACATGGACGTTGACTGTGATTTCATTGACTTCACCTATGTGTGTTGTACATCACAAAAATTAGATCGAACACTAAAGAAAGAGATTAGCAGATTCAGCGAACAGCTACGCAGCAATGATAGTTGCGGTTCAGGTCAGATCAGTTTAGAATTCTTTCAACGAAAACGTAGAAGCTGGCCGTTTCAAATGGAATGCATACCGTGGGAGGTGTGGACGGTCCGTTTAGAATTAAATAATTTATGCAATGAAGACGAACGACAAGTGTGCCGGGAGCGTGTTAGTGATATGTTGAGCGATAAAATTTTTTACATCACAGAAGTGATGAATCGACACGATTATGTGCCGAAAATGCCGAGCCAATCAGAATTGGATACCATATTTGATACAAGTTATGCAGATATTCAACCGTATTTGTTCACATGTAGATTTAGCACGGCTGAACCGAATGAAAATTCAGTTGGTCATACAATGAAAAAACTTATCAAAGAAACGTTGTCATTGTGACTTCATTTTTGGATTTTATTCACAATATAGAGTAGTGTTTGCTTGAATATATGCAGGACCTAAATTCCCCATTTTTGTTTTTGTTTTTTTTCCTTTTTCGTAGCTTTAATGTTGAAGAAGTAGAATTCATTGACGTGTGTTATTTGTCCTAATTTCGTATGCCTCCCATACCACACAAAAAGTTTTGTTCATTTCATTTAAAAAGACGTTACGCGTCTTATTGGAGAATTGTAAGATGCTTTTCATTCGCATTTGTCTAATACAAACTTCTAAAAACCAACAAATTGTCAATAAAAGAAAGACGGAAGATCTTCACTCCCCTTTCCGCATTTGACTATTTATTATGTGTTCAGCAGTAATGGCATTACAAACAAACAACCAGATTGTAATTTGCTCCAAAAAAGCGTACCCACCACGCTTTTTCAATTTATTCAAAGTTTACGCGTACGGACTTCTGAAAGTCCATAATTTCTGTTATAAAGACAGGACGAAATTGTTTTGCAATTGAAAAATCCGTTTTGACACGAATTTTGGAATAGAATTAGTATATTCAAATGTAACGGACCTTAGACTAAAACAAAATTCGTGTAATGTAAGATGATAAAATTTAAACGAGTTTTTTAAAATATAAAAAGTCAATAAAGGATCGGGACCCGAATAAAATGATCGAACAACCCGACCCGGACCGAAGCCGACCCGATAAAATTTTTTGAAACCCGAAGACCCGAAATGTTTCCAAACCCGGCCCGGACTGAATTCGACCCGATTAAAATTTTCGAAACCCGAAACCCATGAACCCGAAAAAAACAAAAAAACAATTCGGGTTCGAGTTCGGGTCGGGTTTTTCGAAGTTTCGGGCAACCCGCTCATCTCTAAATGGAACTCAGACAAATTCACGAACTCAGGTGCATAAAGAAAATTCGTGTGAAAAGAACGAAAATACAGTGAAGAACAACAACTAAAAGGAAGCTCCTTTACTAAGGGAATTTCCGCATGTTTTGAACTTTGAAAACAAGTGAAGAATTTAATCGCCCGATCCTTAATACCCTAAACATCCCCATACCTGTGCAACATTCAACAGATTCCTCAATAAAATAAATTCCCAGTATAAGTTTCAGTAGTCATCCGTCATCAGAAATCCTCTTAAAAAGGCCTCTGTTTGCTGCAATTTTATTACAGAAAATGTTCTAAGCGGCCGGTCCTTTTTCTAGCGCCTGAACTTCTTATCTTATCGTCGTCTAGAACATTTTCATGGAGAAGAATTGCAACAAACAGAGTCTTCGTTTCAAACTTGGCAACCCTTGGCACCAAACTGCCTATTTGAGAAGTTTAAGTTAACATAAAGAACGCATCCTGGTGCCAAAAATCTGTTAATGTAATCGAAACCGCAGTTACGAATATTATACGTCACATCAATTACAACGCGGCACCAGGCTGCCTACTCAATATCTCGGGCTCGGACATCTTTATTCAGAAAACTGGCGGGCACGGGCTTCCCGTTTTCAAAATCGAACGGCACGGACAGGCGAAAAGTGATTCAAGTACGCAGCCTGGTGCCGAGTCGGAACCAAGTGAACATTTATGTATTCGTTTCATCATCCAACATTGTGAAAGAATTTTTTTGGCAACGGGCTGCCTTCCGGAATCGACGTTAACACGCTTCGAGCTTCGTGAGGTTGTCTAGAAACACAAAAGTGTAGTTGGAAAACAGAATAAAATTTTGTCTAATATTCGGAACAGGTTACAAAGGTGTCTTAAGCAAACACTCATAATGTAACGTTGTTCGACCTGACCTGATTTTGAGCTTGATCTGATTCTACAAGATACCTGGCGAATAGGCTGATTTCTGTTTTTAAAACCTTGTTCATGTTCCAGGTGAGTCAAACTTCTTTAACTCAGATTCAATTCAGGGGTCGGACTATTCTGATTTCCTGCTTTAATTTTGCCCAGAGATTTGATGACTTGTACTCATATTATTGTCTACTTCAGTTTGAAACTCGAGGTCAGGTCAAACTATCGGTTCTTCCTAAACAGCCTGAACAACGTACAAATACCTACGCCGAAAACTTATTCTTTTGCATCGTTGTTAACAACTTTTGTTTATTCCATTACATTTACATTTTTTTTCGTATAAAATAACATAAATTGTGCACTAAACTAAGGATTTTTGGGCATGTCGTTGAACTAACAAACGTCTTCAAAGCACAAACAATCATTCGATCAAATTTTCAAGCTTTTTACTTAAAGTGAACAAACTGCACTGAAACCCTCATTTCGTTGTAGGTGTATATCTAACTGAAATTTTTCACGAAAAAAAAACATTTACTATTCGTGGACGAATAATTTAACATTTTGTTGGTACTAGCTAACGAAAATTTTGTGATATAATATCTCGCACAGCACCGTCGATATTATGGGCTTTTAGATGTAGTAATGCCGTTACTAAATCGTTATAGATACAGAAAAGTTAATTGAGAACACGTTTAGATTAAAAATATTTATTTTAAAATTCGACGTTTACTTTAATGTAAGGAAAATTGTTCTTTTGACGCAATCTATCCAGAAATTATTTTTAGTCGCTTTTATCAAAGAAAGCATGTGTAGTATACGTTTTTGTACGTGAAATATTGAATACGGTGCTTCAAATTTGTTGAATCGTCGTCCTTCGTATAGTAAAGTGTCTGTGCGCTGTCATTAAACCTACTTAGTAGTTTATTTATTTTTCCAGAGGAAAGTTTAATAAAAATTGTAAATTCAATTGCTTTTCGCACTCCGAATTTGAATGACAAATTTTAAGTACTTTCGAATAGGAAAACTGGCTTAATAAATTGTATAGATTTGTTTATATATGTAAAAGAGAGAGGCACATATGGAACGAGTGATTTATTAAATATTTTGTAAGAAAAGTGAATTTAAAATTCCAAATGTCTATTTTTTATTCAAATTTTCGATAGTGCAGCGGATTAAAACGAAAAAAATATGGCTGTTCACAACCACTCTCGCCGCCTGTGTTGGATTAGGCCGTAGAGACATACATGTGGGTTTTACTCTCTCTGTACTCTCTAGATCCCACTCTGATTTGGGTCTCAACTTTTCGACTTTTCCTTCCGCTTACTCACAGAACTTACTTTCATTGTCTTAAGAGAAGTAGTATTTTTGAATGCTTTCACAGTCCTCGATTCTGTTGGGACCTTTAATAGTTAAGATATCAAACATTCCGGAGCTAAGGGCCCTCCCGTAAACCTCCTTTATCATTTCTATCGTGTTCTGTGCCTTGTGTTCATTTCGACTCTCGGTCATCATCGACAGCAACGAATTATTGTCTTCAATTTTTTTCTAGAAATTCTATTTCCTACGATGTTTACATTTATTGCAGTGCTTGCCGCACTGTACATAAAGTATCCAGTTAAAAGTGAAATAAGTTTAACAATACATGAACCAAAACACATCTTTTGCAATCTACAACAACGAGTCTACGTATCGTCAGTAAGGCCTGTTTTGTTCCAGTATTTTTCCATAGACTGTGTCACGTCCAGGTCTTGTTACCGAACCTCAAGTAGTGACATCTATGTTTTTTTCATAGCTGAATATTAACGTCTCAACATAGAACTAGTCCATTTTCTCTAGTGGCGCCATCCAAGCTTTTATAGCTGAATAGAGACAAACATAAAACTAGTGACACAATCTATTGGTTTTCATCAATATCTTTGAAGATTTAACCAACTGCAAAGTTGCGATTGTTCTATTGTTCGAAACGAATAACTTGCACGTGGACTAAATCAATTACTTCATTTAGTTACTGGAAGTAAAATGCATACTCTAAGACAACTGACCTCTAACATTTCATGCGTCTACTACTGTCTTAATAGGACATTACATCGTTTAGTTCCTGAGACAATTTTGGAAATAAAGCAACACACTGAGCGGCAGAAATTAATTCCATCAAGGGTTTAGAATTTGCTAAATCTGTAAGGTGTGATCCGATGTTCATAAAATTGGAAATACATTAACTTTAGATTTTCCTAAATTAAATTTTTTTTTTAATTTTATTATGAAGTTTACCACCTTAAGTTTTCTTAAGATTTCCTTTCCTACAGAAGCTTCAGTTTTTTGTTCATTGTTTTTGAGTGAGAATGTATTCATCATGAACATCAGAAATTCGTCAAAGTCCTTTCAGACAAAAATAAGAATTTTTTCCACTTTCAAAGAAATCTGAAAAGCGATGTGGATCTTATAGTTCTTTTTTCATCACTTTAACAGTTTTATTCTCGGTTTTTATTCAGTATCCAGAGTCAACGAAGTTCAAAATTTAGCTATAAATAGCTTTTGTAACGCAAATAAGGAAAAAGTAAAATCACTGTTCCATAGCAAACACAAATCCATTTATTGAGATTTTGTTAAGATGTGGAAAGAATGTGTAAAGGACAAATTCAAAATAAAAAAAAATAAGATTTTTAGATAGACAGAGAGAGAAGCTTATCTAGAATTTAAAAAAAAAAACTTTAAAATAAGAATTCAGCGCTTTAGACTTTATAAAAACTCGAAATTTGCAACAAGATTAAAACAGAACCGAAATGTTGTGAATACTAAAAGCAGCAAGAAAAAAAAGAGATAAATTTCAATGTTATTATTGTGTGAGAATAGTGAATGACAAATGAAAGAAAAAGAAATATTGTAACTGAAACGACCAAAACACTAATTTTCTTTTTTATTTTTTTATGATTGTTGTAAATATTATTCACTTACATGTCTTTCTATTTAAAAAAGAAAATTTATTTTAGAATTATCAAACGAGTTGTGTACATAATTTTTTGTGATTTAAAACATTTTTTATGTAAATGATTTAAGAAAATAAAATTTAAATATATATCTATTATATATATTGATAATTGTTTTGTATACTTTCTTGGTTCTTGCTCTCACCCAGTAACGTAGACTAGACATAGGTATAGACTGGGCTTATATAATCAGAGTGCGTTACAGCTATGCTTCGGTAGTTTCACTCTGGTGAACATGACACTTCTGACATAAAAAATCTGTCAAAATTTTCACGAGTGAACTTCACTTCATTAGCCGAAGCAAAAACTCTACTTTTAATCGTCACTTTGACAGTTTGAATAGACCGCTTTTTGATCTCAATATTCCATGTTGTTTGCAATTTGTGTTGATTTTTTGTTAAAGACCCTAATTTTTACATTCATTGCTCTCACCACTCTCTACTTCCTTTGGTTGTTGTAATTTAAAGCAAAAAAAACCTCTTACAGAGGAGGTGTGACTGAAAGTGTTGAAAAATTATTCCGCTGGTGGATCTGGCATTTGTGACGCAATTTTTTGAACTCAACGTAATTTTGTTTAAAAATTTGCTTTGCGAATCGAAGCTTAATGCGTCACGCCCCTCTGATTTCAGAACTTTTGTAACTGGAAGAAAATAGTTTTACCTTAGATTTCACCCTTTTCTGATTTCAGAACTTTGTAAGCAGAAATAAAGACTTGCGTCACACCTCCTCTGTAAGAGGTTTTTTTGCAGATATCAGTACTTTTGTTGTAACTTTCAATCTGCAATAGTTCTAGAGGTATGAATCATCCCTCTGGATTCTGGAACTGACGTTATACCGGGATTAGGCCATATTTTCCCAAAACCATGAAACGCGTGTTCGCTTAAATTCAATTCTCTACAACTTCGCCTTTAGAATGAACTTTCTAACTGTCATAGTTCTAGAGATATGGGTCATCCCTCCCAATTCTAGAAGTGGCCATATGCCAGGATTGGGCCATATTTCCTCAAAACCCTGAAACACATGTCCGCTAAAATTTAATTCTCTACAACTTCGCTTTTGGAACCTACTTTCTAACTCTCATAGTTCTGGAGATTTGGTTCGTCCTGCCCAATTATGGAAGTGGCCATATGCCAGGATTGGGCCATATTTTCCCAAAACCCTGAAACACGTGTTCGCTTAAATTCAATTCCCCACAACTTCGCCTTTGGAACCAACTTTCTAACTCTCATAGTTCTAGAGATACGGAATACATTTCACGAAACTTTCAAAACCTTGCAACGTCAAAAAAAAATTACCACAAACAAAGAGAGAAAGAAAGAAAGGTTTACCAAATTGACTAATTAAAAATATTCGATTTGAGTTCATTTCCATACAAAATAGCAAAAATTTTTAATTCATATCTCCGGAACGACCGAACCGATTTTAATGAGTAAAGGCTAAAATTTTCCGTAGAATCCGGGAAAAATATTTTCCGGGGGGTACGTCGCACGGAGGGGAAGTCAAAAAGTTTCCGTATATATGTTCCTTAGTCTACGAAAAAATTTCTTGTGAATTTTTTGGTGTGTAAGACTTGCGTCACGGCCCCTTACTACCGTGGGGCCATGATCGCCTCACGGTCAGACATCGACTATCTTTTGCACCAATTGCACATAAAAATTTCAATTAGACTCTTCATAATAACCTGAATGCATGAGGTGAGGCAAGTGTCGAAATAGGAAATAGTTACATGAATGAAAGATAACTATTAAGCCACCGGCCACCGGGTGCCAATAGTGTCTTCAATATACTGTGGCTAATGGAATCGGGTGACAATAGTCTCTTAACTATACTACGCACCCGGTGCCATTAGTTACTGTATATTTTAAGGAGACTATTGGCATCCGGTGCCAAAGCCACAGCATAATAAAGTGATTATTAGCACCGCGTGCCAATAGCACTTTCTTTTAAGAAACCCGACGCGCATAGCTTTGCTAAGCACTAGCACTAGAACCTCATTTGTTACATTCTTCTAAACGTTTCTGGCTTTCAAATAAAAATAGCTACACAACAATTTTGGCTCCATGTATGAAGCGTGGAGCTGGCGAATTTCTTCTGAATTTCGCGATTTTTTGACTATATTTCTCTTGCGCACTGCCTAAATGACTTCTGATCAAGTCGGATCCATAGAAACTTTTTGTCAAGAACTCATTTAGGATCATCCTAGCGCGGTGGCCCCATACCTTCAAATTTTTTGGACGACCTTAACGATCATAGAGCTAGGGGATAATAAATGTCAAAAATATGAATACGCATGAACGAGACAAAAAATTACATTAAATTAAATTCACTTTGCGCAAGAGGGGTATTTCAAACAATCAGCACGATAATTTTAAAATTTTTAATAGAAGGCTGGCGTTTGTCAAACTCATGACAGTACCATCGGTAAATGGCTTAACTCCATCGGCAACCCATGCATTGCCGCTACCATATCACCTGGGGAAAGAATGTTTAGGCCCGCACGAAGAATGGGTCCTATGTGTTTTCCACGACTTTTGTACCCGTCAGATGACGAATCGGCAATAAAAAAATGTTCGTCCGTTTGTCTGTCACCGCTATAACTCGAGTTAAACATGCCAGATTTTCAAAAACTTTCTTCTCAATGAAAGGTAATCGAAAAATCGTTTATGGGATTGAATCTGGGCACTGTCGGCCCAAGGACCGCCGAGCCAGGACCGTTTAAGTGGTTTTTAGAATTTCGTACATAACTCGAGTTTTCCGATTTTTAAAACTTTTTTTTTGTTCGAAAGGTCTGGGCATATCTATTATGGAAGAAACTTTTTTGATTTTGAGCTAAAACTGAGCCTCTAGTACGGCCAACGCGTTTTTTCTACATAAACCGAGTAAATCCAGTAAATCTTATCCGATAATCGAAAAATTGATTTCGGAACGGAATTTGGGCAAAATTGGTAGAAAATTTTCGAAGTACCGGTCGAAAAAGTGGTCAAAATCGTGGTTTTTTGAAGGTCGGTGAAACTTTTTGACTTATATCTCTGCTAAATTAGCACGAAAATCGTCCTTTAAGGTTTTGAATGAACGAAGTGGACATCAGAAATTCACGAAAATTAAATTAGTGAAAATATGTTCGGGCTGTAGTGTCTTTAGTATGGGCCAAACTCACGCTACGCGACCCCACACAATATTCCTTTAATGATTATGTTTTTTGTGGAGTGTTGTAGAAAAAAAAGACGCGAACTTTTTGGATATGGATGTATGGGTGGTCAGAGGCATCTCCTAAGTGCTCAAGGTCAGTCCTAAATTGTTTCATGTTTGCGCCCGGAAAATCCAAAAAATCGATTTTGAACGAGACGGTATTGACTCGTTTTCCATCCATGTAATTTTGGTGAATTTAGTCGTTTCGGCTGTTTCCTAATTTCTCTTTTAATAAAAAAAACATTCCACAAAAACAAAACTGAAATTTTAGCTGAAGAAAACAATTTAAAATACACGTTATCAATGTTACCATTTATTACCATTTGCTTTGTTGACGTCGCAGTATATACCTCTACCAGCAACGCCATCTTACTGTAAGTTAAGCATCTGATTTCTCATAAAAAAACTTTAAAAAAGAAAATTCACTAAAACTCTGATAACTGTTACAGATCGCAAAATACAACGTAAGTATGGATATCGTTTGGAAAGTAGGAACCTTAGCTGGAATCGAAAAAAAACATTGTAACGGGAAGCAAAAAACAAAATTTAATTTTCATGTTTTTCTCTCACCATCCGGGTGCACATTGCATAGCATACATTCGTCCACTTGTGGGTGTTTGCTCATTTGAATTTCTGCCCAAAATTCGCTTACAGCACAATTACAACACAATTATGCGTTCGGACGGTCGCGTAAATTTTCTGCTCCGTAAAAATATATTTAAGGCCCATAACTTGTGTGTTAAAATATAGTCTACATTTAGGCGCTCAAATATTATATTTTCGCTGATATCCGTGGACAAAGATGCAGTTCAAAAAAGTAAGTCAGCATTTCCCTTCCTAAATATGTTGCCTTTTAAAAGCAACTAAACTATTTTTTGGTATTGAACCTTGTCCCAGAACGACGAGTTTTTGTGCAAATTTTTACGATTTTTTCGCCGTTCTCAGAGTAGGTAGGATCCCAAAAAATAAGTTTAGTTGCTATTAAAAGGCAACATTTTTAGGAAGGGAAATGCTGACTTACCTTTTTGAAACTGCGTCTTTGTCCACTGATATCAGCGAAAATATAATATTTGAGCGCCTAAAGGTAGACTATATTTTAGCATACAAGTTACGGGCCTTTAAATACCAAATTGTATTCGATTTGTAAATTAATCGTCATGTCAATTAAATGTCATACGGTTGCGAGTGTTACAAATTTAGTTATTTTTCAAGATGGAGATGATTAATTGAAAAGTTGGATTCAAGGGTTACACCATGGACGATAACCTTCACAACTAGCTTAGACGCAAAATTGTCTATATGGAATTGGCCATATACCAAACCGCATAATAGCACTTGAAAGACAAACACACTACATCAAGTAAAACAAACTGGATAAAATAAAAGTATTTCGAAAACATAAGGTAAAATGAATGGAATGAGGTAAATCCTGAACGACTTAATATGTATGTAAACTGTAGTTAGTCCAACCACATGCTCGAACGACGGTTAATGTTGTTGGTTATTGCTGTTTGCAGTAATATAAGTATAAGAATTACAACTCAAGCAGCGGTCCGAAGCTGTTCCGAAGAGGATAAAAGTTCACAAAACTTAACTACGTCAATGGAACTTGTGGGGAAAAAGGAGGTCAAAACACTCCGGTGTAAGAACCTACGCTCATGCCTTCTGGAAAGTGCGAATGCTCCAGCTAGAGCTTGTAAAGTCGAAGTTGAAGCACATATACAACACAATTTTACTGAAGTAAGGGAAGCATACGTGTTGGCTCAGTGGTAACGTACTGGCTTTCCACCAAGAATATCCGGGTTCAATCCTGGTGGGGACAAATTTTGTATACGATTTTTCTTCAATGTATAGCATGAAAATAACTTTCCTAGGCGCACTCAGACTCCATAATTTGGGTAGTTGTGAATTTGGTGCCGCAACGAAGAATAACATAGAAGAATGACAAATATGACGTCACCCATATCCGATAAATTCTGTGTACAAATATCTGAGTCTGACTTTGGACGGAGATATAATTAGCACCAGAAGAAATCCTAATGGTAAAATGCTAGCTACCGTTAGGCGTGGTCCGGAATTCACGTTAAGTATGTGGTAATGCCTGTCGGTAAAACACATTGATGTGGTAAACCGACATTCTAAGCCCTAGTAGTTTCCGACCTAGTACATCATAGATGGGTGCAATTTACCACTGACACAGTAAAAACGTTGGTAACGAAAGGATCTATAAGTGGATCCATGTGAGCAAAAGTTCACAAAAAATGATCCAGGCTCTGACCCAGACGGGTTGTAACGGCGGATTATTATTATTAAGGGAAATATACGCTGATATGTGGATGCATTGGCATATGGTATAGTATAGTATAGAAAACTATTGTGAGCGAACATTACTTATAGACATCAATTTTACATCAACTATACAACAAAAGCAATTAAACTCTACAACAATTTTATAAAATTCTAAAATTTGTCATGTTGACTTTTGTCATTTACATTTAGTGACACATAAAAGTGTTCTTCCCAGATGCATGACGAAAGAAATTTATACCTGGTGGTGACTATTGAGTTGAATTCGACTGACTACTTGTTTTTCTTAAGTTTGACCACTCAAAGTCTTTCCGGCATCTATATCATGGCGAAATAAAAAGATTCTTTTCTCTGAAGGCAGATATAATTATTTCTTCATTCTTACTTTCTCTCTCACATCTTTCACAGATTTGCATGTGGGAAGCAATGGCGCTAACTAACCCAGGAAGTCGTCGTGTCTGTGTGTATGGCACAATTGCCGTTTTTCATAGGTGGAGGGTAATTATATGTGGAGAAAATTACAGGTAAACTTTTGGTTTTTGTTGTCAGTATAAAGTGAAGGACCACAAAAGCTAATTCGCAAGTAATGCCATAAATGGTCAACGGAAGTCTCTACCTACCAACTACACTTTAAGAACCTAAAAGAGATCCTCCTGCCTGTAATCGTGGGCCTTTCTCTTACTTCTAGTATCAAAACCAAGTATTTTCTTATTTAATTTTTCCTTAGTTTTTATTGAGAATCATACAACGATATTTCCTTAAATTTCTAATTATATTATTACCACATTGAGGCATAAAAAATGCAAGATACGTTACATTCTATGAACTAGTTGTTTAATTTAGAGATGACTCAAATACCAAACATTATTTACTTGGAATCGGTAGTCATTAAAGAACCATTAATAAATCAGTCTAGTGCAACAAAGAATAAAATCTACCACATTTCATCAAATAGAATTTCCATTCGAAATAGACACTTAACATTAAATTGATTTTCCCATTTGTTTTCGGTTTGTAACTATTTCACAAAGCCATTTCTTTATTCGTAAATTGAAGCAACAAAACCTAAGTTAAATCAAAAAAAAATGTTAAACAGTGTTCCACTGATTAATAATTTATTGACACAAATAGAATAATTTGCATGTTCCGGTGTTGTATGTGTAATTCGTTTGGATATAAAGTTTTGTAAAGTTTTGCGTTAATTAAAAGATAAGACGGGAATGGGTTTTTTATTTACTTCGTGGATGTGGTTACAAAAATGAAATTCGGTCGCCTACATCCTTTGTGATGCGTCGCACAAATAACTTCTTCCAGTGAATTAAATTAAGTTGCAAAATTTACAAACAAAGAAAAACTTTATTCATCAATTTTTCTGGTGCCAAATTTTTTTTCTCTTTTAAAAGAAATAATAACGTGACTTTTTAAACTCCAATGCATAAAAAATTAGAAAAATTCTATCTCAAAAGTGATAGACGTTCGTCCTAAGTCCATTCGTGTCTAAATTAAATAAGTTTTTCTTTTTTTTTATTTGTGAAATTATTTGGATTTGAAATTTTTATTCAGTTTTCTCTTCGGCTGATTCTTCGCTGGAATCCTCTTTACGTTTTTCGATCCTTTCAACAGATTCTTTACTTTCTGCACTATCAGCTTCCGGTGCTGCCGCTCTCTCTTCTGCTTTTTCAGCTGGTAATTCACGAAGCAATTCATTTTCACCTTCTTCTTTTTTTGGCTCTTCAACAGCGGCTTTCGGCTCGACTTTAATTTCTTCAGTTGGCTCTACTGCTGCTGCTGATGCTGTCTCCTCTGTTTTTTCATCACGAATTTGACGCTCTTCTGATTTCAATTCTTCTGTTTTTCTTGTCTCTTGGCTCTCTTCTTCTTTGAGTGCTTCACCTTCGGCTGGTTTCTCTTCTTTGATCTCTTTAGCTAGAATGACTGGTTCAGCAATAGATTTCGCCTCTTCGGGTTTGTCAGCCTTCTCTTCTGGTACAGCTGGGATTTCTTTAATTTCACTGGCACGAACCTCTGGCTGTGGAATATCTTCAGACAATGATTTTACTTCAGGAACAACCTGCTTTGGTTCGACAGTTTCCGCAGCAACGATTTGTACATCTTCAACAGATGGTACGACAACATCCACAACATCCAGTTTCCGTTCAGCTGGGATTTCTTCTTTAGCTTCCGGAGCAACAGCAGCCTCAGCAACATCGGTGGCGACGGCCTCCTTCACCTCTTCTACTGGCGCTGACTTCGCTTCCGGTACAACAGCAGCTTCAGCCGGTTTCTCTTCTTCAATCGGACTTGTCTTCAAAAGATCTTCAACCGCGCTGACTTTGTTCTCAGAAATTGCATCCGAAACTCCTTCTTGAACTGGTGATACTACATCTTCGTCGGGAACTGGTAACGCAAGGGCGTATGCAACTAAGGTGATTAGTAAAGCAATTTGTACCTTCATTCTGCAATTGGAAAGAGAAAACAAATGAAAGTTATATGCGTTTTTTGAAATATTTGGAAATTCCTGCCTCTACACATGAAATACTTGATTTTAAAGTAAAAGAAAGTTAAAAATGAATGACCCACTGAGTTTGGACAATGGACAATGTAACAATACAAAAAGTAAGCTATGCCCCTAAGGGTTAAGTTGCAATAATATTTCTTTATTATTTATTTAACAATTTTTTTAAGTGTCGTTCGTTCATTCATATTGTTTGTGAGACAATCCACACTTTTAATTCGGCGCGGTCGAAGAATACAAAATTTCATGAAGAATTTCATAATATGTTAATGCGACGAAAAATGATCCGGTTAATGCACTTCACCATGAAATTTTGTATACTTTTACATAAGCCAACGTAACGTCGCACACCGTGGGTGGCAAATCGATGTCGCTACTTAGCAGTGCATTTTTACCTTTTTTCACTATAAAATTGTGAATAAAAATAATTGAATAATTGGAATCAGAAGAAACTTAAGTTTGTTAAAACTGAGAAAGAAATGACGTTCATTCTTCAGGCATAATAACATTTTTTTCGAAGTTCCTACGAATTCAAAAATAGTAGATTACAGTGGGGGTCGGAAGTAAGTCATTACATGAGGGATCAATTTTGTGTTTTTAAGCAAAAAGCTTTGAAAACTGTTATTTGACGAGTGCGGAGTTTGTATCCCGAGCCGAAGACGAGGTATACAACTGCACGAGTCAAGAAACAGTTTTTAAAGCGAGTTGCTTGAAAATACACGAATGAGTTTGCGAGTGTCACGAAATGATCCAGAATGGATGACTTACTAAGCAGCCCCCACTGTATGCTGTTTTAATCGGTGTCCCATCCCATCCGAAAATTCAGATATACATTGTAATGAGAAATTTCCGGTGGGGACCCTAACATACATGTAATGAATATAGTTTCCGTGTGGTGCACATATGCTATAATGGGCTAATTCCATGGGTAACTTATACATTGCCACTACCATGTAACCTGGGGAACGAATGTGTTTTGTCTCACGTTAATATAAATCACATTGAAAGAGTGAAAGAGATGAAATTCGTTACACAGGTGACGGTATTAAAAAAAATTAAAATTCCATTACCTACCACCATTAGCACTCGCCGAAAAAAACGCCGAATTTTTCGGCATAGTCTAGTTGTCATAACGATGTTGCATCTAAAAAAAGTATCGCCGAGAAAACCTCCGAATTTCAAATCGCCGAAAACATTTTCCTTTAACAGAAGCTTTCCATGACATTTCGCATACACTTACACTACACTACAATTTTAAAAAATGTCATGGAAAAGCTTCCGTACAAGAAAAATGATTTCGGTTGTTCGAAATTCGGAGGCTTTTTTAAGCGATACTTCTTAGAGATAGAAACATCGTCATGACAACTACACTATGCCGAAAAGTTCGGCGTTTCTTTCGGTGATTTTTCTTGGGGAAAGAGTTCATCCTTGGTATCCACGACACCTAGAAATTTTCGGAGAAAATTTTGTAATGCAGGGAAATCGAATGATTGCTGAACATGTCCACCGGGAAATTTATTTTGTTTCCGATACCGGGATATTTGAACGCGGATATCGGGAAGAAAACATTATTTGCACATACGGGGATTACCTCGGCTAATATTAATAAAACTCGCTGCTAGCAGATTAGCGTTACTAACACAAGCTAGGTTTCAGGTGTGAGCTGAACGCTACGCTACCTTCGAAAAATAAACTTTCAATCAGTAAACCAATTATCAAACACCTTGGAGTCAACTTCAATTATTCTTTTTTATATCAACGAAAGCATTTTATATAAACGACAATAAGCGACGCTAATGTTTTTCTATGTTAGGAAAAGAAAAGCTTCAGAGAGCGACTTTGATTGCTACAATTGGCTGCAATGAAATGACTCACATTATTCGTTAACATGTCTTGAGAACATTTAATTTTTTTATTTACAACGTGTATTCTCTCAATCATTTTTTATTATATTATTATTAGATTGTATCAAAACATATCACTTGGTCCTAACACGTCTACATTGCATCAATTAATGGAAAATTTTTCTTGTTTTGATGCTTAACAAGTAACATGAAATAAATTCAAATTCAGTTTTTATAACAAACGTTTCCACACTCTAATCTATGCTCTTGCAAGTGTAAGAGTCGAAAAATAACTTGAACGACTGAAATCGATAGACGATATTTCGAAAATAGTTATTTACATTAAAAACATTTAAACAACAATCGTCCGAAAACCTAATCGTTTCTAATGTAACATTTTGAACTTTATATAACAAAGCGGTTAAAAGCATTTAGAAACGATCGTTTAGTATCACAGGTCCGTGGTGTCTATGGGTTCAAATGAACTTTAAATTGACATATACATTCCAGTGAAATATTAAATAATCTGTTATGCATTGATGAACCGGGTCGATGGCTTGCACATATTTTGTTATTGGTACAAATGAACTCATAATGCTATTAATGAATTTTCAGCGATTCATTTATAAATAGGGAAGTGATGGATTCATATAGAGTGTTAGCTGAGAGAACGATTCACTGCGAATTTTGACCACTCACTAAGAACTAAAACCCCTTCCTAATTCCATATTTTTCTTAGATGATTTTCTTAAGTTCTTTGGTAGGTGTTTACTAGCAAATTTTCCGATATGTTGGTGGAAAGTACTAAATGTAAGGTGAGTACCCGAGAGATAAGCGAATGTTAAGATCCTGTCACAAGCTTCGTAATCATTAAGATTGTTTTTACGTCCCTATTCGCATAATAATGTAAAATTTAAAGAAAAACATATGAACGGTGTAAGAGCACAAAATTGACCCCAAAATAGAGAAAAATTTCCTCCTCCCAAGCACAGACAAAAGTTTCTTCCATAAATTGTCGGTCATGCCCAGATCTTTCAAATAAAAATAAATTTATGAAAATCTTCAAAGATTTACTCGAGTTATGTACAAAAAACACATAGAGCCCTAGCAGAGACTCGTTTTTAGTGCCCTAGCTAAGTCCAAGGACTCAAATTCAAAAAAGTTTCTTCCATAAATTCTTCCAGATGTGCCCAGATGTTTCAAACAAAAAAAAAAAATTGAAAATTTACTCGAGTTATGTATAAAAGACCAAAAACCACTTAAACGGCCCTAGCTCGGCGGCCCTTGGGCCGACAGTGCACAGATTCAATCCCATAAAAGATTTTTCGATTACCTTTCAGGGAAAATAAGTTTTTGAAAATCGGTTCAGTTTTACTCGAGTTATCGTGTTGACGATCGGACGAACGGACATTTTTTTTATTGTTGATTCGTCATTTAAGGGCCATGATCGGTGCTCCCCCCCCCCCTACTACTACAAACGCCGTTGTGAACGCAATAGACCCATTTTGAAGCACTGCGTTCTTCGTGCGGGTCTAGCAAGACATGATTGGTGGGAGTCGTTCATTCCTTGACAGGAAATTCGAAACATTTGTAAAAACATAGCAAACAGAAGAAAATTTTTTCGGAAAAGATAAAATCGGATGTCGCAGATCATAGCTAAGTCGACTAAACTTATTTCAAAATTTCAGTCAGCTTTCAGTATTCGATTTTTCACTTGAAGCTTCTCATAAACACCGTATAATATCAATATCTTAACTGAACTTAAACTTGAGTCAGTTCTGAAATAACAAGTGCCCATTAAAATCGTACTCTCTTTTATTAAACTTCCGTTCATTCAAATTGAATTATTTGATCAACATCTAAACTGTACAGAATAATATGATTGTGTCATGTACATTTCCCTTGTTACGAAAGCAATAATGAAATTGAAGTGACATGCGGTATGAAAAAAATTGATTTTGCAATTGTTTTATTATTTCTCATGAGATTATCTAGTCGTTAAAAGGACTGGTAGAATCACAGGCATATGATACCTCGATGACAAAATGAGTTATATACTTGGAAAGTCAATGCAGCCAATCTGAAAGTCAATAGCAAATCTAAGACAGTGATGCTAAAAGTATCGCTTCGAGCATTGTTATTGTATATCAGCCTTGCAAATTTTAGAATAGTAAGCAGATTAGAGCTTACAGCTCGCCACTTACGCCTTATACAAAACATCTCTTAATCCACGCTTTTCGTGCGGCGTGGGCTTATGTCAAAGTATTCAAAATTTAATGACGAAAGCGACGATAAACGTTGTTGTTGTCAACTTGTACAAATCATGAAATATCGTATACTTTCACATAAGCCGACTAATCGTTCGAATGCCTAAACAGTGGAAAAATATATTGCACGTAATCACACAGAAAAAGGGAGCTCACGATAAATAGTCTTTGTTAAAAATGCCAGCGTGCATTTCGTGTCTCAGAGAGGTTCTCCTAAAGTTTCTGCGTCAAAAAATTTGAGAGAATGTGTAGTAAATTAAACGACATGTTGAGTTTTCAACGCCGC
This sequence comes from Pseudolycoriella hygida, assembly GCA_029228625.1. Taxonomy (NCBI): domain Eukaryota; kingdom Metazoa; phylum Arthropoda; class Insecta; order Diptera; family Sciaridae; genus Pseudolycoriella; species Pseudolycoriella hygida. The sequence continues at coordinate 33,857,274 of CM055406.1, read as the reverse complement.
CGTCGCCACGCAAAGTCACCAGCAAAACCAATCTTGATACACAGTATAAGAAGTGTGGGTGTGGTCCCTTATGAGGAATTGATTGAAAACATTATTGTAAGAAAAATACCAAATGTTCTTTTGTGTTTCGCATGAAACAGAAACTGATCGATGATTTATTCCCAGTGGATCAATTTATATGTGGTAGTTTAACATCTCGTGAGAGTCATTTCAACATCAAACTGTGGCAAACCTAATCAACAGATTTCGTTTACACAAAACAATAAGAAATGGAGTGAAGTTTTATTGGAATTTTATTGACCGTATTCAGTCGACAAGAGGCGTATTATTCTGTGCACAACTTCTTCCACTGTATTTTCTTCTTCATTTTAATAGCATGAGCAAAATTCAACAAAGTCATTCTCTAAGATTATAGGTATTAAAAATTAGAAATTGAAGTATTTGAATATGCATCTTGTGTGGAAGTTTGCGGAGTTAAGTTCGAGAACATTTGAGTACAATTGAAAAAAGATTTTTGAAATTCCGAAAGGAGATTTTTACTAGGAGTTGAGGTTCTGTCGTTTGTCATTTCATGAATTAAATCAAGTCAGTGGGTGAGAAACATTGGCATCAGACAAAAAATATAAATTTGGTTATAAGAATTTGATTTGATGATAATTTTCTTTAGAAGACTATTTTACGCTTCGATTGCTATTAAAGGATACATTGATACCAGCGCCATCTTTTCGTGCAGCTTTACTGTACACGTTTGATGCAAATTAAAAATCATTTACCGGAAAATCTCTTGATATTCAAATTCTCCATAGAATTCTATCTTGACAAATTAATTGAAAATTAACCGATTAAAATCAACTACTGGCATAAAAAGGTCGTCCATTACCATTCAAGCTTGTTATTCGACAAAAGAAAACTATAATTACTGTAAATTTAAATGATCTTTTAAACCATTAATAACACTTAAAGTTCAGTGTTAATTCCTCTGCATAATTATGTCACGAAACAATTGGTGCAATTTTTAATGAATTAATTATCGACTGGTTACAGCATTTTTATGCAACCCGTAAAAGGTAAGAGTTTTTTTTTTGTTAAATTTATTGAAAAAGAATAAGAAGATGAAAAAGAAAAATGCAATAAAAATGAATTTATTTTTTGCGGTGTGTATGCAGTACACGAAGGACAAGAAAAATTCTTTAAATATTGGAATTTCTGGTTTCTAACGTGTATTAATATTTTGGATTGTTGATGCCTTCGGGCACTGTTATGCAATAGGAACCCTGCGCATACAATTTTGTGTTTTTACATCCCTTGTCTCGTCCACGTGCTATAAGTCTCTCATTGTAGTAAAAAAAATGTGTTCCTTGACACTGAATTGAATGAAAATGTTTCGATGGAAAAGAGGGTTTAGAGTTTCACTTGAAAATATTTTTGTAACAAATAAAGTATATGGAAGCATGACATAAATGCCACAGAATTTGCTATTGAACACATTAAAGAAAAGGTCCATTTCCACAAAAAAAAATGTTTTCTTTTTAGTTTTGAATTCTTTTCCACACCAAAAAAATTGAGCACTTCACTTGTTAGTAAAAATTAAATTAAAAACCATACAATCACAAGATGATTTATCCATCGAATTTTTCTAATGGGAAAACTCACCTGATTCTACCGTTTTTTCAATAAAAGAATAAAAACTTTGAAAACAAAAATTATGCGAACCGATTAATTCCAAAATGAACTAAAACGAAAATAAAAACAAAAAAAAAATTATTTGTATGGTTTTGTGAGAATTTCACTTTCTTACACCGTCAACAAAATCTGTTTGAACCATTTCTATTTGATCATCAGCTTTTATATACCAATGTGTGAATGCATTTGGAGGGGACGATAATGCTAATAAACATACAAGAAGAAGAAGAAGAGACAAGAGAGCTTTACTGTACAAGCTCTGTATTCAGTTGAATTTAGTGTATAAAATATGCAAACGGAAGGATATTTATGTGTTTCTAAAACATGCAATAGAAGTTGATTATTACATACAAGAAGTTGCTTGTTTTTGAATCTGTCCCATGATTAACGTAATTTCGAACTAAAATTGCACGAAATCTACAAGATTTTATTACAACACCCTTGAGCTTCGGAGCTTCGGAACTTCGGGAACAATTCTGGTGACGAAAATTTCTCGAAGAACACCAATAGGTCCAATAGGCTTCGAGTAGTTTTCGTTGAATATTGCATTAATCATGGGAGAGGTCAGGGAGTACTAAAATGTTCCATGTGTTCGAAAACGAAAACAATGTAAAGTTTATTCTTAATTAAACGAGACACTTAATTGTTTCTTACATTTATAATGACTTAATGAACCAAAATGAATTAATAACAAATTGTTTATTCATTGCGTGCAGCTCAAATTTTGCAAGCTAAGAAATTAGAAATGTATGTGGGATGTCTTTCGTTACATTTTAGACAAATTAGCCATTCTCGGTAAGTTTAGTTAGAATTGATCTCAGGGGGAAGCACATTTTTGAAATGAGAAAAACGGACTTTTCAACGAAAAATTCGTGACATCACTTTATTTGCTGAAAGAAATTTATTTTCTATAAATACCAAAAAGGTCGTTTTTCTTCTTTCCAGTAACTTAATTCAAGGCTATGCGATCTTATTACATCTGCATAATAAAATTATGAGCGACAACGGTGTTTAAAACAAGATAACCCAAAAAACTCGATCATTTCTTAATGATTGTGTAAAAAAAGAGTCAGTTTAAGGAAGAAGATTTGTCTGTGTTCAAGGTTGTATTGAAAAGCCTTGGTGTGGTTGCAGTGCGGAACATATAAATATTAGACTAGTCGGCTAAAATTATTGATGATGTTAGTACACTAGCTATGCAAAACCATCACTGTTTTTTACGTATTATCACAAGATGAAAATCTTCAATTGCAATAATTTCGATTAATTTGTGGAACTATCGTTTTCTCATAAATTGCGGAATTTTGCCACAGTTATATCGTATAAATACGCCAGCTAAAAAGTTCTTATGTTGTACAATATTGTTGGAAGCAGAGCTTTAACGCACTATTTTCAGCTCAGGTTTTGGTTATCTCAATCTCAGCTCAGTTTGGGACGATTTCTCAATCTGGAACTCAGATCTTTTGACACTTTGTTCCCAATCCCGTTCACCATGTAAAAATCAAGAGAATCTACGCGTGCCGAAGAGGAACCTGTCGAATGTGATAGGTTCTAGTTCAGCCACTCTTGAAGAGTAGACAACATAGTCGCCTAGCGTCCTGTGCCTCAGCTGAAGGAACTTGGGGCATTCGCATATAAGGCGAAAACCCGTTTCGTCTTGCAAGGCACAGGAGCACACCGGGTCACCTAGAATCTTCATTTTCGTTTGGTGCTTGTTGAGTCCGCAATGCCCGGTCACCGCTCTCACGATCCTCCTCACTCGGTCCCGGCTCATCGTCAGGAGCTCTTTTGTCCATCTCTCGTTTGGAGTGTGGAGGAAGCACTTGATGTGCACTCCTCCATCATACGCTGTCCAGCTCTTACCGTGTTCCACCTTCACCCAATCCTTCATCACTTTCGCATAAAGTGAGTACGGGACAGGGATGCGTGGTTCCGGTCCGAATATGATAGCCGTTGAGTCGGTTCTTGCCAGCTCATCAGCTTTCTCATTGTAATCCACTCCCGAATGTCCGGGTACTCAAACCAGTTTGACCCGATTCATCAGCCCTATCTGATTTAGGTGTTCCTTGCATTCTTTCACCAACTTGGAATTCACAACGGGTGATATCAGCGCTTTTATCGCTATTCGTGCATGTTAATATATCTTTGTCTACCAGTCCTTCTGGCAGAAGTTCACGGGCACTTAGGAGTGCCGCTGAAGTTTTCGCCTGGAAGATGACAGAGAGTGAATCTGTGTCCGGTCCTAGGTGATATATACCAGCTCAAGTCCCTTCGTTCATCTTTGACCCGTCCGTAAATCCAACCCATTCGCTACTAGGTAACGTAGTTGGCCACCCATTTACCCATTCGTTCCTATCTGGGAAGATCGCTTCAAAGTTCTTTAATTCTCGCTTCATGTAATCCCGTGGCATATCAAAAATGCTATCAGAAACCATGCCCGGCGGAGAAACGTGGAGTCTACAATCCGTTTTGCGTCAACCTTTCTGCTATAGCGAAAGCTTTCGCCTTCATTACTATATCTACAGGTGGCGCCGCAAGTAGAAATTACAGGGGCGCTGTTGCGTTTGCTGTTTTACGTTGGTCCTTACCGAAGTGGGTCGATTAAGAGCCGATCTGCGAAGGTCCACACCGAGGGTAAAATCAGTACCGCGGGATTTGGGGCCCAACGCTTGGTTGAGGTGCCTGTTGGAGCTGTGGGTGTTTGTGGAGCTTCACGCTTTGAATTTGAAAGATTACACCCCTTTAGGGCAACTGGGTCGCAGAGAAGGTAGCAGAGAGATGATAGTATCTCGGTCCCGACCAAGGACTTACGAAAGTGAACGCAGGGCTTTCGTGATAGGTGGAGCTAAAGGCTTTATGTTTTGTGCGCTCGCGCTAATTATCATTTTGGGAATTCCCCGCCCATGAGGGTCGCTGAAAATAGAACGTCACTGCTCTGGTTGGAAGAGATGGGATCAGTTATTGTTAACATACATACTATGCATTTTCCTTTTACACTGAACCGATTTTCACGACAACGAAGTATTCAAGAAACAAAATCAAATGTAATATGATGAATGACCCATCCTCTTCTGTAATATAAAATTATCTCGAAAAGACATTTTCAAGCTCGAGTCCGATAAAATTTATTAGTATTTAAAATACAATGATCATTTCTACTGCGTAGTGAAACTAAGTTTGTATGCCTTTTTATTTTGTCAATATTTTTTTTAAACAAATTTGTCATCATTTCTTATTTTGAGTGCGTGGATACATTAGCTTACAAAGCAATTTGAGCGAGGCAGTCGCTGTAGAAAAAATGAAATAAATAAAAGTGATAAATAAATAAATAAAATTCGAGAGATTAATCCGTAGGACAACCTTGAAAACGGTGAACTGGACAAATTTCAAAATCAACGATTTTCTTAAAGAAATGAATTTGCAACTAGGACACATACATAGATATTGTCATCATTAAAAATTAATTTTCTCCTTAGCGAAGGAAATTGCATTCGTTGTATAACCCTGGTCACGGAGAAGGACGCCTGGTGGCAAAATGTTATTTGTTATCTGAGGCGAGAAAATAATGAATTTCAAATATAGCGAATGTTTCCGGCCAGACCAGAGCGAGGGCTGTAATTCCCTCGAGTTGGAATTTAATATTCTCCTCAACACTCCATGAAACAAAAACAAAATGACAGTTCATGCGAGAAAATTATTTTTTTGACGACATGTTGTTCATGTACAATGTGAATAAGTTGGACTTTGAGAAATTGTGATCGACAGCAACTGTGTATGAGATTATAGCATTCGAGGGAATTCTCACTCTCATTGACAACCTGAAAATATGCAATCAACTGTGGATGTATGCGGCATTAGCAACTTTTTGCCGAAAACAGACCGTAAAGTACAGAATATGTTTTCATCTTTCCGTTCATTGAGAGTTGCAGGAATTCAGTTTTGAGATAGAAAAATTCCTATTCTCACTTGACAATTGCAACACTTGTCGTCATGAAATCTAGTATAAACGGAGGAAATAGAAACATCGTACATATTCTGTACTTTATCGTCTATTTTCACAGACAATTCATGTATGAAAATTTCTACTCTCCCGCTCTTATTCTCCGTGGGTGACTGCAAAATAGAAACTCGAATTAGTAGATTATGCAACTGCGGGGAAATTTTTTTATCTTGGCTCCCGTGCCGAAGGTGAGGGTTGTAGTCCCCCTAGTGGATGAACAAATTATCCCGCAGTTGAATATGCTATTTTATTCGCCAAAGCAACAAAGTTTGACTCCGACAATTAATGTATTATTTAGCGCCCTAGAGAAGCACTGCGGTGAATATTAAATGTTACACACTTGTCACGAAGCAGTCGAGGTTCACCGAGACTTCTCGTGACAAGTGTGTATTCTTTTTTATCACGAAAACGGGACGACAACATAGAACCGAAGAGAAATTTCAAATTACACTCCCTAGTCGATGTAATTTGACATCCGAACGACGCGCGTATGTGATAAAATAATTAAATTACATGCGTCGGGGAACGAAACTGATGCGTCTATAATTACCGTGCACTGAAATCACAGTTAAGTGCACAACGCAGTACTTTTCTACTTGAAACCAAGTTAAAATTGTACTCTGCGTTTTCATCTTTAGAATTCAATAAGGTTGTTATCAACGATGAAAAAGAATCTGAATCATTAACACGTACGTAGTCTTGAACCAACTACAAAATTCGAATATGAGCAATCGGTACACAAAGTACTATTTTATTATAATGAAGGGAGTAGTGTTTGAATCAGTAAACCATCGAACAATATCAAGACGCAGTACAAATAGTTTTAGTTGAAAGTTGTGAGCTATCTGTACATTTTATGATACAGTGACAACTTTTTCACTCAACCACGGAATTCGGTAAGGATTCCTGCAAAAAACCTACGGTATTTTACTGATTTGTGCAAACAATAATACAAATAAAATTACACAAGAAATTTGTGGGAGAAAAAAAATTGCTTGGAAAGACTCGTACACACCTTATACTAAATGGTGGGCTTTTCAACCCATAAACTTATTATGTAATTCTAATACTTTGACAGAAGCCTACGTCGCCGTCGTACTAAATGCATGGCTTGGTCAATGCAGAGATATATTACACGGATGATATGATTGGGTAATAATTTTATGATTGAACAAATATTCGCTTCAAACATTCTCTCAAGATTCAAATATATCCGCAAACGGATTCCTTTTATCGAAGTAATCGTTGTTGAATACGTAGATCGTGACATAATGAGCTGCTTGTTTGTCGACTCAAACTATAAACAGTGGATTTTTCAAATATCACATATCGGTAACATATTTGCTAATTCTATGGAAAGCCATCAATTCAGTGAATCGAAATACAAAATTGAACCGATTTTAATTGAGGGAGTAGTCAATTAAATGGGGAGTCAAGTTGGGTTGAATATCGACTCACAGAAGTGCGATCTGCACTTCTTGTTCTGACAAATTTATGACGAAATAGTTCATAAATTCAACTCGGTATTCGAATTATACTCAACGAAGATTTTTTTCTACGGTTCGGATTCGATAAATTGGGCACAGCGACTATGCATAAAGTCTAATTTATATTCGATAGACTGAAAAGTTTATCTACACTCTTAGAAATGGATTTGATTCTTTCATGCCCGGCATAGAAATTTAGTCGGTCAATTCGACACAAATATTAAAAGAGTACTGGAACACATTCTGAACTGTGGTGGTCTCAGAATTAGACTGACTCTATTGAACTCATCTCTCAAATTACCCAGATTTATCAGACGAGAATTATTATTTGTCTTGCCGAATTGGCCTTAGAAAGATGGCAAGGCGTGAATGATTTAACAACCTTCTATCCAGGGAAACACAACCAAAGGGATTGGAACAAAATCGTCGTCGCACGTATTATTAGAGATTAACTTAATTTTTCCAACAGTTCGGACATCGCTCCGTTCAACGCTCAGCAGTGCAATGAGTAGATCAATGCAATCTCAGCATCCCATCAAAACAAATAGGAATTCATGCGTTACGCATTGAAGCGTCAATTTCCGTCCTTTTTGTTCTTGTGACACCTTTTCTACAGCAACCAAATTGAAACATTGCACCGGTGCGGTGGTAACTCATACGTTTTCATAAATATTTGGTATAGCGTCTCTCGCAAGTGAGAGGACCAACATTATCATCATACTTTATAGACCGTTTATACCTTCCAGTGTAAGGTCTTTACGCGCGGTGGTCATGGACCTTCTCCATACCTTCCTATCCTGTGCCAAGTAGATAGCTTGTACGCCCAGTGAAAGTCCCTGTATGGATGGATTTATTGGAAAATATAATTCAGTAGTACAAAAACAATATTCACTTAAATACTAAAGAGCTAAGTTAAGCGCGTATTTACGTTAATCTTCGTCCTGAATTAAAGCACTGAGGCCGCCCTCGTTGGGCCTGTTGTGCTGCATTTTCCTTATCAAAAACTTTTAGACGCTCTCTGCGGGTTCTATTAGCCGCTTGCTTCTCGTGATAAAAGAAAGCACGTCAGTTAATTTAAGCTTTAGCTGTTCCTCAGGGGTCAAATAGAAGTCTCCTAAGAGCTTCGTCTCACGGGCATATTAAATGCTTCGCCGTTTCTGGTTCTAATCCACAGCTCCTGCAAGTCGAACTTGTAATTATTCCCATCTTGCTGGGGTGGTAGTTCAGACTATTGTGACCCATTAAGATTCCAACTAGGCCTCTCAATTCTTTTCTGCTGAGACTTAACAGAAACTGGACTGGAGGCCGCGGGCGTTTATTCATCTCTAGTGGAGTCTTTCTTCAACTTTACCGGCATTACAACCCATTAAGGGTCTAGGCCTTCTCCAACATGCTTCTCCTATCCGCAGCTAACGTCTTCGAGCTGGTTACTCCCACAGTTTTTAAGTTGACAAAAGCAGCGTCGCTCCACCGGGATTTGGGTCGCCCTGTACTCCTTTTGCCCTCAGGTTTGGATTTCAGAATTTTTTTTGGAATACGGTGTTCGTCCATTCGTTGTACATGACCAAGCCAACGTAGACGATTTATTTTCGTTATCTGACCATATCGGGCTCTCCAGAAAGCTCTCAGAGCTCTAGTGGAATCACGCTATTAGAAAACTTATTGAACAAACTAACATGTGCTACATGTAAAAATCTAAAAAAGGGGAGTATACATATATGACGAAACATTCCATGGGAAAAACAACAAAAAATAATAACAGACACAAAATTTCGTTGTTTTTTCTTAACATCTACGGAACATATGACTTATCGAGTTAAAGTAGAACACATAAACACGCATTCTATAGCATAGGAAAAAACCAGAGAACCTACAAAAATATTTCAAAAGAAGCTTCGGTTATTAACATTATCTGATTTATTGAACAAAATAAAGTAAACAAAACTAAAATGTTAAATGCAATGATATGTCGGCAGTTTGTTTTGTCTAGAGAATCTTTTCAATGGATCGGCCGTTTGACATTTCAATTCAAAATATTTCATTGCATCATTTTAAAACTTTCATATCCTCGTAAAATGCTTTGCTAGTTGAGAAGCGAAATAGCTATTTTCATACAGTATGCAACGAAAGCACTACTTTTAATCGATCGTTTTGGTTCGTAAAGCAACGAAATGCAGACCTCTGAAATGTGCGTGTGTGTGTGTGTGTTGTGTGTCTGTGTATATAAGAAAAGTTTCTTCAAACTTCGGAATTCCCATGCGTCTCTGTATTTATATACCTCGAAACTGATTGTAACATTCGTGTGAATGTGTTGCCTCGTCCTCGACTCGGCACACATTCACACTCATGTTACAATCGGTTACAATACAGAAACACATGGAAAATCCTCACTTTCCGTCCTAGTGATTCAAATAACTATTATGTAACTTTCGTAGAAAAATTGAAAAAAAAGTTGCATTGAAAACTTTACATTCACATGCCGAAGTTTTTTTTTATTGCGTCAATATTTCTCCCGATCGCTACCAGGAACTAATCTAAGCAACCGGTTCCCGCCTGGATACTGTCGAGAGTTGAACCACGTTACGAGCTACAGTCTCAGTGAAGATAAGTAGGGCATTCACATAAATAACGTGAAGTTCCGTTTCTTCGTTAATGCCGCAGATGCAGGTGGGATCATTAGAGGCTCCTTCAGCCTCTAGATGTAGCAACAGGCGACATACGCGCCTTCGCTTCACTATCAGAGCAGAACAGACGGAACAGACACAAATAAAAGGCTGAGTCATTGCATTTTTTTTGCATCAAGGAGCAAGAACCAATTCAAACATATGCAAGGGACCTTGCGTTACAACGGGGAGGGGGGGGGTCTGAAAAATGTCGATTTGAGCGTTACGTAATTTATGAACGGCACCTACGATTTACCCGATTTTTGTAGAAAAAACACCTAGAGATTCAGTTTTAGGGCCCTGGCTGAGTCCAAGGGCACAAAATGAAAAAAAATTTCTTCCATAAATTGTCAGTCATGCCCAGGCCTTTCAAACGAAAAAAAAGATTTATGAAAATCGGAAAAGATTTGCTCGAGTTGTGTACAAAAGGCCAAAAACCACTTAAACTGCCCTAGCTCATTGGCCCTTGTGCCGACAGTGCCCAGACTCGATCCCAAAAAAGACTTTTCAATTACCTTTTAGGGAAAAAAAGTTTTTGAAAATCGGTTGAGTTTTACAGGCGAACGCGGACGGACATTTTTTTATTGCAGTTCGGCATCTAAGGACCATGATCGATGCTCCCCCTACTCCCGGGTCGAAATTGGGGTGGTTACAAACGTCGTGATGAACGCATAACACCCCTTTTAGAAGAAATTCGTTCTTAGTTCGGGTCTAATAAATTTGTCGCATTGCTGATGAGTTCTTGATCAGACAGAATCTGCATGTTGTGGATTGACCATCATATTTGGTTAGAATCCAAGCTATAAGAAGCAATTTAGAAATTTATGTTCTCCCTTCGTTCACTTCCAGTTTCAATTCCCAAGTTTGGGAATTTTCCCGCTATTTTGTTCAATTCCCGAAATACTAGTTTCATAACCACTTGATATGTTGTTGTTACATGCAATTAGCCACTTAGTACCCACGATAGTCATCATTTAATCGTTATTGGCTTAGAGACATTTTTTTGATTGTTCAATACAATAAGATGCTGAGATTATTCCAGCGTTTACGACGAGTATACGTATTAAAATCTTACACACTGAATCATCTCCTCATAACTCGTGTACTTATTTTGTAATCTAAGTTTTACGCATTTTAACTTAAATATTTCCTTTCTTATCAATAGTTAGGTTGAAGAACATTTTGTAATGCATGTGATAGTAGAAGTATGATTTACGATTAATGAATGTTTACACTGTCTCTTTTACCGAATTGCATTAACGGCCGGATACTTAACGCAATTTTCTCATTTTTCCGCATGTAGTGTACATGTTTACGAGATGGTAATTGTAAAATTCTTTAAGTGTTCTTTTGTAGGCTTGAGAAACATTCAAACATAACAAACCATTGTCAATGACTGTAAAAGCTATCGGCATTGTGACATGACGTCACATATATACCACAATTTTTATGTCACGTTATGAACTTCTAACATCTCAAAAGGTTATTACACAACCAACGCAACAAAAGTTTATTGTATTATTTTCTTCCGATGAACGAGCGATAAGCTAAAATTAGCTCTTTGTGTAGAAAGAAAGTATACATTTCCTTCAATCCATTTCAAGTGCGTTTTGTTGAAAGAAAAACATATTCTCAGCTGATTCTAATCTGACGATCGAAAATTCAGCATTCACGAAACCCTTAAATTGTTGTCATTGAGCTCTTCAATAAATATTAGTTCTCTGGTGGTTTCCATTTGATGTTCGGTGATATAATCTTTTAATACCACAATGTATTGTGCTTTTCAAAATTACTCAAATAAGGCGACTTGGGACTGAAGATATATGGAACCTTATTTCAAAGTTTTGTGCTAAACCTTCGGATCATCTGGGAAATATCAGCATAATCAAAAAACTATCACGTGGATCTTTCCTGTGGCCAGGAGAACTCACAAATTGTAGCACAGAAGCCCTGAGAAAAACTTCAGAAAACTCGTATGTTCCACATCAATGAAATACCCGACAATCCCAAAGAATGTTACTTAATACTTACTCGCCCCATCAATGTTTTTTACCGGCATGCATTTTTTGGAGCACATGCTTAACGTGAATTGCAAACCACGCCTAACGGCAGCTAGCATTTTACCATTAGGATTTCTTCTGGTGCTAATTATATCTCCGTCCAAAGTTAGACACAGAATTCATCGAACATGGGTGACGTCATATTTAGCATTCTTCTATGTACGATTCGTTTCGGCAGCAAATTCACAACTACCCAAATTATGAAGCCTGGGTGTGCCTAGGAACGTTACTTTCATGCCATACATTGAAGAAAAATCCTATACAGAATTTGTCCCCACCAGCATTGAATCGAATATTCTTGGTGGAAAGCCAGTAACTACGTTACCACTGAGCACTGACAGAGGGGTCTAAAAATGACAATTTACGTAATTTATGAACTAGAACAAAACTACAAAAAATCCTTGGCTAAAATAAAGTCTATCTGCTCGAAAATATGATCTCAATTTGGAACGAACATTCAAGTTTTGAAGACTCATAAAATTTTGATTAACTAAGAAAACAAGGGTTGGTTTGGTCTATTCAAGATACGACACGAAGTAGAAAAAATTTCGACTCGACAGAGTCGCTGGAAACTATATTTCATCAATATTCACGAATCTGTTTAACTAGTGAGATAGTGAGCCCGCGGGAGACTTATACCGTCAAAATTGGATAACATGTTTTCAATATATTTCAAATTATTGGTTTAATCAATCAATCAACAATTTGTTTATTGTCAACTTAGTACAAGCGGACATCAAAAGTTCAGAAATACAAACAGATAATTACAAATATCACAATTTTCAAAGGATAACTTTAAATAAATTAAAAATAAATTAAAAGAGAGTTGTTAAGGATCAGGGTAATTATTACAATCAGTTCGTTAAAAGTAGAGCAAAGTTAAAGAATAGTAGATTACGTTCTATGCAGTGGAAATATTTCATTTCGTGAACTCGGGAACTCACTAGCGTTAATTTTTGAGCAATTCGCTTCGGAATCTGTTTTTGACAAGGGTAGAATTTGCATATTCGAGCCAAAGGCGAGCGAGTTCCCGAGTTCACAAAATGAATTATTTTATTATTTTGTTCGCTGTTCCATATGAAAAGAAGTTGTCAATGCATGTATATTTACCCACCATCAAAAAAAAACCACAACCACACATTTAAAATTTAATTTTTTCTCGGATTTGAAGAATAGCTCAAAACGAAAGTACACACGTTGACTGTCATATTTTCGAACACCTGCTCACATCATCCGAACATTTGATGGTTTCAACCGTTTCGACTATAATGTTGGTACTAAAACGGTGACATTAGTTGTATGTAATGAGTTTTGCGGATAGGACAAAATGTTATCACATGTGGACACAATGCTATTACATGTGGACACAAATATCGAAAGAACTCTACATGCGATAGACCTCATTACATGGGGGGAAATATACATGTATTGACAGCTTTTTATATGGGACAACGAATAAATGAAATATTTTCCCATTGTTACATGGTAGTTTTGTTACATACGAATAAGTTCGTCAAGTACCGAGTCAGGCAACTGCAGTAGATTCTTACGGAATTGATTCCGAGGTAACGTCGCGTCAATAACTGAGCATGAGTATACACGGTTAAACATCTTGCAAGCATAGTTGAATGGTGAATATGCAGATAGTTGGGCTCTGTTCTCTGTTTTTTAGGGTCTTGATCGTAGCATAGGCGAAGTGTTGCGATCGATCAAAATGGAGTGAATGAACAGTGCGCAAGCATTCATTCTTCGATTAGCTAAGGTTTGCAGGTCATGTCGAGAAGAGAATATCTTTATTTACACACAGCGTATCCATCAAAAAAAAATTACAAAATTGTTACAGCTAATAAGCTAAGTCAAAAATTTATCACTGATATTCGACTAGTTATCATACAGGTTGGTTGGTTGGTTGGTTTATTTAGGAAACATAATTCAGTTCGTTACAACAGTTTACAAAATACACTTAAATACTATGAAGCTAAATTAATTATATCTCCGTCTGTTTAACGTCCTGAATTGAAGCACTGAGGCCATCTTTGTTGAGCCTATTGTGCTGCATCTCCTTCTCTATTAAGTTTAAAATCCCATTTCGGGTTCCATCAGTCTCCTGCTCCTTGTGATAAAGGAGAGCACGTCGACTAATTTCAGTTTTAGCTGCTCTTCGGTGGTCAGATAGAAGTCTTTTAAGAGCTTCGTTCTGAGACCTTTTAAAGCCGGACACGTGCATATGAAATGCCTCGTCGTTTCTGGTTCTAGTCCGCTAGCTTTTTCGTTCCCCTGCACCCCTGAGTGACTTGGTACCCATGTCAATGTGACTTTATTGTCTCTTGACAGAGTTTCCAGAGTCTCGAAGCACTGATGAACCAGTTTCGACGAAATCTTGACCGATGACAGCGCCTCTATGGACGATTCACTGTCTGAACAGATCAAAATTTTCTCATTTCTGATGCCATCTCGCTGCATCGTATCTGAACTTTCACAGATGGCGACTATCTCTGACTGAAAAACGGTGGTGTATGAACCCAGAGCCATGGATACATCGTATTCCAAGTCCACTGAGTGCACACCTGCGCCCGTTCCTTCGATCTGTGTAAACCACGACATCCGCCTCTGCTGGAGGTGTCCCTAAATCCCATTCAGACCTCTTTGGCAGGTGCGTTTCGAAACTTCTTTCGAAGAAGAAACGCGCTCTCATAGAGTCTTCTGGTATATCTACCTCGCTGGACTCCTCTTTGAGTTGCGAGAGAATACTTGCATGACCAAAATTTCGATCATGTGCAATCCAATTTCCACCTTTGTACAGTCTATACACTATCATCTCGGCTTCCTGTTTTAAAAACAGGTCCAGCGGCGGTAGTGACAGTAGTATCTCCATCGCCGCTGTCGGCGTCGATGTCATAACTCCAGTTATGCTCAGGCATGCTAGTCTCTGTATGCTATACACCATACAGGTGGTTCTTAATTAACCACGTATCCAATTAATCAAAAATGAAATTGAATTTTAGAATCTGAGTCACAACCTTTCTTGTATCGTCTGCAGTGCGCCGATTCTTATTTGATTTTCAACTGTTACCCCAAAAGTTTTAACCTTTGTAACGCCGCTCGCTAGTGTAAAACAGCTGGACTCTTTGAATTTCGATAAGTTCATTTGATTTCATAATGGGAAAATAATAACTGTTCGAACGTGAAACAATCTATAACTTCTTCAAACAGCTTCCATCTACTCAAAGTTAATCTTTTTTCCTCGGCTTTGTAAAAAGGGTTGGTTTGGTTTGGTTTATTTATGAGGTGACAAAGGTAATTAAATCTATACAATTGAATATAAATGCCGCTTGGCTGAATTATATAAAATAAAAGATGAAAACTACTTTCGAAAAACACTCAGGCCGTCCTTGTTGGGCCCATTGTGCTACGCCTCATTGTGAATTTTCCCTCTCGGGTCCGATGAGCCCACTTGCTACCTATAATAAAAGATAGAACATTAGGCACACTCAGTTTCAATTGTTCTTCAGGAGTGAGGTAAAAGTCTCCTAAATACCTCGTCCTGAGAGCTTTAAGCGCATATGAAATGTCTGGCGGTCTCTGGTTCAAGACCGCACCCCCTACACGTTGGAGTATTCACTACCCCTATCCTATTAAGGTGGTAGTTCAAGTTGGTGTGTCCTGTAAGCACACCTCTCAACCCCCGCAGCTTAACCCGGCTCAGTCCAAGCAGAAATTTTGTGGTCTTTGCATTACAGCCCACCAAAAATTTCTTTGCCGGCCTGCACTTGGTTAACGCCTTCCATCTTGCTTGGTGTTTCCTCTTCGTTTGATCCTTAACAAGGGATCTAATCAATCCTGCTGCTGCCTTCTCTGGCTAACTCGTCTGCTCTTTCGTTCCTAGTATTCCAGAATGTCCTGGCACACAAGTCAAGGTAACATCATTATCCCTTGCCAAAGTTTCCAGTGCCTCGAAACACTGAAGAACTACTTTCGACGAAACCTTGACCGAGGACAGCGCCTCAATGGATGATTCGCTGTCCGTACTGATCAAAATCTTTTTATCTCTTATGCCGACGCGCAGCATTTCTTGAGAGCTCTCGTTAATTGCAATAACTTCAGACTGGAACACAGTAGTATACGCCACCAGAGGGATAGATATATTGGAATCTAAATCCTCCAAATATATTCCCGCTCCTGTTCCGTCATCAGTTTTTGATCCGTCCGTGTAGATCGTCACGTCTGCCTCTATAGGAGGTTTACCCTCGCCCCAGCTAGACCTTTCAGGCACACAAGCTCCGAAATTTCTTTCGAAGCAGAATACCGCTGAAAGGCTGTCTTCGGGCATTTCAACTTCTCTGAACTTGCTCTTCAGTACTGTGAGAATTTTGGCATGACCAAACTTCTGATCTCGCGCAATCCAGTTTTCTCCTGTATTATCATTTCAGCCTCCTGTCGCACAAAAAGGTCTAGCGGTGGCAATAACAGGAGTATTTCTAGCGCCGCCGTTGCCGTTGGAGTCATTGCCCCTGTTATGCTCAAGCACGCTAACCTTTGCACGTGGCCGATCTCCTTTTGCACCACCCCCAGTTCAGTTCTTGGAGCCCACACCATGCAGCCATAAATCAGTATTCGTCGCACAATGGACCTGTACAGCCAATACAGGACTGCCGGCTTAAGACTCCACTTTTTCCCAAACGTGGTTCGGCATTGCCAAAAAACTCTCAAAGCTTTTTTGGTTCTTTCCTCAATGTGTTCTCTCCACTCTAACCTGCTATCGAGAATTACTCCTAGGTAATTAACTTTTTCTGCCAGCGTCTTCCGTTTTCTAGTGAAAAGAATGAGTCCGGTTTTGTCAGCGTTAACCGACAGCCCAGGGGTGGAAGTTTTCTGACCTTTTATCTGCAATTATGCTTCGGAGAGAATCAGTTACGTATTACAATCGCATGATTTGTCATTAAAATGTTATGTTGAATGACAAACGATTTATTTAAGACAACATTAACCTTAACCGCATATGCAATACACACATTTATTGATGGTCATTTAATTTGGATCTTTAGATCTGAAAAAAATAAATAACATTTATGCAGTACTAACGTTTATATATATAACCTTAAACTACAAACCGACGCTATTGTTTTTTAGGTATTCGCTTTTTTACAGAAGAACCAGCGAATAAATAGGCACTATGTCAACAATTATCGCTCTATGTTTGTAAGAACATAGAAAATAACTTTCTAGCTTCATATTTATTATTACACACGCACAAACAAAAGCACATAGCATTCGCATGAACATCAACATTTATGCAGGTGTAAAAAGTGATACAAAAACAACAATTTATGCGAAAAAAGAAAAGAAATAAAAATAAAAACAATTATGGCATATGGTATATTTATAGACGCCACGGTACTCATATATTATCGACTAGATTGCATTTAGATTCTATTTTAAGTTTTATTCAGGTTTATGTACGATCTTGGAACGGTCATGGTAATCTAAACGAAAGAGGTTCCTCATCCTTACATTTATTGTGTCAATGATCCCGTACCACTAATACAAGCAACTACATAATATTCTTCATCTCTTTAGGCTACACTTTGTGTATGAATGTTGTCCAAAGAAGAATGTTTTTTAGATAAAATAAATTGTTAGTGTTGCCATGATTAGTCCCGTACGAAATACACAGATCTTCCAATTTTGCCCTTAATATTGAAAAATTTTGAAAATTACGAAATACACAGATCTTGCAATTTTGCCCGTAATATTGAAAATTTTGCAGAAAAATGATTGAAAAATCGTCGACCGATTAATTCTGGTGTTTAAAATACGAGTTTTTCTGAAGCTTATTTGGAAGTAATCCGATAGACCACTAAGCCTTTAAACACAATTTTTCCGATACAGCTGCCCTCAGCACTGAAATTTTTAATTTTCAACTACTGCCTTCATTCTCTCGTAAGAACTGATTTACATAGAATGCAATGCTCTCAAATGGTGTTTAGTACAGTAGTTCACACTTTAAAGTGTAGAGGCTCATGGGTGGACCTAGCTCGAGCTATTAGCTGGTGATACTTAGAGAATCGCATTCTAAGGCACAATTATAGAGGCAGCAATTATCCTACAACTCTTTTCATATACCTATTTGGTTGAGCTGATGTCAAAGTAGTTATCAGCTCAATTTCCTATAATTTGACATAAGCCAACGTCGCCGTACTAAATTTGACCCACTTTATTAATATTGTTCCTAGAACTGTCGTTTTCCTCAGAGAATTTTAGCTTTGAAGCTGATGTGTAGTTTTAGGATCTTCATACAAAATCGTACGAGGCCGGTGTAGCTTTTGGTTTTTATCTCAAATTTTAATTTTTATTGACTTTTTCGGAAGTGAATTCTAATTATTTTCTATTTACACAATCACTTTATGCATAAAGAATGGGGATCATTCCACTTATTCGAGCATTATGTACTTAGCTTATCTATGAGTAATTTTTTTACATAAAATACAATTTTTTACATCACAGCTTTCTTACAGTGTCTCGTCTTACAAACGTTTACTTTTGATTCAATTATCCATTTTTTTATGGTCACAGTATCGCATAGTTAGTGCTAACAGCTCAGCCAGGCAGCCCACTTTTTATGTTTTTATTACGACTTGTAAAACATAAGAAAATTCTTATTCCAAATGACCCTTTACTACAAACATTATTAAAGTTTTGCTTTGTTTACACCGTTTTTCTTATAATTACATTTAATTTGTTGAGTCGTCGAAGAGCCGTATATGAATAAGAAACGCCCAGGATGGAATGTAATTGATGCCCTCTATAACATCAAGCTAATACATTGTTGCAGTGAAAATAGTTCAAGAACAGAGACATGATATGGTGACTGGGTTCAGAATCTACATTTTTCTACACCAAATTGATTTTTTCAATGCTTTAGGGTCATATGACCATAATCATACTGCGACATTAGCTGGTTCGGAGAAATTCTCTTATTTTTCTTAGTGTTGCCTGATTAAAATGAACTTGGTGTGACAATAGAGTATATCTGATGAAACAAATCGTCATAATGGACAAATTTTTCTGTGGATTTTTTATGGTGACGAAACGTCAAATGATGACATTTTTTAGTCCATCTGGGGAACTCAGATGCCATATCATGTCTCTGTTCAGCTAAGTTTTGATTATTTGTAGATATTCCCTAGATATAGAACTATTTAAAAGCTTGTAACTTAAAACAGGACGTTCCTTTTAAAAGAAAGACCTAGCAAAGTTTAATTAAAAATTATTTCACCCTGTCCTTCTAACAGCGGAAGTCTTTCTTACCGAGAGCTGAATGTTCTTCACTCCGTTGTCAGCAGAGCTGAAAATTTCCAAAGTCTACAATGAAGACATAATTTGCATATTCTACACATTAAAACGTTTCATTAGTTTCAGCTGTTATATCATTGTTATAGCAATATCAAAAGATAACAATAGGAAAAGAGTTGAGTGTGCAAATTAAAAATTTATTCATTGTGATTATAGAGTTAGAGCGCATTCACCCAACGTCAACTAATATTTTGAACTCGAAGCTAACTTCACGCGTGACCAACATCATTGTCTTCAATTTTCGAAGCAAACATTGATGCGTAGAAATGTCAAAATGGTACATGGCTATTATGACAAGTTAATTTTAACAGACGTAAAACGTAATTGTGAGCAATAAATTATTCTATGGCATACCTTCAAAACGTACCGTTTTTTTATTTTGTTGTTTTTCTTGAAAAAAATTACAAAATTTTAGCCCCATTTGACATCCGCAAACGAACTGACGGAGGCCGAATGTACTACCGAATAGTATTTACAATGGTATGAGCGGTCTTTACGCTGGAAATCAAAAACTATACAATTTTTAGGGTTATAAAGAGTTACATTTTGATTTGAAATTCAATTTAAGTGTCCGCCATCGCTCATTTTTTTCAATTTCGGCGGCTGTACTAACTGAACTGATCCTTTCATTTATTACTTTAATTAATTTTATAAAAAAATTGGTACATTTTTCAGGCATGTCGTAGAACAACTTTTTGTTTAAAATCATGTGCGCGAGGTAGTGATGCGCCCGTGACGCAAGTCCCCATACGAACAAAAAATTCAGAAATTTTTTTTTCGAAGACTTCGGAACTACATATACAGCTAAGTTTTGACTTCCCCCCTTGCGACGTACCACCCGGAAAATATTTTTCCTGGATTCTACGGAAAATTCTAAAGCGAAGTGTCTTTTCACTCATTAAAATCGGTTCGGTGGATCCGAAGATCGACCTTTAGAAAATGATCATTTCCTATACAAAAAGTGCTGTTTCATTGAAGCCAAAGTTAATGTTAGTTATAGTTAGTTAGTTCCAGAGCCATTTGTATGAAAACCGACTTTTTTGGCTCGTGTTCGAAAACGGCTCGATAACTTTTCTTGAAATTTTGCAGGGACCTTCGGGTGGGCATTCTACGCCATATGAGATTTTAAAAAAGGGGGGTACCGGCCTCGTTTGGGC
>CM055406.1:33800196-33817548 GCA_029228625.1 Pseudolycoriella hygida | reverse complement strand
GTGTTTGGAATAAAATTGTGGAGATGCTAACCCAGATTTTTGCATACTAACGGCAACTGCAGCTGAAAACGTTAATATACCCTTGCAAAAAATTACAAAGACGAGTTCGGATAAAACGTCCATTCAGACCTTCTTTAGTTATGTAATGATATTACTCGATTTTGTACTATTTGGGTCCAAAATCTCTTCGGATTTACAATTCCGATAAGCCGCACGTTTTCTAAAACCAGTTTTCCAACCTGATTTGCTGATTCTTACTCATTTCTTGACTTAGAAATTTTGTGGAATTTCTCGTAAGGTAATTATTTCACGTCTATTGATTTTGCATCGACTAAATACCAAGATACCGCATGATTTCGGCTCGCCAAAAAAAGCAAGAAATGGATTAATGTTTCTTCGGCTCATAAATTACCACTAGTCGACTTTATGGCGGCAATAATCAGGAACAAATTTTCATGCTAAGAAATCACACGGTAAAAAATTCCACTTATACCATAAAGAGGGACATATTTATACGAAAAAAAACCTCGACTATTTCCGTTGTTATTTTAATGGATACTTTATGATCTCAGTATAGCAATCAAAATCGATGTTTTCTTTCGCTTTCGTCCACGATTACAACGTTAAGAACTTCATCTTATCAATTAAAAAAAATATTCCGTTTGTTTTTACATCAAGTACAATCTCTTATTTTTCGTAATTTTTACAGATGCCTTGTGATATTATCCCAGGGTCGAAGTCTCACCGTAATTTGCAAGAATTAGAATTTGTGTAAGAAAGTGTAAAGCGAAAAGAGCGGCAGAGTACATGGATATGTGTGATGGGATCACCGTTTAAATCATTGAAGTGGAGAATTACTCTGTCCCCCCATTGAAGGGGATATTTTGGTAGGATGGAGCATGTTAGAGGAGTTTTATGGAATGACCGTTGTAAAACTTTGCGTATGTAATTTATGAATAATTTTCGGTTCGGGTCGGGATTGAATTTTGTTTAGGATCAGGTTCGGTGCGGGTAACATTAAAAAAAATACGGTCGACCCGCACACCGCTATAACAACAGCCCAAACAATCCCCGCGTTATGTAAACCCTGAGAGAGATATTTGATGTTGTTTTCAGCCGATCAAAAATTTACGTCGAAGGAAATAGGAAATTGTTGGAATTCGGATAAAAAGTAATGTTTCGTGTTGGCTCGTACATGCTACTATACTAAAATTGTGTTTTTTAGTCTCTCAAAGTTCCGATTTCGGCCCTGACGAAAGTAAAACATAAACACTGCTAAAGATATTTTATGATGACGCCACGTATTTATTTAGATAACAAGCGCACAATCCCCTTTATATGTACGGTGCTTGTTTGGTACTGTCCAATAGATTTCTTTCATCATGGCTTGCGGTTTTCAAGCGAATAAAAAAAAGGTTTTAGTTATTGGATTATTGGTGTTAGTGTTAGTGGGTATATTAGTGGGATTACTTGTTTATTTCTTGAACAGATCACCTAATGAACAAAGCCACCAAGAGCAATATCGTCTTCAAGTGCATTATTCCGTGCCATCGGGCTGGGCAAACGATCCAAATGGTTTAATTTACTTCGACGGCTACTATCATCTATTTTTTCAGCACAATCCAGAAAGCACAAAGTTCGGGGCAATGCACTGGGGTCATGCTCGATCGAATGATTTGATCCATTGGGAAACGTTGCCCATTGCTTTGAAACCAACTGAAAAAGGTCTCATATTCAGTGGTTGTTGCATTCATGATAAAGATAACGTCACTGGAATCGTACCGGACTCATTGAATATTCAAGGAGGTCCGCTTATTGCCATGTACACAGTTCACCACGACGAATCGTGGACTGAAACTCAGGAGATGTCATATTCATTCGATAGTGGAACGACATGGACGGAATACAAGGCGAATCCAGTGATTCCGAATCCGGGTATTTATGATTTTCGTGATCCTAACATTTTTGAACGAAACGGAATGTACTACATGACATTGACCCACGGTGATTGCATCGGATTTCATGTCAGTGTCGATTTGAAGTCATGGGAATGGCTCGGTGATTTCGGTGTGTCGCCAGATGAGGGTGATAAATCCGGTGTGTGGGAATGTCCGGCGTTGATAACTCTAAAAGATGATGATGGGAAAGAACACGACATATTGATTGTTTCATTGAATAATGAAGATTCCGGCAGCATTACACAGTATTTTATTGGTCAATTTGATGGAGTGAGATACAGTACTTACGATCAGACGAAACTTTTATGGGTTGATAACGGCTTCGACAACTATGCGGCCATACCATTCAACAATGAACCGCTTGGTCGCATTGTCCTTATTGGTTGGCTATCCAACTGGCTGTATGCACAGGATATACCGACATCGGCATGGCGTGGGCAGTATACTATTCCTCGTGAACTGACTCTTCAGACAGTCAATGGTAACCTTCATATCGCTCAACGTCCCGTCGAAGAATTCAGCACTATTATCGATTCCACAAGAAATTGGTCATCAAAGCAACTCGATATAATTGGTGAACAGACTATTGATTTAGAAATTCCATTCAAAACCGGTTCAATGTTACTTCTCAATTATGTTTTCAACATTGAAGAGGTTCAAAGTGGTCGAATCGGTTTGCGCTTTGGTAATGACTTGAATGAGTCCATCTCGTTCCACTTCAACATCGGTGAACAGACATATGAATTTGATCGCAGTCATTCTGGCAACGTTGACTTCCACCCAAAATTTGCCGGTAAATTGCCGCCAATCAACCGAATTAGCAACAGTGTTACACTTAAAGGACAAATTATTCTCGACACCTCGTCGATTGAAATTTTCGCCGATGATGGTTTGAACACTGTAAGTGCATTGTTTTTCCCAACCGACGTTTTCGAAAATATTCAACTACATGGATCAATTGATGATAACGGAAAACCAGTTATCGTTCAACAGTTAACAATTGCAGCACTTAAGAGTATTTGGTAGGCCCAACGTTGCTTAATTTTAATTGGCAGAACTGCTTTGTTATGTAATGTGATATGTTCACCAAAGACAGAAATCTTGAAGCTGAAATCTTATGACGATGGTCTCAATAAACGCAAATAACAAAATTATCATCTAGTAAATGATTTATCACTCAATCTTGTATTTTTTTATATCTCTCAGGTGTTTCAGACATTTTTGATTATATTTGGTCGTTCGAAGAGGGTCATAAAATAGATATTTTCATTACTTGAACAAAAACCGCGAAAGTTCAATTAAGAGAGACCGAAGGTGTTTGAGCGAGACAATAGGCATCGAGTATACATTGAAAGAGAGTTGCTCATTAAATACAGGCGTTGTCCTAATTACAGCGAGTTTTCACTCAATAATTGCATTCACTCAACCCAATTTTATCCGATTCGCTTTTAAATGTGTTTTTTCGTCTTTTTGACGCTGAATGAATAATCGCTCTCAACGACACATTAAGTTTTTGTGTCTTTGTCACAGTAAGTTGGTTTCAATCTGGTTGCACCGAGAAAATTATAGAATTTATCTCACGCTGACAGGGAGAGGCAGTGTTATGTCACAACATCAAAAAACAAAAGAGAATCGAAAACATTATTCTGGAGATGCACTGGGTTTGTAAAACCAAACAGTAAACGGAATGATTTTTTTGTAAGCGCAAACACAATGTAAAACGAGACCTTTGTCTTTGGAAGGAGTCATAATTCTGGAGATAAGGGTCATCTCTCTTCTGATTCACGCTAATTCTAGAAACGAGAGACATTTTTCGAAAAAGTAACGTGACGCAAAAATTGCGATTTTTTAGACACCCCCGTGCGTTACGTAATTTATGAACCCTCAAAATTCCGTTTCCGAGATCGAAAAAAAAACAGGGTAATGGCGAAATTGACATGTTTTTTAGATCTATCAGGTTTGAGACGGCTTAGAGAGAAGAAACACAGATCTGCTGATTCTTTGATCCCGCTCATCACGTAAATCATTAAAATCTACCTGTGCTCCCTAGGTGCTTGTCCAAGACAAGTGGTCCCAGTTTCAGCACATCTAGCGATCTGATCACATGATCACCTGGAATCCTATGTCTTAGTAAAGAGAAGTTCGGACATTCACAAATAGTGTGATGTCCCGTCTCCTCACCAAGGCCACAGGTACAGCCGGGATTACTGACGATTCCCATTTTAGCCAAGTGACTGTTCAGCCCATAGTGTCCGGTGATCGCTCCCACCAATCTCCTTATTCGATCCCGATCCATGTGCAACAGTTCATTATCCCAACTACGATCGGCCACTGGGAAGAATCTCTTTGTGTGTAAACCTCCACTGTAAGCATTGGCTCGTTCGCCTCTGACCATGTCCAGTCCTTTATCACCTTGTCACAGAGTGACTGCGATATAGAAATGAACGGTGGCTAACAGATTTAGAGCTA
This sequence comes from Pseudolycoriella hygida, assembly GCA_029228625.1. NCBI lineage: Eukaryota > Metazoa > Arthropoda > Insecta > Diptera > Sciaridae > Pseudolycoriella > Pseudolycoriella hygida. The sequence continues at coordinate 33,813,121 of CM055406.1, read as the reverse complement.
AGCTTCGCCAGCTCATCTGCCCTTCACTTCCATCTATTCCACAGTATCCAGGTACCCACGCCACCCTTATCTGATTTCTTAGACATCGTTCGTTTAGGGCCTCCTTCAACTCAGGTGCATGTTGTCACACCCCCTGGAATTTGTGCTGAGGGAAAATTGGCGCCACTGAAGTGCCCGAATTTGTGCTGACGAATGGTGCCAATTTTAGAATTTGTGCTGCTCTGGTGACCCAGTACAAATTCATTAAAAAATGAAAGTTTGATTTTTCGTCATTTTTGTATGGTAACCTGCTTCAGTTCAGGTTTTCTTCAGAAGACCACTGCACCACGAATTTGTGCTGGCGATTGATTTACGACATCTGGACACCCAGCACAAATTGAAAAACTGACCGAAATTTTGATTTTTCGAGTTTTTTTTATGGAGACCCTCTCGATTCCGATTTTTATTGCGAAAACTTTTGCACCACGAATTTGTGCCGAATTTGTGTATATGATTCTTAGTCTGCGAAAAAAAATTTTGACTGTAAGACTAGCATCATGGCCTCTTTGTACCGTGGGCTATGAAATACGCCAATGTAGCTGAAATCATACGGAAGTGACAGTTGCTTGGAACGAGTGTAAAGTTACCTACCCACTCTTTGTCAGTACAGCTCCCTTTTATATACGACAAAGTAAAATGAACTTCAATGCAATGAAACCTTTTTTTTATGAATTTCAGATTGCCGAATGCTCCTTATATGCAAAACCGGAGATCACTGGACTGGAAGGGTAAGTAAAAGTCCAAGAGTATGAAGAATGCGTGCCGTCCGAAACTTTTAGACGAATGGAATTTATTCCTCCGCATTTCATTTATCAAACTGAGAAACCATAAAAACTACAGAGCCACAAACAACCGATTTTTTTTTTTGCATTCAAATATAACGGATTTTCGTTTTATTTATAAATCCGTGGGAGAACTGAGCTTCCATTGTTTCAACAATACATCACTTAATGGTTCATTGAATTTTAAAAATTGACCTGATTCGATAATTCTCCAAGCTACGAACCTTCATGTTTTGTCATCTTGCATAACGCAAATCCGATTAAATTCGGAAATTTCAAAGCGAGATAAATGTACATTTGAAAATAAAAGAATCGAAATGCATTTTTTCCACTTGACTTGAACGAAAAAAAAATTAATGCAAAGCACCTGTTCTACTGTTCATGCATACGTTTAGGATCAAATTTCGTTTGGACGAAACGGGTGACATAATTTGGTATAACGACTTGATTCATTCAAACTTCGGGGACGATACGGTGACCCATGAGTCGGCAGAAGCTTTGTTCAGCTGTGAAACGTATGAACTGATTGATATGGTGGCCGAAGGTCCGGGATTGTTATTTGGAACTTTTGCTGGACATAACATAGAGTTTAAGGTTTTGAGTTTTCGTATTTCGTTTGTGATTTGATGCATAACGCATGTACATTTGTAGACTGATAACTTTACGCCAAGTAATACAATGTCACTGTCATGTGAGGGATGGTACACTTTACTGTGCAAGCGAATAAAAGATGAGCAATCAATTGGTCAGGATGTTCCATTCACGTTGATGTCGGCGCTTGAAGAGGGTCATTTTAGTGATGGTGTCATAAAAAGCTCAGAGGGTGATGAGGTAAGTGAACATATTTTCTTAATTCAATTTAATTTATGCAACAAGTTTTTGTCAAGAGATGTGAATTTATCATACGAACGTAGCGACACACATCGTGTGACAAAAATTTTCGTTTTATGCAAAAAGTACTCAGTTGCTTAATTGGTTTTCAAATATATTTTTTGCAATTCATGACAACAAACTCGCTTTTTCGTGAGACTTTCGATATTGCATTAGGTTACTTTTCGCACTAGTGCCACAAAAATTTTTGAACGCACTAGTGCGATAAATTTTTCGCATCAGTGCGTAAAACCCGCTTTTACGCAATAAAGTGTATCGCACTAGTGCGCAAAAGCTGCTTTTAAAAACTAGTGCGAAAAAATAATTGACAATTCAACAATTATACAAATGCTCAAAACTTTCAAAATACCATTAAAAATAATCCACGCCTTTAGTGCGTCAAAAGCTTAAGTCAAAGTATACTGATTTTCATGAGACGATAGCTTATGCATCCAACCAATAGTCTTACTTGCATGACAGCTTGCATCACGTCATGAAAATCACTATATTTTGACATACACTTACGGAAATATATTTTTGCATCAAATAGAAATTTGTACTTCTGCGCAAGTTTTTGCAGTGTTGAAAAGCTGCGCAGAAGTACAAAATTCTATTTGATGCAAAAATATATTTCCGTAAGTGTAAGTCGTTGACGCAATAAATGTTTGCATTAACATGAACAAAATTTTTGTAAATTTCATGTGCGTTCACCTGCAGTAAGCAATTCTTTAGTCGTTACCTCAATTCAATTAACTCTCTTTCGCAGTTCTACATTCATTCCCCGGTACTCCGATTGAATGGATTTGATTGCAGTGCATATTTGCAAACAAACTCAGTGAGTTCAGATGTGGAAACATCATCACCAGCAAAGCCAACCAGTCAAATAAAAATATCAATTATTGAACCGACACAAACGGCTACGACACAACCAACTTCCGATAGTCCTAAATTATCTTCCTATTTACTATCACCAAATCTTTTACTATCACCCTCGCTAGATATGTTTCAATTTCCTTCCAAATTAGCTAGCAACCTATCCAGTTCATTCAATTGCCTATCGTCACGCCGGCTATCTGATGAACCGATCCTATTCATAAAATCTCCCATATTCACATCCGATTCAAATTTGAAAAATTGCAAAAATATTTTCAATTTCGGTGATTTTTTGCTCAATCCAACTGAAAGTCGGACAAGAACTAAGCCCCCTTTATCACCACATCGATCGAAAAGTCCATTTGAAACTCCTCCTTCGTCCCCACTGACCCCCGTAGCAGTACTACAAACATTACCATCATTTATGTTGGAACCGATAATTCAATGGCTATACTCGGAGTGCTTGAGGTAAGTCAACGAAAAAAAACAATTTCTCTAAAAAAACTCGGGATTTCTTTTCGAAATTCGGGATTACGCTTCATTTAAATTGTACCAAATTATTTTATTATCCTACTGCAGTTTCGAGGAAACTTATGTCCTCATCTTCAGGGATATCGTATTCAACTCGTCTATCTACTTTCACGAAATTTTAAAAACTTGAATCTCCAAAACTTCTTTAAACCATTTCGTCATTGACATGACTCGTAGAACTTAACACAAAAGTTACTTTGTGGAGATTGTTAAAAAAGAACAACATTTGGGCATATCGTGCCAATACTCGGGTAAGTCATTCAACTCGATTTCTCTCGGTTTGAGGTGTTTTTGGTTCTTGCGGATCGCAACGAATGTGATGATTTGACACTTTACCCCTCCAAAGTTGACTCAAGAACTTCTTACGCTCAAAAAGATTCTTTCAGAGCGCTTGAACAAAGCATGTGTCATAAAAAATACCACGTGCAAAGTATCGTTCGTTTGTGCATAAATTCTTCCAGTCTACGAAATACAGAAGCAGTTTTTTTATGGTAGCACTTGATGTGTCCTTTTTTCCACGAAATAAGGTTTCCGTAAGAGCCAATTTCTTCTAAAGAAAATGTTGAAAGCAAATGAGTGTTTTTCCTTTCATGAAATCAGATTACGTTAATCCAACTAATTAATTTTTTTCTCTCCTAATTTAGCCCTAATTTGGATGAAGAAACATGCGAAAAATTAATTAATTTTGCTGAAAGTACGATACCATTGAATAAAATGGTTGAACCATGTCGCCAATATTTGAAATTGAATAAGTTGAAAAAATGTGAGTTCGAACATTAAATTTTCCTAATTTTGACAATAGTGAAACTAATGATTTGCTTTTGTTTCTCTTTCAATATTTGTGGCAGTTGTTGTAAATGTTGTTATGGATGTCCATAACTGCTTTAATCGAATTATTCATGCAATTAATCCGACGACAGTTAGTCGAAAGCCAATAGGATTATGTAAAACATGTAAATTTACTGTTAGGGAAGCTGCCGTTGGTAAGTATATATACCAAATGTTTTTGCGTATTTGCTCTTGTCTAACAAAATGTTGAACAACATTTTATGCAACTTATGAGATGAAGAAAATGGAAGATTAATTACAGTTCCATTCAAAAACAGCCTCACACCGAAAATCTGAAATTCATATCGTGAAGCTGGCGTTCAGTCACTGAAATTGTCCATTTCGTGGCATTTCTAGTATATCACAAACTAGATGCAAAGAGACTCGTACTTCAAGTGACGAATTTTTCCCACAGGGGCTAATCCACCAAAAGAAAAATCTTTCAGTCGAAATCTCCTATTGTTTACATCATAACACAGATAAAATCTCCTCGAGTGCCAAAATAAAAATCTTACGATTTTTCAGCTTTTGCACATATGGATTCTTCTACAAGATCCTTTCGTTACCGAAGTTTTTACTGTGTCAGTGGTAAATTGCACACAAACCTAGTGCTATCTAAGATGTACACCGACAACTCACAATGGTGATATGATGGATATTTGGATCCTAGACCATCTTTATATGCTTACGTACTGTATAATATATTAGTTGTGGGCTGTATAATTATACAAATCACTAGTATAACATACATTCGTTCTGTATAATTTGCATACATGTTGTATAATTATACAGCCCACAACTACTATATTATACGATACGTAAGCATTGACATGTAAAGAGGGTCTAGGATTAAAATATCCAGCATATCACCAATGTGAGTTTTCGGTGTGTACATCATAGGTGGCACTAGGTTTGTGAGCGGAAAGTAGTAGGGCTTAGAGTGCCGGTTCCCCTCATCAATGTGTTTACCGGCAGGTATTTTTGGACCACATGCTTAACGTGAATTCCGAACCACGCCTAACCGTAGCTAGCATTTTACCATTAGGATTTCTTCTGGTGCTAATTATATCTCCGCCTAAAGTTAGACTCAAATATTTGGTACACAGAATTCTTGAAATATGGGTGACGTCATCACATTGGGAAAAGCGGCTGTCTCCGTGTTCATAAATCTAGTACCGTTGAAACATTTCTGACATAAGTTCTGAAATTTGGCTGTAATTACTTTATAGTAACGACAGATTGTAGGAAAATTATAAAAAAAATTTGACATTTTGAAAATTGAATAATCCCACTCCAGTTTTGACGAATTTCTCTATATATCTTTAATGGGATTGAATCTGGACAATGTCGACCCAAGGGCCGCCGAGCCAGGACCGTTTAAGTGGTTGTTGGTCTTTTGTACGTAACTCGAGCAAATCTTGTCCGATTTTCATAATTTTTTTTTTGTTTGAAAGATCTAGGCATGCCTGAAAATTTACTGATTTTGAGCTTTTGGACTCAGCCAGGGCTTTAAAACTGAATCTCCTAGGGTCCAACGTGTTTTTCTACATAAGTCAGGTAAATCTTATCCGATTTTCAAAAACCATTTTTTTGTGAAAGAGAAAGATAATTAAAAAATTGATTGTCTCGATTGAATTTCGGCAAAAGCGGTCAAAAACGTGGTTTTTCGAAGGTTGATGGAACATTTTCACTTATATCTCTGCGAAATTAGAACAGAAATCTCTCTTCAAGGTTTCGAATGAAAGATGTGGTCATCAGAAGTTCTCGAAAATTAAATTAGTCAAAATATGTTGAGTGGTTCGCGCTGTTCTGTCCTTAGTATGGGTCAAACTCAGGCTACGTGACCATCGTATAGGGTTGGGGCTTTTTCGTGAATATTCCTTTAATGATTAGGTTTTTTGTGCAGTGATGTAGAGAAAAAAGAAGCAATTTTTTGTGTCTATGGAAGTATGGGTCAGAGACTCAGAGAACTTTCTTACGCGCTCTAGGTCGGTTCTAAATTCTGGGCTTATTTTAAGGGTTTGGAGAGCTTTCTAGCGCCGTTGCTTCGTACGGGTTTTTCAATATTGCCCTTTCGGCAATTTACAATCAAATTTATTGTGTATCTATTCTGATGCGTTTCTTCATAACATTTGCCTTTTATTCCGATTGAATTTTTCGATGGCACTTGCTAGCAATGAAAGAAGAATTCCAAAATTGCCCGTCCTCTTTTTTTCTGTCAAATGTCCTCTTTTTAAAATTTTGAGTCCCCTAACTAGCCTCTATCTCCCAAATTCTCACTTTTGCGTGAATATCGTGGATTTAAGGCGAACTGCTGTTTTCGAGGGATGCAGGTGAAAGAGCTAAGCAGTACAAATGTTGAGTCGTGATATGCAGCTGTGCACAATAAGCATGACCCGCTATTTGGAATATCACCGTGTTCTCTATTTCTATAACTTCTCCGATTTCTCTCATTTCGTATGATATTTCAAATGGCGAAATGAGAGAAGATAGAAATAGCGAATAGCAGGCCATTCTTATTGTGTATATCTGTAGCGTTCTCTAGTGGGCTCAGCATAGTCACCTCACGTAATCACGACGTCTGAATCGGTCAAGCGGGGCTGGGATCCCACAAGATGATGACGTCCGTATTGGCTGCAAATCAGGTTGGGCCTGTGTAATTAGTCAATTGCTGCACCTTCCTTGAAAGAAGAAAAAACCTGTAGAGATGAAGATGAGTTATCGAAGGTAAAGTATTGTACATAATCCCAATGGGTTGAGCTTATTAACGTCTCGTTAATTAAGCGTATTCCTTGCTTAAGGGAACCGTCCAGTTACAGCTATGTGAGGTATCTACGTAAATCCTCAATGATTTTTTTACTGACGCGACGTACGGGCATAGTTTTTTGGAATCTATAAGCGATAAGAAATCGTTCTCCCATACTCCTCGGGTCGATCTACAAACGTTTTTACAAGTAACTGAAAATTGACCTTGTTTTTCACAGGCTGTGCGAAAGTGTTGCAATTTTGCAATATTTTTGTTAAAGACGAATTTGGCATGACAAGACATCAACGTCATGAGATCATTAAGTATATTCGCTCAAGACTTCCAATATTTCTCGCTCAATGTCATCAACTGTTGCAAAATATACAATGCATTTTATCAAATTTAACAGACGATGAAAAAACTGAATTAGTTGTTTATTTAGTACCTGAGGTATGCAAATTTTGTTAGTGTTTCAACATTCTATTTCTTCAGTAAATATTCGTGCATTTTCAGATCAAAACTTCATTAGGATTAATTACAGATGTTGTTAGTGAAATTAAGTTGTCTCTAAAAGAACTGTGTAAGGATTTGAAGAGCAGCCATTTTCAATGTAACAAAGAGCAGAAATCTTGGCTAAAAAATCGCCTGGATATTGAAGAGTATGCATTCAGTACGGAAAATGCATTCAAACGGCCAAACACTTTCGACATTCCATTATCGAAACGTTATGAGAATTCAGCCAATAATTTGAAATTTGTGCTCTACATGTACGAAGTGAAAAAAATGAGAGATATTTACGGCCGAGTTACCATGGCTTTGGAAATTCTTCAACAGAAGAAGTAAAATGTGAACGGACTTTGAAGTGAGCTTTTGAAATTACATTTCATTTTGTAGAATTGCCTTCAATGAGATGAATTTAGTCAACAAAGAGCAAACAATACGACAAAATTTAGAACAACTCATTGCTGATATACCAGCGTATATTGAAATGCTGGAAAATGTTGCCAATAGTTTTGATGAAAAGATTGGATGGAAGGAATTCAAGTTTTGCTTTAAGTTAGCTACAAGCCAAATCGTAAGTGATTTTACGTTGAATAAACGCGCTTAGTGCAGCGTCGGCTTTTGTCAAAGTATACCAAATTTCATGCATGTCGCTTGACATATTTTGAAATTTGCCGTGAAATTTTGTACAAAAGCTGGCGCCATATTAAAAGCGGCGATACCAAAATTGGAGTTTTCATGTTTAACCTTTGTTTCAGAATGGTGTCGTAACGAATTTATTAGATCATAGGTCTGCCTTGAAAGATGCGATGTCTCACGTAAGATTTCAAGTTTTCTGACTTAGAGAATGTACACAAGTGACGTCATGCTGTAGCGAGAGCACGAAAATAGTAACTGCAATGTGGAAATGTGCTCAGTTTTTGATATTTTTTTATGACCGAGGAGGGATAGATGGACACAAAAATTCATCAAAATAGCGTGACGTCAATTTGTGAACAGAAACCAACAAGAACAACCAAATGCATGCAATTCCGTTTTTAGCTGAAAGAGTTGTGAGTTTTGGAGCTCGTCTTTTTTTTAAATAAGTTTTAGTTCCCCAGACACGGGACAGAACACAGGACAGAACAAATGGTTAATATCTGGGTAGAACTAAAGGTATGCGGGTCGACCGAGCCTGAACCAAAATAAAAATTCAGACCCGAACCGAGCCCGAAACCCTGACCCGAATCCGAAAAAAATACAAAAAAAAAACCCCAGACTGACAAATTGATTCGGGTTTGGGTAGGGTTTTTAGGTATTGTCCACTTCATTGAAATGCATCAAAAGATAACTTTTCCTAGTTTGATATTCCTGCTCCACCGGAAATAAATCGATTAAGAGAACAGACTTACGTCATAAGGTTGTAATCCATTTAATTTGCTATCACGTTTTTTCGAGCAAATATCAAATTTAAAACTGAGATTAGCAAATGTATGTGGCTTACGTAAGAGCGTAAGAGTCTCCTTGTCAGTGGAACTCTATTCAAAGTGGGCTTTCCCCAAAGCTTCCACAGTTTTTAGGATCCAGAAAAAGTTCGTCCAGATTTGCATAAATTCCTGTGACAAATCAACGCTTTTAGTGCGGCGTTGGCTTATGTCAAAATATAGAAATTTGGAGACGAAAATTATGAAATGTCGAGCGATGAAAAATTGTAACCATGAATTTACCATGAAATTTCGTATTATTTGACATAAGCCGATGCCGCTCAAAACGCGTAGATTGTAAATTATCAAAAATATTCATCAGCTCTTATCGGTTAAAAATCTAGGAAACGGGACACGGGGATGTATTGTATTGAACATCAGAACTAGGACCTGTTTTCTCAACGTCGAAGTTGACAATTGGCGAACAATGAGTTGCAAGAACATTCGAATGAACAAATAACAAAATGAATTTTCCTTTTTCAGATTTGTGAACTAGTTCAAAAGAATAGATTCACTGAAACGATTATAGACTTAGGCTTATTAGAACCGAGCAACATTTTACACTGTCAAGTGGAGGAGGACGTTGTCTTCGATTCAAATCAAATAAAGCAAAATTACTATAAAACTTCCAAGGTTTGTTAAATTCGAGATATGTGTTTATTTGACCAGTGCTTATTACTTCCAAACAGCTGAATCTGATAAGAACGCTGTGTGAACCTCCTGTTTCTGCTCAAAGTACACTTTCAAAAAATGCACTTCGTTTGCTGCATTCTGGCCAGTTCTCCGACATGGAATTTGAAGTAATTGTTTCTCCAACACCCACAAAAACTTACGCAACTCCCGAAGAATTTACTTCCAATCAACCACAAGTTCATACATTTAGAGCTCATAGAGTCATTGTTGCATCAAGGTAACTTCTTTTTTGCTCGCGATCATATACTCGCGCAGTAACAAGAAGACCATCCAACTTAATGTGAGGAAATGATTTCTTGTTATGAAAGAAAGAAAATTTAAAAATTTTGACGAATACTGTGATTCATTCATGCGTTTTCTCAACTAAAATTATGTTTCCAATAGGTGTGAATGGTTTAACAAAGCTCTCACGTCTGGAATGCAGGAGAGCATTAATAGGTTAGTAAATGCAACGAAAATTTAACTGTTTCTCACTACAGTTTTCTGTTGAAAATATTTAGAAAGATAACTATTCCTGATACGTCGCCTGTGATATTTCGCCGTTTGTTATTGTATTTGTATGGAGCCCCAGTGGATAAAACTGTCGGAGCTGAAAGCATTTGTGAATTGATGTTGCTAGCCGACCGTTTTTCATTAGATGTGTTAAAGGTACCATTGAACTGCAGTTTGTCTACGACATTACGCATTGAAGAGAATACAATTTCAGGATATTTGTGAAACAACTTTGAAGTCTTTAATCGACGACGATTCCGTACTTTGTTTGTTGGGCATTGCCGACCGTTTTAATGCTGGCGTTTTGAAAGCTAATTGCTTCTCATACATCAGCCAGCATGTGTATGTTGCCAAATCAGAAGTGTTCAATGAGTTGCCGAAGCAATTGCAGGTAAGTAAAAGATTTTCAGATTATATTGTCGTGATTCATTGTACGATGACTAAATTTTAAAAGTACTCAGAATTCAGCGAAACAAGAGTCATTTATCATTCGTCTGGGTATTGTCTTTCTGTCTCACTCATGTGGGAAGAAACATACGAACGAATAAAACCAACATGCGTTTGCAGCTTTGACCTAAATTATGTTGTTCCGCTGAAAGTGAGTAACATTAAGATTTAGTCACCGTAGTTCATTTAAATTGAAACGAGACTGCTAAAACCTTCTTCACAAATTAAAAAAAATGCTTTTTCTAATAACTCTATCAAGAGGAATCGCTACAGTACGCTAGTTCTAAAGCAAGAAAACTAGTGGTTAACACGTCTGCTTGCTACTAAGAGATCGACTTGCCAGTGCGTCGCGTCGGTTCGAAACTCAACCGCAGACGGATTTGTTTTGATTGTTAGATTTGTAAACAAAGCTAATCGAATCGGTTCAAGTCATGTGAATTTGTGTGCAGCGCCATCATACGGCTTACCGGTGAAAGGCATTGTTGGGGGGTGTCGGTATTCTACTCCTACTAGTTTCGCTACTAGTACCTCTCATGGATGGCATTGGGTTTGTCGCACAGCTTATCACTGGCACAGTAAAAACTTTTCGGTAATGAAAGGATGTCAAAAAGTAGAACCACAAAAGTAGTAAATCATGATCTAGCCCCTAGCCCTTCATTGGTTGTTAAGGCAGATTATTATATTATTAAGATAGTGCGAAATTATCGAAGGAACTAGTCGCTTGCCTTATGTCCGCCCTCGTGAGACCTATTTTGCTAGCACAAATTGTTATGAGAAAAAGCTTTGTGATCGTACAAAATCCATAAGAAAATATGGATGACTCAAAATCAGAAAGCTTCAAAATACGAAAGCTTTAAAATTCAGAATCGAGAAAAAAGTATGATGTAGTATGTGTACGACCCCCTTGTAGTAGTGCCCGCACAGAAATTATATGACTCATGACTTGCACATGAAAGTTGACTTAACAGGCAGCTAAAGATTATGCTTTGAGATTTCGAATTCCTAATAAAAACTTAACTTTACAAGAAAAAAGCGTTTCTATTTAGCGGTTTTCCAGTAGGGTGGTCCAAAAATGTATGGAAAAATTAAGTGTCTGAAAAGTCTAGGGCCACTAGCTGAAAATGATTCCAAATTGGTCATTGATGAAAATTGTCTATGCAGGCAACTGAATCTAAAGTGGTCTAAGCGGTGCACAAGAGCAAAATATGCAAAAAATTGAGAAATTCATGAAAAATGCAGGTTTTACGAAAATTGCATGAAAATTTCAATTTGTCAAACAACCCTAGAAAATCTCTTATTTTGTAGTGCTATCCAAACAAAAGAATAGCATTTTTCATTTTGCCGAGTTCTGACGGTAAGAAGATCGGCTGACAAAATGCTCTTTGGCTGGGTTTCGCATGTCCACAACACGACAGATATGTTTATCCTGTAAAAAAACTTTTTCTTTGGACTATTCTGAGTAGATTAAATCATGCAATTTTCGTAAAACCTGCATTTTTCATGATTTTCTCAATTTTTTTGCTCTTGTGCACCGCCTAGACCGCTTTAGATTCAGTTGCCTACGTAGACAGTTTTCATCAGTGACCCAATTGGAATCGTTTTCGGCTGGGGGCTCTACATTTTTCGGCATTTTTGTTTTTTTGACCACTCTAGTGTGTGTAGTGAAAAATGATGCCCGCAGACCTCTACTAACTAGAAATAAAGAAAAAGTGTACGGGCAAGCATGATTTTTCGGCCCGTTCAAAAGCCCGCCCGACCAATACCGGACACGGGCGAGCACGTGCATCTTTATTTCGCAAACGGGCGGACACGGGCTGCACGTTTTCAAAATCAAACGAGCACGGGTGGGCACTCCTCTACTCTCCACCGATAAATAGGTCAATGTAATGGTAGTCTTGGGAGTAGTAAAGAAACCCATCAAGAACAAAAACATTATTGATTACGACACTGATTCTGGAATGAAGCATCACAAATACCTACGTAACGACATAGTCGTTGTTGTACAATCCGAAAACAATTTAAAAAACTATTCCTCTTACTATCGGGCTTCGAAATTTCTATACATTTTTCATGGAATAAAAAAAAGTTTTCCACCGTAACCTTTCGTTTAGAGTTTACCATTTTCTATTATATTTTGATGATATATTTGTTGTTTATGTTGCTCCATAAAGTGGCAAAGTCAGTCAAAACATGCAATTTGAGATAACAAAATTCCTTGAAATAAACTTTCCTATAAATAACGAAAATATTCACGTGCAACAACCGTTTTAACTATTCACAAAACTTTCCAACAATTATGTTGCTTATTTTTTTTTTATTCATTGTATTGAATAATTATGAAGTATTTTGTTTAGACTGAAGTGCACGACCTGATACAGTGGTGTGGACGAATACCGGAGCCATGGAGTGATCGACCCAAAATTAGCTCCAGACATAGTTTGAAGAGTCCTTCACGAAATTCGAAATCATCACGTTCTCGAAAATCTTCACCGTCTAATATGTGACACTGACAAAATATATTGTCGACAATCATAGGTATTTGTTGTCATTAAAAAATATTTAAAGAAAAAAAAAATAAAAAAAAATATTTTACTTTTATTCCAATTTCAAATAAAAAAATTATATAAATTCAAATTTTATTATTAAATTAAATAAATTAA
>CM055406.1:33784383-33799696 GCA_029228625.1 Pseudolycoriella hygida | reverse complement strand
ATTCCAACGCACTTTGGATCATCAAAATCGGTTGAAAACGAGCCGAGATATCGCCAATCAAAGATGACCATTTTCCATATAAAAATGGTAAAAATATGTTTGAAAATAATCAAAATTTGATTCCTGTGTTGTGTGCCCACGATGTATCTATCTACTTTTTTTTTCTCGAGAACCACCCGAGCGATTTCCTTAAAATTTTTAGGGAAGTTCAGTTTCGGCCCCAAATGGAAAATTCAGCCGGTGGCTACACCCAAAAAAATCTTGGAACTGAGTTATTGGCCTTCAAAGTTTTCGTATATGAAAATCAACCGGCGGGAGCACTTCTCAGCCGGTAGTGGTCACATCGCGGTGAATGGGGTATCAAATGAAAGGTCGATCTCACGAAGCCAATGGAACCGGTATTGTGGAAATTGGTTGGGGGGTTCGTTGCCAGGAGTCCGTCGAAGTGGTCCGAAATGAGCTACGCTGCCGTAGAGCGACTATGAGAAAAACTTTTTTTTGAAGTGACCGAAAATGATGTGTAATGATGTGGAAGTGTGTGATATGATGTGGGAAGTGTGTGAGATGATGCGGGAAGTGTGTGGGATGATGTGGGAAGTGTGTGGAATGAAGTGGAAAGTGTGTGGATTGAAGCGGAAAATGAGTAGAATGAAGTAGGAAGTGTGTATGATTATGCGGAAAGTGTGTGGGATGATGTGGGAAATGTGTGGGAAGTGTGTGGGATGATGTGGGAAGTGTGTGGGATGATGTGGGAAGTGTGTGGGAAGTGTGTGGGATGATGTGCGAAGTGTGTAGGATGATGTGGGAAGTGTGTGGAATGATGTTTTTCGAAGACAATTTTTTTCGGAGAAATTTTTTTCGAAGAATATTTTTTTTCTAAGAAGAAATTTTTCGAAAAAATTTTTTTTCTAAGAAAATTTTTTCTTCTGCGAAAATTTTTTGGAAAAAATAGAAGATTTTTCACATGAATTTTAGTTATAACAACTGAAAACTTCCAAAACGACTGATATCACAACAAAAACCTCTTAAAAGGTAGAGTCCGCTTCCAAAATTAATGATATCGCTTGAGGTGACGCTATCGCTGATAATACGCAGAAGTTTGTTTGAATGGAATCTTATAATAATAGCGTTTGGTATTGTTCAGCCGGGAGGACACTTTTTAAGATGTAATTCTAATGTAGCCACTCTACAAACGGTGGTAACGGGTTGGCTCAGTGGTAGCGTACTGGCCTTGCACCAAGAAAATCCGGGTTCGATCCCCGTGAGGGAGGACAAATTCTGTATTGGATTTTTCTTCAATATATAGTACGAAAGTAACGTTACTAACCGTACACAAGCTTGATAAATTGGGTAGTAGAAGTGTTTGGTGCCGTTGACAAACCGTATAGAGAAGAATGATATGAATGACGCGACCCACTCGTGATGAATTCTTTGTACAAAAAAATCTGAGTCTAACTTTAGGCGGAGATATAATTAGCACCAGATGGATATGGATATATAATACGAAAAGGCATAAGAAAAGACATATAGGGTCTATTCGCACATTGACGAATAATGCATTTTGCTAAATTTGTTTATAATGTTGTTCTGTCATGTTGTCATAATTTGTATTAAATTAGGTGACCAACAAAACTAAGAAGGTTTTTCTTTTATAAAATGTAACAAAAACGAAACCAGTAATTTCTCGCTGTAATGAAACACCACTAAAACCTAGATGTCTAACAAAACCAGGAACATTTTCCTTTTACAAAATGTCACAAAAACTACAGGAACCGAAAAGTGAAAACCGACAAGTTTCTGATTTGTATGGTAAATTTATATGATAAATGAGAAACTTGTCGATTTTCTCTTTTCCGTTCCTGTAGGTAGGCTAACGAAGCTGAGGAGCTTTTCCTTTTACAAAATATCACAAAAACTAAAGAAGCTTAGAAACATTTTCTTTTTGCCAATACCAGCACAACGTGCAAACAGACACAGTGTTAAAAAGTGGATTAAAAATAGCGAGTAGCATGTTCTTATATGGCTTTTCGCACAATGTGTGAATAGTTCTTATATGGCTATTCGCACAATGTGCGAATAGACTTCATTTCACTATTCGTGAATTGTGCGGATAGACTTTATTTCACTATTCGCACATATCTACCAAGTCAGACTCAGATATTTGTACACAGAATTCATCGAAAATGAGCGAAGTCACATCTGTCATTATTCTGTGTACGAAACATTGAAGAAAAATCCTATACAGAACATTCCCACCAGGATGGTTCATAGCTGGAGTTACCCTGAGTCAAATTAGGAGACCAGGGGGATAGATGTTGCATAGTAGACAAATCTAGGATAGTAAGCAACATTGAAGGTCACAAGTGGCTGCCGACCGCCGTTGCAGATGCATTACACAACCTTCTGAAACTCAGTCAGGTTCCATGCATGTACGGGAAGGTCCTTATGAATTAAATGAAGAAATAAAAAAGGAACAAATGAGTACAATAACAGTGCCCTCGTTGGGAAATTAAGTTTGAGAAACAGAATTTCAAAACCGTTCTCTAATCCTTTAGTACTTGTTCCAAAAGTCCATAAAATATATAAAGTTTTTCTTCATCTATGATCTACAACTAGAGACAAATTAATGAATTCTTTCGAATCGGTTCTTTATATACGCGAGTAACTAATATGGATGCATGAGTTTAACGAGCAAACATTCAAGCATTTTTTATCTAAAAATATACTTTTGATTTGTAGTCTACCTGGATTTGGATTACTCAAATATACAAAATGAGATAAAAGAATCTTCGAGTGTAAATTTATTAATAATGTTTTAATCCTCTTTACTGAAAGCCTCGGTTCTTGCGCCAGAAAGTAGCAGTAAATGTTTGTAACAATATTTCTTATGCTTTGTAAGTTCTTAATGGATTTTAAAAGAATGGATTGCGAGATGTATTAATCAGATTGAGTTTGACGATGGAGCATGTGAAAGCAATGGCTTGGAAGCTATTTCCGAAAAAATACACATATATTCTCTACATGAATGAAGATTACGAATTTTAGACACCCTTCCCTATCGTACACAAAATTGTATGTGAATTTTTTTGAAAATTGCCTCCAATAGGATTTGAAATCTGACTATCATACAAATAAAATGCCACTAGCAAATGAAGGGGAAAGAGCGAGAGTAGTTGATAGTTATTAAAGTACCAGCTACTAACTCCTACTACTAACATATCTTGTCACATATGGTACCCATCTGTTTCAAGACAAACTTAGAATTAGTACAGGCTCCTCCAAAAAATTAGGCCACTTTTTATAAACTTTTTTTTACAATTTGATATTTTTTCAAAAGACATTCGGACTAAAGGTGTGCGGGCTGACCCTTTTTGGAAACCCGACCCGACCCGAGCGCGAAAGTAAGCATCGAGTCGGGACCCGCAGCCCGTAAAAATATATAATGAAAACCCGACCCGACCCGAGCCCGAATAAAATTTCGGGTCGGGACCCACAACCCGAAAAAATATATAACGGAAACTCGACCCGACCCGAAACCGATCTAAAATTTCGGGTAAAACTCAAAACCCGATTTTCTTGTTTTATGAAAGCCCGAAACGAATCGAAATGATATAAAATTTTGAAACCTGAGTGTAATTTTTGTTCATTTCATTTAAGGTAAAAAAGCATTAAAAACCTTTGTGTCAAACAGACCAAATATAAGTATTAAATGCTTAATTATTGAAATAATTGGATTTGTGGTTCAAATTTGTAAAAGTTTTTTATTAAATGCTTCCTACATTGAATTTAAATATTTCTCAAAGTTCTTGCCTAAGAATACTATTTGTTAGAGATGATCCCCGCTAAAACGGCCATCTCCATAGAACCGCTCCTCGGTGGTATTACCAACAAGCGACTCTCTTCAGAGCGGAAAATCTCTAATTTCTTTCCAAATTTCAAGTACTTTGAATTTTTCTTAAAAATTGATAACAAAGACATTCAACAAATTTTTTGGGAACCGAAGTCGTTTTTTTTAACCAAACTTTGATCAGGTCTGAAACGTGACCCGACAATATCAAAGCAAAACCTGACCCCTCCCGATGAAAAATCAACCCGACCCGACCCGTGAAATTAATTCTATGTTCACACGCCATGTTTCTGAGAATTTAATTGATCGAAACAAAAATATTCTAGGAAATGTGAATGAGCTTTCAATACGACTTCCTGCATGGGAAAATCGGTGAAGTATATCCATTTTTACACTCACATCGGAAGATTTAGTGAAGTTCCCTCAATTTCCCTGTCCACAATTTTCGGCCTGCTTTCGATATTAATTCTGAATAATTCTTTATCAATTTTTTCCTAAGTATTTTTTTCTGAATTTTGTTTCCAAATACAATGCTAGAGTCAATGAAATCGAGACAAAAATATCCGACACCCCCTTCACGATACTGGAAATATAGGAAATTCCAACTTGAGCGAATTGTGACCTCGGATAACGATTTACCGTAAAATCGCTTAGATTCAACTGTGTCTCCCCAAAATTGTGAGCGACGGATAACTTTCGTGTGATGAGGGTGAATGAGGAAGTTTATGATATTTAAAAAACAAAAATGATAGGATCTGACCCACCCAGGAGGTGGAACTTATGGATTTCGTAAAATATTTATTATCCAAAATTAGTTTAGTTCGAGCAAATATTAAAATACATTTTCTAGTAATGGAAATTGGAAATGATGCAATTTATTTTTAACTTTGGAACCTTTTTCGTCATTAGTCAAATTTATTCAAATGGCACTTTTATCATTAGCATAAAATTTCAAAAGAAAATAGTTTGCTAAACAATGATCAATTTGTAATTTATACCAAAAATTCGATCCAATTTTATTACAAACACGACTCAGTAAAAAAAAATTTGTGATAGCTAAATAAGAGTATATTTGTGTGTGGCGAAAAGATGCTCGTTACATGTACATACATGTTGAATAACGATTACACTGAACTGTGGTTTCCATGACCAACACAAAATAATTCGACAAAACTTCCATTATCCAGTCAAAATTTCCACATGTACCGCGCAATCACTGGAAAAATGTTTTTCTCGAATGGAATCCGAAGACAAACGCAAAATCCGAACGGAAGCAGCTCGAGAAAAGACTGAAAGATTTTTGTAATTAAAATAAAATCGTAATCCATCTCATGCCTTTTAACGAAACTCAAATATTCAATGCATTACTTTTAAATAACCTTTTTCTTTTAAGTACGATTCCTTCTAATTAATATCAGAGATACCTTTGTCATATTTCTCGTGTTTTTTTTTTCATTAGTCGCGATTTTCCCAGCGCCGGCGCACTAAATTAACGGCACGAATCAACGGCAATCATCAAATGAGAGAATTTTTAGTAGCCCAGTTAAAATGAGACTTTCCATCGTGCTTATCACGGTTCGCTTTGCCTTTTTTCAGCACAAAAAAAATTGAAGAAAAATACATTTTGTGTATTTGTGTAAAAACAAATCAATTTACAAAAATATTATCCCGATCACGGTTCCACAGTTAAATTTTAAAATTGAAAATTAGAGAAAATAAAATTCATTGATTGAAGTAGAGTTTCGGATATGCAAAATTGAATTGACAGGAAAGAAGAAAAAAAAAAAACAAAAAAAAATTTTGTGTTAATAAATACGTGAAATTGAATAGAAACCTTGTTCTGATACTGTGTGCTGTGACGTATTTCATAAGTGCCACTCATCTGTAGGTACAGTGGATGGTGTGAAATTAGGCTGCCTCGGATATATGTTTAAACCGATTGGATTTATTGGTAATTTTTTTTTTATTATTATTATTCCACTTCTTTTCAACACATCTTCATTTATCATCGCATCTGTCTGGCTCTTGAATTCGGGATAAATATACATTTAGCGAATGATCGGGTAATTGCATTCCTCTTCAATTATCAAATCAATTGCAAGCAACATATTTTCTAATTATATACTGACTCAAACGCTCTATTTATTTGGATGTTCCAACATTTATAAATCCATGAATTTTTATTCGCATTTTTCCATTTCTTTTTGGCTGTTCAAATGTGGGTGATTTTTCGTACTTTATATATGCTTTCAGTGGTGGTACAGATGCGCACTATAATTTGTGATTTGAAATCATCATTTCATTACATACACGAAAAACGAAGTTGTCGTAGGATATTTTGTGTTTGTCTTAACTTGCGTAGGTTACATACATCGCTTCAGTTTTTGTCATAAAGACGTACAATTTACCCGTTAAATGGAAAATAAGTCGATTTATCCATGTCTAATATATTTTTCGTGTGCTTTACAACGAGCTTTACATTCTTTTTTTTTTGAGATCATAATAAAGTAAGCATGAATTGATAAATTATACAAGCGTTTAATGGTAGGGTGAATATGAAAATTTTGTTTGATTGAAAGCTATACGATGAAATTGAAGACTTTATTCGATCGGCATTTATAACCCATTCGATTTCAATTATTCTATTATTTCCACTGCGACGTGTAGTAAGAAAGATAAGTCTGTCAATCTAAATGTCTGTCTGCCTGTCTCAAAAACAAAGCTCTTATCATTCAACCCAAAGTTTTCAAAGCGTAATTCTTGGAAAAATATAAAAACAAAAATTACTTGGGCAGATGACCCTCACCCCACACAATCGGAAACGGGCAGACTGTACGAAAAATGAGTTTATTTTGAAGTCGATTCAAATTTTCTCCCGGAGGGGTGTGGTTGGAGTCAGGTATTGCTGTGCGTCGATTTTCGACGGCTCGTTAAAAAATTTTTACTTGAAATTTGTCTGAAAATTATTCGATGTTAGCGGCTCTGGCGCACATCTCTAGCAGTCGCGCTTTCCCCCACTTCTTATTTTTAGTTAAAAACTAAATTCATTTTTCTGATCTTTAAAAGACGATTGTTAAAGGATTTATCTACGAGCAATCGGTGCCGTATGTTCATATGCTCAAGGCGTAATGGGCACCTGTTTTTGTTTCAAGAGGAGAAAGATTTTACGATATCAATCTTAATGAAATAGTAGTTTTTGATACAATTTACGCATGAAGGTAGTTAACGCGCTAGATGTGAGATTGCCAATACGAGCCGAAGGCGAGTTCGGCAACACATCGTGTGCGTTAAGCTACCAGCATACGTAACGTGAAATACACCCGGTAGTTTATTTTAAATCTCATGAAATGTCTTCTCCTTTCAATCAAAATATTGTATTGATTCAAAAAAATAAAAAAAAAAATTTTAAATTTTCTGGGAAAAGCTTCTACCGGGGAAAAACGAGAAAGACACTTTTCCGACATTTTGGATGGTTTTCTCCTTCCATAAGACACCCAATTTGGGGCAGGTCTCCGAATCTTTTTTTTATAGTACAATTCATTATCTTTTAAATGATGCCATACTCAATGGTTTACAACAAACATTCCGAATTTTAGAGTGAGTATGTGTTGAGGCACAAAAGAGGTGAAAACTTTGTTAATATTTAAAAACTAAATCAAAAGTCAAAAAACTAGATCAAAATATAGCCAAATGTCTTCTCACAGTAAGAGTCTCCAAAAAAGTAATTTTTATCGCGAAAAAATTGAGTTTGGCATCATTTGGAAGATAATGAATTGAAAAGTGACTTTCTCGATTTTTCCCCAGTAGAAGCTTTTCTCAGAAAATTAAAAAAAAAAATGTAGCAAATTCATGAGATTTTTGAAAAGATAAACTAAATGTCGTGTATCAAACAACGTTTTTAGCAATTCAAACAAAAAACAAGCTTTTCCCTGCATGTTTCTACTTGCGAAAATTTGTCAAAATTTCGGTTATATTTACGAACTAGTGCGATAAAATTTATTGCACTAGTGCGTTAAAAACTTTTGTTAAAAGTGACCTCACGCCACACCGAAAGGACACACGAAAAATCGGGTTTTTAGTCTATGAATGACAAAATAGTAGTTTCTACAATTCAATGCCGAAATACGACATCCCTATGAGTTCTGAAAACTCCAATTTTTCAGCATCCGTATGAGTTGAATAAAAAGTTGAATTTTTCAGAACTCATATCTATTTTACATTGAAAATGTAATGTTTAAGAATGCACCACCAATACGACACCAAGGCATAACATCACATCACAGATACACGCTAACCATTCGGCTACCGAGTCATATATATGCGAATTGAATGAATTTCGATTCAATACTGTCGACTACTTGATTTGATGAAGTTAGAATTTTGGCTACTCGATTCGAGCAAAGAATTTTCACAGTGAAATTTGTTTTTAAAATTCACAAATGAAAACCACAATCATTTAGCTCCTCTACAGACAAAAAAAATCGCTTTTTTTGACGACAAAAAGTCACTTCCTTTTTTAGCTTGGCTCTAGAACTTCCCTAATTTTTTGACTTTTCTATGAAGACCAAATCGCGCCCATACAAAGTTAAAAAAATTTTAGGGGTGCCAGAGCCAAACTGCATAGAAAAATGACTTTTGTCAAAAAAAGCCAATTTTTTTGTCGGTAGAACAGCTACAAAAACTTTGTTGGCTAGTTATATTTACGGATGTTTTGTTTATCTCGTCATTTCATTGCCGAAAGCGTTGTTTGTAACACGTTTTGCAACTAGATTTTTTCAGCACACGTTCTAAATATAGTTCCCCCCGACTTCGTCTCGTTAGGACTATATTCAGAACTGGTGCTGAAAAAATCTTAGTTACAAAACTTGTTACAAAAACTATTATTTCGATTCTAGTGTCGTATGAAGGTATTTCACCGCAAGAGATAGCAGATGTCAATCCGAGGATATAAAATACTGTCATACGACACGTGTACGAACGACGTTCGTAACGAAGCGATTTCATCATTTACTTTCTCGTACTGTTTCATATCCACTGAGTTTCGAAAATGATGTTTTAACATTGGGTGTGGCGCGTTATAAAGAAACTGATGAAATAGTTTTTGAAGTAGTAGATTGTGAATTCCATCCTATCAATGCAAAGAGTGATTTTCAAGTTGAAGGAATTGATTCACGCGTTACGGTACAATACCATCTAACTGACTCGATTTTTGATACTGTTTGTAACAAATGTGACCACTATATAGCTACATATACTTATGCTAATTCAGACGGAAATAAGCTTTAAAAGCGTCGTATTACATTTGCTTCATTTTACATAAAAGGTAACAATGTTCATTGGTAATTGAAAGTTAATTTTTCCTCAATATAAGATTACATATAAACGTAAAAGAAATGTGCCGCAAGCGAAGTTTTAAAAATGAAACAGATTTAAATTGAAGAAATGAAACCTATAAAAACCTAGGCAATGTGCGTTGTTTGTTAAACGAGTAATTATATGTTTCTAGATAAATTTGTCACAGGTTACGCTCTAGACTTTCCAGGGTGTGCTCAGCACACCTGCGAACAATATACCCTCGGTTCTATGTGTCCATCTGCAACACTACGTATCGTGCGTTATCGTCTCTCATATGTAGTTCATAAAATAGTTTTTCGACGGTCTATTTGAAGCAATTTCACTTGTTTTCGAAGTTGCCTCAAATGAAAAAGTTTTTCTTTCTAAAATACACTTTAACCTTAATAGAACAAAACCGTTGACTATCGTTTCAGTTAAATTTGAGACAAAACGTCTGAAAAACCTACACCCGCTCGTATTTAACTGAAGGTTAGATTCGAGTTCATCCAAATCGAGCTTGTAACTTTCAGAATTCGCCAATCCTCTGCGGTCTTGGTCTTTACTATTTGTAACTTTTTTTAACTGGCAGCTGTTCAGTTTCCAATTCGTAAAGTTATGGCAGAGTGCTCAGAATCCACGTTCTGATTTATATTTATATCTTTCGAACTGGAAAATAATTCCATAAGAAAAATGTTTGCTTTTCTAATTGGATAAGCTGGAAAAGGTTCTACATTAAAAAGTCGTACGATTTTTCCTGGAAAAATTGTTTTTAAAGTCGAAAGAAAAATTTCTTCTGGGACTTCAAAGATTTTACAGTAAAATGCTAAGGAAATCGATGATTCGTAATGCAATTCGTCAAATGAAACTCTTATAAAACTTTAATTTTCAGAGATGTTGCGAAAATGTATGAAAAGCCAGCAGTAAAATTAATTTTCTCAGAAATTTTTCCTTACATTTTTGAAATCCTACAAAAAAAGATGTTTTCACAGCGAAAAATATTTTATTATAAAATTCAATGTTCTTGATAATTTATTATTCAATTAATTCTGACATTCTCAAAAGTTGTTTGCGTAAAGAAAAGTTCGGGAAATATTGGACCAGCCCCTCGTTATCTCACAGTGTTTCTCGATTATAATAATACCACTTGTCATAATATACTATTTTTATTGTTTATCAGACTCACTATGCACATGAGTCAAATACTTTACTTGCAACTTATTTTTAAACGTAAATTCAACGTGAGCTGTATAAACATTTAGAATTCTATTGATTGAGTTAAAATTTTTGTTTATATTTATTGTTCGGAAATAGGCTGTTTGGAACGAAAAAATATAAAATATTTATGTGGAACTGTGTAGTTAACAGTACGTTTTCTTGGGGGATGCGTTAAATAGTGTAATTTAGCCCCTTGATAAATAATTGGTTTCTCTTGTGATAGAACAACTGTGAAAGTTAAGGCTAACTAACTAACTAAGGCTTAGAGAATTATCGTTGTATTATTAATTTTTCAGCAATTGATAAAAGAGAAATAACAGAAGCGAAGGATTGAAATCGAAAGAAAAATGTAAAAACAAATCTTCATTTTTGGTCATACTTTGTGTAAAATGGCTAACGTAGCCGACACTGATTTTTCTTATTCAGGTGGATCATCGGATCGGATGAAGTCTAGTCGATTGGACAAATGAAAATGAAAATGAAAACGTTTATCACACTCCAGGTAACCGAACCTTCGTCATCGCTTCATTGATATTTGTATTTGTTTTCTGACTATTTTTTCATTTTTTTCTCTGTTTTCTTTTCAAATTTTGTATTGCGGCTGCGACTGAAATTACACAAAAAGCGTCAACCGACATCAATTATTTCAAGAGATTTCTTTGCTGAAATTGCAACTTACTAGTTAATATTTTCGCCATTATCTCGTTCACGGCTCCACTGTCTACGTCAAAAAAGGAATTAAAAATATTTCCGGTAGACACCAACTCTTTCGCAGTGAGGTGTCGTTATATCGCCGCAAAAAGTATTTTCGCCATTTGATTCACCAGTGAATCCGACTAAAAGCGATATGTTGACGGGAACGGGCAAAATCGCCCACCGTATTTTCGTACCAAAAACGATAATTTCGTGCCAGCGGGCGATATTATCATTTCAGAAATGATAATATCGTGCCAACGGAGGATGATGTCGTCGCAGTAACGATAATATCGTGCCAGCGGACGAAAATATCGTTCCAAGAATGATAATATCGTCACAGGAACGATAACATCGTGCCCCCGGAGGATAATGTCGTCGCAGTAACGATAATATCGTGCCAGCGAACGAAAATATCGTTCCAAGAATGATAATATCGTGTCAGCGGACGATAATATCGTCACAGGAACGATAACATCGTGCCAGGGGACGATAACATCGTGCCAGGGGACGATAACATCATGCCAGGGGACGATAATATCGTGCCAGGGGACGATAACATCATGCCAGGGAACGATAATATCGTGCCAGGGGACTATAATATCGTGCCAGAGGACGATAATATCGTGCCAGGGGACGATAATATCGTGCCAGGGGACGATAATATCGTGACAGTGGACGATAATATCGTGACACCGGAGGATAATATCACCTTAGTAACGATAATATCATGCCAACGAACGATAATATTGTTCGAAAAATGATAATATCGTGTCACCGGAGGATAATATCGTCACAGGAACGATAATAATGTGCCAGCGGACGATAATTTCTAATCTAATGGAATTTATATAAACATCTCCCCATAATGGAATTGGCTTTTTGACAAAAGCCAATGTTGCATTTAAAATGTGGATTCGCTTGCCGTTACATCAAAAAAAAAACCTTCCAGAGAGCTGCGGGAAATGCTTGATAAAACCAACTTTTTTAACCATTTTTGTAGTTTTTCCAAAATTTGTATCCCACATCCTAGAAAAATTGTGTGAACCTTGAAAACAAAAAAAGGTTGCTCAATTTGGATGTTTTGATCGGAAGTTATGAGGATGTTTAGTGTAGGATGTCGGGAGGCTTTTAAATCATGATTTAAACTGAATGTTGATAGGACTTTTGATGATTTTCACATCTTCTGAAAAGTAACGCAGACTTAACCGATTTCGACGTTTGGAGGCTTGTTGGAAAGACGGAGACAGGCTCTAGGATGTGGATGTGGGGTACTTTTTGAAGACATTTGTAGCGCTACAGCCCTCAACGTAGCACTACAGCGCTACAACACTATACATAACACTACAACGCTTCACGTAGCCCTATAATAAGCAATGAAAAATGTCGAAAAAAGCCTCAAAAAGTATCTGAAAAGTGTGCCAATGGCACAGAAATGGGTTCAACGCCTATTAAACTCTATGATTTGCGAGGAAATTTGAGGTCACTGAGTTAATATTTGGTCGATATAGCACTAAAAAATTACTTTTTCGTAAAAGCATACTTCTACGATTTTGCAGATTTCCACACATTCCGAAAAGTATGGTAACCTTGCCCCACTTAGGCGTTCAGGTGCTCGTTGAAAAGGTCTTGACAAGCTCTATGATAAAATAAGAAATTACATGTAGTTTGACCGTTTTGACACACTGTAACGCTACAGGAGACGCTACAAAATATGATAAAATCATACTAAAATTTCCTCAAATTGAAACATATTTGCATGATATGTTTCAATTTCAACATATGAGGGCTCGTTGGAAAAGTCTCGTTAAAACCTATCCAACCATTTGCAATTGGAGAAAGTTGGGCGTTAATGAACAAAAATAATTAAGAAAAGCGGTAAAATGTGTAAAATCATTGAAAATTTCACTTTATTTCATCGAAAAGTGGTTCAATTTCAGCCAATGAGGACTCGTTCGAAAAACCTCATCAAGACCCATCAAATTGCATAGATTTTGAGGAAATTAGAAATGAAAAAACGAAAACGTCTGAGAAATAGCTGAAATAATGTTTAAAATTAAAAGCGCTACTATTCCATCAAATAGCAATAAAATTTTTGGAAACCAGAGGTCAATGCGTGGTCTTCGTAATAAACTCATTTACGTAAAATTAACCGTTTTCACGAACAGAAAAATTTGTAAATTATTGCTAAAATGTAGATAATTGCTCATTAAAATCTATGTATGAAGCGTTAAGGGCAATTTTAATTGAAGATAAAGCAAAGACGGAAGGCACTGACAAATAAAATTTCTTTGTTCATCACTGTAGAGTACACTGAACGCGCTGCAAATTTTGAAAAAACTACAAAATGGTTAAAAAAGTTGGTTTTATAAAATATTTCCCGCACCTCCCAGTGAATTTCACCGTCTGCTTAGACACAATATCATTGACAGCAATAACACATTGACTCATATCAAGAAACATTTTACGATTTGTATGAACTCAATCTGTTTGCTTTGGGTATTTTTTTTTAAGATTCTTTGATGTCTGACACTCTGGTGAACGTACGATCAACATGTTGAAACCTTTTGTGTTCTAATTTGTCTTCGACTCATTTGGGGGACATTACAACTGATGTGGTAAAAAGAAACTATTATCATGCACCTGAGTGTCTTAAAGTAGAACTTAATACGCCTCTGTTGCACGACAAGTCGGTGCAAAGTACTTCATTAGGCGCTAGACTCAAGGTCGCAGGCCACAGTACTTTGCACTTTTTATGTTATTGGATATAGAATTCTAAAACTTTCTACAGTCGTTAATATCAATTTCTAGTTGAAAATTTCAAAATGGATATATTTGAAAAATAATTACCCTGTGATACATAAAATACATTCAGAACTAGAAGCGCAACACAAAAAATTTTCCATCTCTGCAAACGGTTTTCAATAATCCTTTGCATGATAAAGAGACAATCTCACGGACATTTTAGCGCTGTCATTATCTTCCTTTTCGTACTTGATCTGCACTTGGATTGTGTTTTTTTGTTTTTGAATGAGTTTGCAAAACACTTAATTATGCATTTCGTTATACGAGGATTAATTTATTAAACTCCAATTCTACTTGAACCTAAATGCATTGATTATGTGTTCAGGCCATAATAAAGAGACAGATGAAATATGAAGACGATGATGTTTAACGAATAGAGTTGAATGGTTAATGCAAAAACTAATGAGAATATCAGTTTCTGAATCGGCAAATATATGTCACAAGTCTGCTAATTTTAGCGCACTAAATTTTTTTCTAATTTCCAACAAAAATTTATTTTTGGCATAATCATCAAAGGAATAAGATTTTCATGTTGATTAAAGTTGAACGATAACGTAAGATTGTACAGCACAGCTGACATTAAAAATTCTAGTGGTCGATTATGCTTTCAGCAATAGGAAAAGTGAACTCTAATACTTAGTCCAGTTACAACGAACAAACATTTTCTACAGTCAGTGCTAGAATATGACAGAGTTTCTCTTTCTAGTTACTTACTTACTTACCCGGCCCTATTAATGGTATTGGTCTTCTCCAACCGGATCTATACCAGCTGGTAGATATTGATGTTCTAATATTTAGTTATTTACTCAAAATTTAGTACATGTGGCAGTTAATCGGTGCCTAAAAGTTAATTTCTTAACTTTTTGACATTCCAAACATCTCTGTCAAAGCATTGAAAAACCAATTTTTTGGATAATTTTTAGCTGAAAATTAGCATTGAAACCATACATTATTAATGAAATCCGTAGACCTAATGCTTGCGGAGCGATTGACAGACAAACATGAATTCATAGATTTTTAGGGTAAATCCATCAAAGCAAGTGTTTGTTGATCAAATGTGGTTCAGAATCATAAACAATTTTTTCCAACTATGTGCCAATCGCTTGGCAAACATCCGATATACGGATTTCATCAATAATATTTGGGTCCAATGCTAATTTTCAGCTAAAAATTATCAAAAAAATAGGTTTTTCTATATACGTGAGAGTGTATATTTTCCCATTACTTGGGACGAAAAGTTGCTTTTCGCGGTATGTGCGTCAACACACTCTCCCTATTACAGAAAAATGTCTTTCAAAATACCCAATACACACTTTCTTTTTTTTTTTTTGCTCTGAGCTGCTGATATTTATTTGTTTTTTTTTTTTTTTTTAAAGAATCTGAATACACACTCGATGTGTACTTTTCGCTTGGGCTTCG